>JAVJIF010004634.1:0-166366 GCA_038442645.1 Agave tequilana
TCTTTGTCTCTTGTTTATATCTTGCATGCTATTACTTGTCTTATTTTTACATGCTTGATATATTGTGTGCTTATTGATATACTTGCTTGGGATTGTTTGCTAACACTTGTATTTAACCAAGAGAGCCAACGCGGCACCTCAACCCTTATCTAGGAGAATCTAGAGGAGTTAGTCCAGAGCCCTTCACGGGGAATTCGGCTACACTCTTGTGTTATACGTGGTGTTTAGTGTAATAGTTTTGTTTAGGTCATAATAGTTTTTAATTCCGCATTATTTGGCATTAAGTGACCATTAGATTAGCCATCACCTATTCACCCCCCCTCTAGGTGAACTTACAATTGGTATCAGAGCCAAGTGCTCTTGATTTGGGTCTTACAACCTAGAGTTAAAGATCCTCTTTTTAGGCTAATCACAATATTTTTGTACACACACTATGGACTTCATGGCACCACCCACTTTTGACATTCTTAACATCCAAATTTGGAAGGTTAAGATATCTATGTACCTCAAGGCCCTAGGCATTCATGTTTATCTTGCCACCACTAAAAATGATTATTGTTTAAATGGCAATAATTTTGAGGCTAATGCAAAAGCCCTACATGCTTTAAGATCTACCCTAAATGATGATTATTTATTTAGGGTTGCTAATGTTGATTCGGCTTTTGTAGTTTGGAACATCATCACCTCCCTGGCGAAAAAGATCTACATTATGCCGGGAGCGATTCGGACGTTGGAAGCAACACCTCCAACGCATGCTATATGGTCCAAGGGGATAACCCCTTGAGGTAAACACCGAATCCGAGTTAGATGATGAAGACATGTCATATGATAAGCTTACATCCTTTTGTCAACAATTACTTGAGAAATATGACATGCTAAGAAAAGATAATAAAAATTTGAAAAAGAAATTTGATTGCATGCATATAGAACAAGATTCATTTAAATCTAAGATTGCATGTTTAGAAAAGGAAAATAAAGATTTGAAAAATGAGAATGTTTCCCTCATGTCTAAGTTGAATAATCTTGTGAAGGAAACACAAGTTTGAGAAATAAAATTGATTTGGTGGAAAAAAAAAAGTAATTATTTTTCAAGAAAACAACTCTTTGAAAAGAAAAATTTTTGAAAAAGAAAAAGTTTCTAAAAAGAAAAAGAAAAATGATCTATATCTCACTATACTTTTCATGCCACCATTGAAGATAGTGAGATTGAACTTTTGAAAGATAAAATTGATAGTTTGAGCTCAACTTTGAGCTCATGTGTATTTAATCATTCTAGGTTGGAGTCTATGTTTTCAAAGAAACAAACTCCACACATTCATGCACAACATCATCATGCTTATGTTGCACACCATGACCACACACATACACATAAGCATTCTAAGGTGTACAAGTGTACACATTGTGGCCGCAAAGGCCATTTAGCAAAATTTTGTTATAATAGGATTAATATTTTAAATTTTGCTAATCATAAAAATTTTTGGGTTCCTTACAAGACTAACCCCCAAGGACCCAAAAGAAAATGGGTACCAAAGTCCACACCTTTTGTTTTTGATGTAGGTGAGGGCTCTCACAAGACGTGAGAGTTTTGGTGCCTTGATGGTGGATGCAAATGGATATGATGGACACACTTATTGATGCATCGCTATCAAGGAGGTTTTGGTGGGAAAGACCACCATGCTTGGAGCTTTGGAGTTGGTAACAATCTCTAAACTCCTACTTTTTATGTACATTCTTTTTACTTATATCATATTCATAGCATGTTCATGTTTTATGTTTTTATGTGCTTCATGTGGTAATAACATGCTTAGATGTAGTTTTTATCAAAACTTGTATTATACATTTACAAATAGTGAGTTACATTTGATTCATATATATTTGCACTTCATGCTCATTTGTACCCACTATATGCACATGTATAGACTAGTTTTGATGATTCTCTCATTTATACATGCTTTGCCAAATTTTATGATTTTACTTCATGTATATGTATTTCTAATTCAAATCTAATAAATATACATGTATACCCGTGAGTCTCTTGCCTTCATGCAAATACATTTGATAGACTTTTTTATGTTTGGGATATGTATGTGTATTGTTAGCTTTGGATAAATCATACATATACCATGAAGACTAATGTTTTATGAAAAATGATTTTTCATGTTTTTTTTTGTTTTGTTAAAAATGTGACTTATAATCTTTTTGAACTTAAATGACTATTTTCATAAAAATGCTATTTATATGATCTTTTAAACACTCACATCTTCATTTATTAATTCATGACATAGTTTCATGATCATTTTGAGCTTTATAGATCATGAGTGATTAAATCTTTATGTATTTAGTTATGATTTATGAAAAACATATGAGTTGATGTATTTGAAGGATCTTTAACTAGTTTTTCAAAAATTAATTTAACTAGTTATTTATTCTTCAAATTTTATAATGAGATATACACTTGATCTTACCTTGCTTCAATTAGTATCATTGAATCGTTTCAATTGGTATCAATTTGACTCTATATTTGTATATACTCATTTGTTTTATTATATATGTATGTATCAATGTCAATTGGTATACTCATTTTCTTTTCATACATATATATGATTTTCAATGTGCTTAACTTTCAATTGGTTCACATTTTTTAAAGCACAAAGTTTTTGATGAAAAATAAAAATATTTGATCATTATGTTTACATTTGGTATCAATATGTTTCAACTTCATATTTGTTAAATTTCAATTGGTATCAATAAGATTTACAATAATGATTATTTTCAATTTGGTATCTTAAAAAGTTGTTTGCTTTACAAGAGCTCTGATACCTTTAAGAAAAAATTCAAAATTTTGTTTTATAAGAAAAATTCAAAATTTTTGATATATATTCCTATATGCAAGGAGAGCTTAACATCTCTTCTACATATAGATTCATGTTGAGTGTATTGTATATTGACGAGCTTGACAACTCTTCTTTATGTGGTACACGTGTGTAGGGGGAGCTTCGCATCTCCTCTTATGCATTGCATATTATGCGTTATGTGAATTAGGGCTTGTCATCCCTCTTTCATGTAATGCATATATGTAGGGAAGCTAACTCAGCGTCTTCCTCTTCATGAATGTACATCGCATATAAATTTTTATTGACTTATTTGTTTGCACCCCTTATTGGTCTCTTTGTTTATGACAAAAAGGGGGAGAAAAATTTTGTTTTTACTTTAACCCCTTTGTTGATGATTGACAAAAAGGGGGAGAAAGATTTTGGTTTATATGCATGTTTTTAGAAAATGGATTATTTATGCATATATGTTTTGTTTTGCAAATAGGAGAAAAAGAATTTGATTTGTTTTATGCTTGTTAGCATGTTTATCTCCTTACATTTGCATACATGTTTATGAGCATATATTGCATATTTATTGTTTATTTGTTATGCATGAGTTAAGGGGGAGCTTCTTTGAAGCTTTACTTTAATCCATGCATATATAACTTCATGAGTTTTGTCATCATCAAAAAGGGGGATATTGTTGGCCCAAAGGCTCATCACTCTAGTTTTGATGATGATCAACTCATGTAGTTATGTTTACTAATCATCTTGTGTTTAATCAGTGACAGATTTATGATCAAGATCTTAGTTGGTGCATAGCTTCAACAAAGGATTTAAAGTTAAGTTTTGGAGCTAGCACGGTGTTTGGACCAAGTCAAGAAGGCTTCAAGTGAAGACTTCAAGAAGATGAAGACTTGTGTCTAGGTTTGTTTTTAGAAGATTTATTTTTAGTTAAAATGTAAAGGATAGAGTAGTTGGTGGATTGCTCAAGTATTTATCACACACACACTCTTGATTTAGTTGTCTTTTCATAAAAGAATTTTCAGTTTAGAAAAGACTTTCACTTTGGAAAAATATAGTTTTGATTTTTGGAGTTTCAAGTATCATGTTTTTAACCAAAACCTTATTTAGTGCTTAATGTCAAAAACATAGATATTTCATCTTGATTGTGTAGTGGATCATATCCATACACACTATGCCTTAAAATGAATTACAATATCTTATTTTTGTATTTAGTGATGTTTTGGAAAAACAAAGTTTGGAAAAATAAATTTGGAAAAATACTATTTTCATTTTGAGCCAATATTTCCAACTTATAAAAATAGTCCAAATCTTTTATAACATGCCTTGATTTTGTGCAAGCATGTTTGTTTATCAAAGTATATTGGTAAAACTATTTTTGTAGATTTTCTAAGAATTTTATGGGATTTTAATTAGAGCCAAAAAGACCAAGTTTTAATCCTTTCAGGCTTCAGCTAGTCGACTAGTCGACCGACCAAGTCGACTAGGGCTGAAGTCGGTCGATAGGCTCGGTCGACCGATGTGCACAACGTGCACGCCTTGACCTGGCAGATGGCCGGTCGACCGACCCAGTCGACCGGAACTGAGAGCAGTGCTCTCTGTTATTTTCGGTCGACCGGGCGGTCGACCGGAGGCTCCAACGGTCGGATTCTTGACCGTTGGCGGTCGACCGGGCGGTCGACCGACAGGTCTGACAGACCCCAACGGCTAGTTTTTGATAGCCTATAAATTTGGGGGTTTGGGCATTGTTTTCACCAAGATTTTAAGAGAGCTTTCAAGCCAGTTTTTCTTATCCTTTCAAAAGGTTTTCTCCACATTTGAGAGCTAATAGTTCCAATCAAAAGGAGAGTTTTATCATGAGTGTTTAAAAGAGATTTCTTGAGTTTTTCCTCCACCATCTCTTTCCTTGTTTTCTCACACAAACACTTGAGCAACCCATTGATCATTCATCTTATAGGAGTGTTGTAGTGAGATAGTTTTTAGGTGATCAAAGTGTTGTGATCACCAAAGACTTGTTCTTTGTCCATCGAGGAGGCGGACGGTTGTGTTCGCATTTGTTTCGGGTCCTAGTGTGGACTTGGTGTTTCGAGTTCGGGTGCGAACTCATTGTTTGAGGTGCGGCCTCGGCGAGCTTGTGGGGCTTGCGTGTGTACGGACTAGGGAGTCCGAGAGTTGTAGGTGTTGAGCACCGAGTGATCCAGTGGGATCGATTATAGTAGAAATCCTTCGTGTGTCGAAGGCGGGGATGTAGAGCAAGTGTGCTCGAACCTCGAAACAAATCCCTTGTGTTTGCGATTGCTCACTCTCTCTCTTTGTCTCTTGTTTATATCTTGCATGCTATTACTTGTCTTATCTTTACATGCTTGATATATTGTGTGCTTATTGATATACTTGCTTGGGATTATTTGCTAACACTTGTATTTAACCAAGAGAGCCAACGCGGCACCTCAACCCTTATCTAGGGGAATCTAGAGGAGTTAGTCCAGAGCCCTTCACGGGGAATTCGGCTATACTCTTGTGTTATACGTGGTGTTTAGTGTAATAGTTTTGTTTAGGTCATAATAGTTTTTAATTCCGCATTATTTGACATTAAGTGACCATTAGATTAGCCATCACCTATTCACCCCCTCTAGGTGAACTTACAATTGGTATCAGAGCCAAGTGCTCTTGATTTGGGTCTTACAACCTAGAGTTAAAGATCCTCTTTTTAGGCTAATCACAATATTTTTGTACACACACTATGGACTTCATGGCACCACCCACTTTTGACATTCTTAACATCCAAATTTGGAAGGTTAAGATGTCTATGTACCTCAAGGCCCTAGGCATTCATGTTTATCTTGCCACCACTAAAAATGATTATTGTTTAAATGGCAATAATTTTGAGGCTAATGCAAAGCCCTACATGCTTTAAGATCTACCCTAAATGATGATTATTATTTAGGGTTGCTAATGTTGATTCGGCTTTTGTAGTTTGGAACATCATCACCTCCCTTGGCGAAAAAGATCTACATTATGCCGGGAGCGATTCGGACGTTGTAAGCAACACCTCCAACGCATGCTATATGGTCCAAGGGGATAACCCCCTTGAGGTAAACACCGAATCCGAGTTAGATGATGAAGACATGTCATATGATGAGCTTACATCCTTTTGTCAACAATTACTTAAGAAATATGACATGCTAAGAAAAGATAACAAAAATTTAAAAAAGAAATTTGATTGCATGCATATAGAACAAGATTCATTTAAATCTAAGATTGCATGTTTAGAAAAGGAAAATAAAGATTTGAAAATGAGAATGTTTCCCTCATGTCTAAGTTGAATAATCTTTGTGAAGGAAACACAAGTTTGAAAAATAAAATTGATTTGGTGGAAAAACAAAAGGAAATTATTTTTCAAGAAAACAACTCTTTAAAAAGAAAAATTTTTGAAAAAGAAAAAGAAAAATAAAAATAAAAAGTTTCTAATAAGAAAAAGAAAAATGATTCTATATCTCACTATACTTTTCATGCCACCATTGAAGATAGTGAGATTGAACTTTTGAAAAATAAAATTGATAGTTTGAGCTCAACTTTGAGCTCATGTGCATTTAATCATTCTAGGTTGGAGTCTATGTTTTCAAAGAAACAAACTCCACACATTCATGCACAACATCATCATGCTTATGTTGCACACCATGACCACACACATACACATAAGCATTCTAAGGTGTACAAGTGTACACATTGTGGCCGCAAAGGCCATTTAGCAAAATTTTGTTATGATAGGATTAATATTTTAAATTTTGCTAATCATAAAAATTTTTGGGTTCCTTACAAGACTAACCCCCAAGGACCCAAAAGAAAATGGGTACCAAAGTCCCCACCTTTTATTTTTGATGTAGATGAGGGCTCTCACAAGACGTGAGAGTTTTGGTGCCTTGATGGTGGATGCAAATGGATATGATGGACACACTTATTGATACATCGCTATCAAGGAGGTTTTGGTGGGAAAGACCACCATGCTTGGAGCTTTGGAGTTGGTAACAATCTCTAAACTCCTACTTTTTATGTACATGCTTTTTACTTATATCATATTCATAGCATGTTCATGTTTTATGTTTTTATGTGCTTCATGTGGTAATAACATGCTTAGATGTAGTTTTTATCAAAACTTGTATTATACATGTACAAATAGTGAGTTACATTTGCTTCATATATATTTGCACTTCATGCTCATTTGTACCCACTATATGCACATGTATAGACTAGTTTTGATGATTCTCTCATTTATACATGCTTTGCCAAATTTTATGATTTTACTTCATGTATATGTATTTCTAATTCAAATCTAATAAATATACATGTATACCCGTGAGTCTCTTGCCTTCATGCAAATACATTTGATAGACTTTTTTATGTTTGGGATATGTATGTGTATTGTTAGCTTTGGATAAATCATACATATACCATGAAGACTAATGTTTTATGAAAAATGATTTTTCATGTTTTTTTTTTGTTTTGTTAAAAATGTGACTTATAATCTATTTGAGCTTAAATGACTATTTTCATAAAAATGCTATTTACATGATCTTTTAAACACTCACATCTTCATTTATTAATTCATGACTTAGTTTCATGATCATTTTGAGCTTTATAGACCATAAGTGATTAAATCTTTATGTATTTAGTTATGATTTATGAAAAACATATGAGTTGATGTATTTGAAGGATCTTTAACTAGTTTTTCAAAAATTAATTTAACTAGTTATTTATTCTTCAAATTTATAATGAGATATACACTGTATCTTACCTTGCTTCAATTGGTATCATTGAATCGTTTCAATTGGTATCAATTTGACTCTATATTTGTATATACTCATTTGTTTTATTATATATGTATGTATCAATGTCAATTGGTATACTCATTTTCTTTTCATACATATATATGATTTTCAATGTGCTTAACTTTCAAT
Organism: Agave tequilana; assembly: GCA_038442645.1. NCBI lineage: Eukaryota > Viridiplantae > Streptophyta > Magnoliopsida > Asparagales > Asparagaceae > Agave > Agave tequilana. The sequence continues at coordinate 7,793 of JAVJIF010004634.1, forward strand.
TGGTTCACATTTTTTAAAGCACAAAGTTTTTGATGAAAAATAAAAATATTTGATCATTATGTTTACATTTGGTATCAATATGTTTCAACTTCATATTTGTTAAATTTCAATTGGTATCAATATGATTTACAATAATGATTATTTTCAATTTGGTATCTTAAAAAGTTGTTTGCTTTACAAGAGCTCTGATACCTTTAAGAAAAAATTCAAAATTTTGTTTTATAAGAAAAATTCAAAATTTTTGATATGTATTTCCTATATGCAAGGAGAGCTTAACATCTCTTCTACATATGATTCATGTTGAGTGTATTGTATATTGAGGAGCTTGACAACTCTTCTTTATGTGGTACACGTGTGTAGGGGGAGCTTCGCATCTCCTCTTATGCATTGCATATTATGCGTTATGTGAATTAGGGCTTGTCATCCCTCTTTCATGTAATGCATATATGTAGGGAAGCTAACTCAGCATCTTCCTCTTCATGAATGTACATCGCATATAAATTTTTATTGACTTATTTGTTTGCACCCCTTATTGGTCTCTTTGTTTATGACAAAAAGGGGGAGAAAAATTTTGTTTTTATTTTAACCACTTTGTTGATGATTGACAAAAAGGGGGAGAAAGATTTTGGTTTATATGCATGTTTTAGAAAATGGATTGTTTATGCATATATGTTTTGTTTTGCAAATAGGAGAAAAAGAATTTGATTTGTTTTATGCTTGTTAGCATGCTTATCTCCTTACATTTGCATACATGTTTATGAGCATATATTGCATATTTATTGTTTATTAGTTATGCATGAGTTAAGGGGAGCTTCTTTGAAGCTTTACTTTAATCCATGCATATATAACTTCATGAGTTTTGTCATCATCAAAAAGGGGGAGATTGTTGGCCCAAAGGCCCATCACTCTAGTTTTGATGATGATCAACTCATGTAGTTATGTTTACTAATGATCTTGTGTTTAATCAGTGACAGATTTATGATCAAGATCTTAGTTGGTGCATAGCTTCAACAAAGGATTTAAAGTCAAGTTTTGGAGCTAGCACGGTGTTTGGACCAAGTCAAGAAGGCTTCAAGTGAAGACTTCAAGAAGATGAAGACTTGTGTCTAGGTTTATTTTTAGAAGATTTGTTTTTAGTTAAAATGTAAAGGATAGAGTAGTTGGTGGATTGCTCAAGTATTTATCACACACACACTCTTGATTTAGTTGTCTTTTCATAAAAGAATTTTCAGTTTAGAAAAGACTTTCACTTTGGAAAAATATAGTTTTGGTTTTTGGAGTTTCAAGTATCATGTTTTTAACCAAAACCTTATTTAGTGCCTAATGTCAAAAACATAGATATTTCATCTTGATTGTGTAGTGGATCATATCCATACACACTATGCCTTAAAATGAATTACAATATCTTGTTTTTGTATTTGGTGATGTTTTGGAAAAATAAAGTTTGGAAAAATAAGTTTGGAAAAATACTGTTTTCATTTTGAGCCAATATTTCCAACTTATAAAAATAGTCCAAATCTTTTATAACATGCCTTGATTTTGTGCAAGCATGTATGTTTATCAAAGTATATTGGTAAAACTATTTTTGTAGATTTTCTAAGTATTTTATGGGATTTTAATTAGAGCCAACAAGACCAAGTTTTAATCCCTTATCAGATTTTCTGTTTCAGGCTTCAGCTAGTCGACTAGTCGACCGACCAAGTCGACTAGGGCTGAAGTCGGTCGACCGGCTTGGTCGACCGACGTGCACAACGTGCACGCCTTGACCTGGCAGATGGCCGGTCGACCGACCCAGTCGACCGGAACTAAGAGCAGTGCTCTCTGTTATTTTCGGTCGACCGGGCGGTCGACCGGAGGCTCCAACGGTCGGATTCTTGACCGTTGGCGGTCGACCGGGCGGTCGACCGACAGGTCTGACAGACCCCAACGGCTAGTTTTTGACAGCCTATAAATTTGGGGGTTTGGGCATTGTTTTCACTAAGATTTTAAGAGAGCTTTCAAGCCAGTTTTTCTTATCCTTTCAAAAGGTTTTCTCCACATATTTGAGAGCTAATACTTCCAATCAAAAGGGGAGTTTTATCAAGAGTGTTTAAAATAGATTTCTTGAGTTTTTCCTCCATCTCTTTCCTTGTTTTCTCACACAAACACTTGAGCAACCCATTGATCTATTCATCTTATAGGAGTGTTGTAGTGAGATAGTTTTTAGGTGATCAAAGTGTTGTGATCACCAAAGACTTGTTCTTTGTCCTTTGAGGAGGCGGACGGTTGTGTTCGCATTTGTTTCGGGTCCTAGTCTGGACTTGGTGTTTCGAGTTCGGGTGCGAACTCATTGTTTGAGGTGCGGCCTCGGCGAGCTTGTGGGGCTTGCGTGTGTACGGACTAGGGAGTCCGAGAGTTGTAGGTGTTGCGGCACCGAGTGATCCGGTGGGATCGATTATAGTGGAAATCCTTCGTGTGTCGAAGGCGGGGATGTAGAGCAAGTGTGCTCAAACCTCGAAACAAATCCCTTGTGTTTGCGATTGCTCACTCTCTCTCTCTTTGTCTCTTGTTTATATCTTGCATGCTATTACTTGTCTTATCTTTACATGCTTGATATATTGTGTGCTTATTGATATACTTGCTTGGGATTGTTTGCTAACACTTGTATTTAACCAAGAGAGCCAACGCGGCACCTCAACCCTTATCTAGGGGAATCTAGAGGAGTTAGTTCAGAGCCCTTCACAGGGAATTCGGCTACACTCTTGTGTTATACGTGGTGTTTAGTGTAATAGTTTTGTTTAGGTCATAATAGTTTTTAATTCCGCATTATTTGGCATTAAGTGACCATTAGATTAGTCATCACCTATTCACCCCCCCTCTAGGTGAACTTACATGATTTGCATTATGACCATATTAAAATATTTTATGATAACACTAGTACTATTCATATGACCAAGAATACAAATCAACATAGTATGATCAAGCTCATAAAGATTCGATATCACTTTCTTAGAAATTACTATGAGAAAGGAGATATTGAAATTAATTATATTTTCACCGATTTTTAACTTGCGGATATTTTTACTAAACCACTAGATTATAATAGATTTTCATTCATTTGTTTCATATGTTTTTACTCCTTTTTGATGCATGACAAAAGGGGAGAGGTATTTGAGTGAGTTATTATTTTGAGTTTCTTTTTTTGGTATATCATGAGCTTTATGTATATCCATTTTCATTACCATGCTTATATGCAATGATTTATTGTTTTTATTCATTGCATAATGTTTTTGGAGAAAGGGAATATGGAAGGATGGTAGGCTATTTATGCATATTGTTATAAATTGGTATACTTTTCATATATGCATTCATATGACTTGTTTATAATTGACAATTTATTGTTATAGTCATATTGATATCTTATACTTGATAGATAAACATAACTTGAGGGGGAGCTTTTCCAAGCCCTTTCTTATTATTTCTTTTTAAATAACTCATATGTTTTGTCATCTTCAAAAAGGGGGAGATTGTTGGCCCAAGGTTACAATCATCGATTTCTTATTTTGAAGATAACAAAACGTATGCGGTTATTTAGTATTAATCAAGTTCAAGTGTTGAAGTGTGTTTCAGGGTTCAAGACGATTCAAGAAGGTCTCTTCCTCAAAAGGAAGGTATTTGAAGACTCAAGACTACTCAAGAAGGGATTGAAGCTCAAACACGCTTAACGTTGCTATTAGAGAAGCCCACTTGAAGACTCTTGTAGTCGATCGAGTCTTGTAAGAAAATAGTATGTTTAAATTGTAGAATATAGATTTGATGCTGAAGAAGTCATACACACAAAAATACACGTTTTCAAAAATATAAGTTTTTATCATATTGGTGATTTGCATGTTAGGTACTTGATACATGTTTTCAATTTTTTCAAAATTTTATATCCTATTTAGAACATGTATTTCATTGCCTTATTGTTATATCTCTTAAAAACTAATACAAAATATTTTAAAAATAGTTTGCATTTCAAAATAGTCAGAAAAAATAATTTTTGGCCCAAGTCGGTCTACCGGATAGCCGACAGGACCATGGGTTAGGGGTTGTGCACGTCTTTCAGTCGAACGACCGGTCACCGCTAACCCCTATGATCTACCGATAGATTGACCGACTATCACCACCCTAGTTTCTATTGGGGCCGGTCGACCGACCCTATGTACAATACTTTTTAGACAGAAGTCCGGTTGACCGAGCGGTCGACCATAGCCAACGACTAGTTCATGAAAAGAATTACCGATCGACCGGCTGGTCGATCGTAGTTCTGCCAAAACTATAGTAATGGCTAGTTTTTAAATCTATTTTATTTTTTCTGTTTTTCCAACAGGCATTTTTGCTTTCTATGGGTCAAATCACACCCAAATGACCTAGTGAGCTTAACTAATTGTATTTATCTATTGTCTATATGCATGGGCCATTGGGATTGGTTTTATAATACAAGTTTTTACAAGGTTTATTGAAAAATCAAGTTTGCTCTAAAGAGAAGTTTTCAGGCTTCTAGTTTTCAAGTGCAATCATTTTCAAAGCAATTTCAATTAGTTTTTTAACTCTTAAATTCTTTCAACTGATTTTTTACTCTCACAAACTCCTTGAGCCTCAATTTATATCTACTCTATATGAATTTATAAAGAAGAGGGTGTTTGTGATCTAGTGATTACCAAGAGCTTTACAAACCTCATTGGCTTTGTGCTATCTCTTATGTAGAGGATTGAGTGTTGGAGTTGTGTACTCCGGTCTTGTGTAGACCATTATAATTCCTTATTTTAAGGTCCCTTTATGAAAGATCCTATTGTGGATAGTGAAATCCTTCACAGTGGTCCTGGGGACGTAAAGCGGTGGCTCGAACTACAAAACAAATTATTTGTATTTGTGATTGCTTGTCTCTTGATCCATATCTCTTACATTGCTTACATTTGTGTTGTTGCTTCATTTGAACATTTTATTCATTACTTGCTTTACACTCATCACTGCATTACACTCATCACTTATTTTTGTCGGTCTATACTCATCTCAACAAGAAGGCAATTGAGCACCTCAACTCATAATCTAGAGGAATATTAGAGGAGAGAAGTTCTAAAGTCCTTTACGGAAAATTCAGTTTTAATTTTTGTTTTGAGTGATTGGTTTGCATCATTTTGCATAGATAATTGTTATTCCGCATTTGATTAGCATTACACCTATTCACCACCCTCTAGGTGTATTTTCACATCTCACATCAAATATTATAGCAAGTTACAAAAGAGATTGTTTGTGATCTTTGTGGTCCCCAAGAGCTTGTAAACCTCATTAGTTTTGTGCTAACTCATGTGTAGAGGATTGAGAGTTGGAGTTGTGTACTCCGGTCATGTGTAAACCTTATAATTCCTTTGTGGAGGCTTCTTTATAGAAAGATCCTTAGTGGATAGTGAAATCCTTCACGCGGTGAAGACGGGGATGTAGAGCTTGGTGCTCGAATCTCGAAACAAATCTCTTGTGTTTGTGATTGCTTTCCCTCTTACTCTAACTCTATTTCAATTACTTGTACTTGTATTTTTACTTTTATTTCACTTGCTGTTCATATCTAGTATCATTCATACTTGTCGGTTTTCACTCTCTAAATCAAGAAGGCAATTGAGCATCTCAACTCATTGTCTAGAGGAATATAGAGGAGAAGTTTTAGAGCCCTTCAATTGGAATCCGGCTTCACTTCTTGATTTAAGTAGACCGTTTGCATCATTCTTTTTATTAATTGTTGCATTTTCGCATTATTGACCATTAAATTAGCATTACACCTATCACCCCCTTTAGATGTATTTGAACCTTTAGATGTACTTTCAAATAATTCTTATTGTACTCCCCAAAGTTTTAATTAAGTTTCTCCCCTTATCCCGTGGACATACACACAATCTGTTTGATCAGTGGAACCACGTTATATTATGTATTGACTTTCTATCTACTTTGAAATATCTTCTTCTCTTCTTCACGTTGCCTTAGTGGATCATGTGGTTTGTTTCTGCTGCGCCGCCCCAGTCGATTTGGTCGTGAGGGCTTCCTCCCCTGAAATCACAACAATTGGTATCAGAGTATACAGATTGTGTTTTTCCATCAGAAGGGATATGAATAAATTGGATTAGAGTTTTCAAGATTTTGAGGGAATTATATTTAGATAGATTTTTTTTTACAAAAAATTACTTAACTTTTAAAACTAAGAAAAAATATAATATATTAAATAAAGGAGGTCTCAAAAGAATACGAAATTTATAGATGCACCCATAAGATAATTAGGAAAATTAAGTTAATTTAAGGTACATTTAAACTTTTAAGAATCATTATTAGCTCAAGGTTCTAAGCTTATGGTCTTTTCTTTTTTAAGGGTCTAATTAAACTAAAATCCAATTTGATGAGTTTCTCTTAATGATTAGAATACTTGTTTTAATTTGTTGAGTCCCTAATTTATATTTTCTTACTTAACTTAGTTATCTAAGACAAATTTAGGTTCCACACTTTTCATGCATTCACAAACCATAAATAGGAATGATGAGTTGATAACTCTAAGATGGTAAGAAGATTATGGCCGATCTAGTTGCTCCTGATCCTTGAGAGCCCTTGCATTCAAATAGAAGAGTTAGTGTCGCTGGTCCCTGCACTTGATGTGCCTCCCATGTTCAAGTCACTTAACTCTCAAGTGATGTAAAGAATTAAACAGACTTAGAGAGTTGGATGGACCTTGTACCTGAGCCACCTCTATTCTCCTAATTATAGGAGAATTAAGGAAGGCAGTTAGTTAGATATGCAAAGTCAGCAACCTGTGATAGACTAGACGCAAGTAGTGTTGCATGCATAATCCGGAATACCATACTTACTATGATACCAATAGTTGGGAGATATGAGATCCCCACCGATGACCTCAAACATGCCATGAGATCGATTAGCTCGAGCACACAAGATGAATATTTAAAAGATACAAGAAGAAGAACACACAATTTAACGTGATTTGGCCAAAACTTGGCCTAGTTCATGGGGAGAGAACTTGAAAGAACTTTATTAATAAACTTGATACAAAAAGATCTAAGTTTCCTCTTAATGACACAAAAGTATGCGCCTTCCCTTTGAATCTACGCCTAAATTACAAGAGTATACAATATCTCTAATGCACCTTCACCTTGCTCCTCCTTTTCTTGACTTTTTAGAGTATCATTGGCTTTTTAGGGCCTTACATCGTTGTTCGCCACAAATTTCTTCTGCTCTTTTGCTCCACCTAAACCTAAGGTACAATTATTTATTTATAGAATTTTATAATACAACTCTTATTTGGACTATGAGATGATCTTGACCATTGGATGCTTGAAGAAACTTGATCAGTCCTATTAGGAGTTGATCTCGTTGATTTAGAAAGATTCTAAATCCTTTAATTTTTAGAAACAAACCTTCACTTAAGAGAATTTGAATCCTATTCGAACTCCACCAGTAGAGAAAACTCGCGGGTGTATGGAAAGAAAATTGTGCATGCAGAGACTCCCTGATTAGTCGACTAACAATTGGCCTAGTCGACTAATCTCTTTCAATTAGTCGACTAATAAAACTTATTAGTCGACTACTGTATTTTCTCTCCTTTTGTATATTTCTATGTATCTGTCTTAATCGACTAGTAATTCTGATTAGTCGACTAGTAGTCTTGTTAGTCGCCTATAAGTGTACTAACTTTCCTTGATCTGTTTCTTTTCTTCTCTCCAAGAAATCATTTTCTTCTCTAACTTATTTGAATTTGCTTGGACCATCATCTCCTCTTGAAAACGAGGCAAACTTCAAACAAGTAGCTGCCTTGAGAAGATTAGAACACTGTTTAGAACCTTCTAGTAGGTCAAGCTGCCCTTCAAGCGGCTATTCTTGTGTAACCTTGAACAAATCCCAAGATTCTTAACACTTATTTAATGCCCTGCTTCTAAGGTCTACCTAGAGAAAGTTATCAAATCAGGTCGACTGAAGATGTATCAAAACCACAAATACGCAATCCTCTTCCTATTACAAGACAATCGCTCATTTTTAACAAAGAAAACTTTGCCCGTATTTTTTTTATTGGCTCTAGTGTTCATCTTTCTTCTTAAAAGATTCAATGTGGCGTCTTCTTCCAAACCCCTCGCGTCTGTGATTCATCGCAGCCATGCTTGTGAAAATCAGGGAAATGAGGCAGTCTTGTTGATATTTGTAGGAAGTGCCATGTCCCGCATGAGCTCATCAACCGAATCATTGAATCTCCCCAAAAGAGATTCACCATTTGCACCATCTTTTCCCACTCTGGTCTGATGCTTCCTTTCCCTTGTGACTTCAACATTCTGTTAATTATTTTAGTTTGAACTTGCATATCATCAAGCAAGTTATGGACAGAGTTGAAGTAGCACCATGTCACACCCAAGGGGTTGGCCTGGTTCGCCTGCACCCTTGCTCGTTCGTGTCTTCGATACGGTCGGGTTAAGTTGTGGGCATCTAGATGTTTGAGTAACTTGTTGAAGGGGTTTAGATCCCTATAAATATCCTCTTTATCAAAAGAGTCATGATCAATTTTTGACAGGTGAGAGCCTTGGTGTCGAATGACTCTACTCTCACTCTTCCAAGTTGTATCTAAGAAGGATTAAAATTTCTTTGTTGTTGCCCAAGAAATCGGCTTATTTAATATGACTTTCCACACTACAAGAGAAAAATGTTTATTTAAGATAAAATGGTGGGTATAATCCCCCGCGCTTCATTAAAATGGTGTTTAATGAAACCAAATACAATAGAGAACTAAGAAGCAAATAGAATACAAATTACATTGATAAAAAGGGCCAACATGTCCTTAACAAAACCCGCAGGGTAAGGAAATACAAAGGCCTCAACAGTCATGGAGACGGTGGTTCCCCTATGTCAGACATGACTATCCTCTGCCGCACTGCCTCCGTCATCATCCCAAGAGTTGTGCCCTCCCTGAGATGGTCATGCGCCGTGGCTGATAGGAAAATGTCAGCCAAAGCGAGTGCCCAGGTGCGTAGCTCTGGTGAGCTGAGACCTGTCCAAAAGATGAAGTCGACACGGATCAGAGAAAGGATTTGAGAGACAAAACCCAATTTGTTATTAAAAATTCTCGCATTTCATTTCTGAAATATCACAACAAATGACCACTACCAGTACACTACAGATAATCCGACCACCTTTCCTAACTCTCTTCCTCAGTCAATCTATCCATAGTGAATAGACTAACGGGGGATGGCCCTTGATACCAAAGTTGATTTGATCCTATCACAGACTGCCGAGAAAATGGGCAAAAGTAGGTGGCTTTATAATTTTCGAGAACCTGGAACAGAGAAGGCATTCTGTGGGACTCTGACATTTCCTTTTTATCAAGTTGTCTCTAGTGAGTATAACATTATTAGTGGTTAATCAAAAGAAAGCTCTCACTTTGATAAGGGCCTTCATTTTCAGAAAGAACTCAACTGATGGGGATTTGTATCCCTCCATGTTAAGTAGTTCCTAGACCCAGTTAACCATGAACACGTTGTAGGGCTTGAACGTGGATTGTCCACCTGACCACTCTCAATGGTCATTTGTCATTGATTAGGTTAGTGTTAGCTAGTTATTAAGGTGTATTTGCCAACATGAATGACCCCAAAATCAGCCAAAAAATGTCCTGGGAAGTAGCCGATATGAATGGTAAGAGATACCTATGACAAAGCGACATCTGATCACACCATTCCATTTATCCATCCAAAAATTAATTACCATCCCATTATGAAGTTCAAAGGAGGTAAAAACAAAGAAAGGATCTTTAGCTTTTTGGATCCCCTTCCAGAAAGCTGAGGAAATTGTCCAATTCAAGTTGTTTGTGTTCCATGGCCTCTCCTTCTTTTATATCGTGCTTTTAGGAGTCTTGTGGGGGGGATTAGGGTTTTGAATAGTGTCCACCCCCACTTGCCTAATAGAGTAATATTTATATTATGCAAGTCGAGAACTCCATATCCCCTTTCCCTCTTGGCTCTACAGAGCTTATCCTATTTAACAAGTGTGGTGAATATAACTCCACCACAAGCAACTGGACGCCCCCAATCAAACCTGTCAGAGCACATAGAGAAGAAAGACGCCTTTCAGATTAGAAGAACCTTGTGGTGCTGTCCTAGGACCTTTATACGTGATAATCAGTAGTCGGTAAGAGGGAGGATCAACAGAAAAAAAAAACTCCAAGAGTAATGATAGTGGATTGGCAGAGAAAAACTGCCAGCATGGTGTGGTATGTGCTCTGAGGATTCAGGAAGCCACCTCCTTCTCGTTAGAAAGAGTTGTATTTATACCTGACAGAGGTGGTGGAGTGGATGTGGATAAATGCAGATTTTAACTGTTCGGTTTGAATCTGCTAATCCTTGTAACCATCGAGATCGGATCTAGGTAGTTAAGATTGGTGTACTAATAGGGTGATCTGTTATTATCTTCAAGTACTCGTTGAGTTGTATGGTGACTCTCGATGAGGGAGAGGATAGAATTGCGTAACGGATGAGGCAGAGGATAGATTGCTTAACAGATTTCGTGACTCAAAGAAATTTACCTCGATCTATCCGTGGAGATGGATCGCCATGTGGTAGGGCATTCGGTACGGAGTTAAGTTGGCATTGGTTGGTTGTATGACTTCAGATTCCGGGGTGAGAGATGTCTTTGGAAGACAGTATGACTTAGGAGCTATGGTTGAGGGCTGCAGTCGAATTTAGTCATGGTTGAGATAAAGGAATGAGGTCCCTGAAAGCTTCCCCATGTTCTTGCCACTTGACGTGTGTCGTGATTCTAGTAGAGGTCAAATTTTGACCACTACAGATGCCCCCTCCATCCCGCACTTATCGAAGCTCGTAGAGGAAAAGTTAGGAGCGGAGTCTATTGGAAGGCTTCTTTTGTCTCTATCTTCGGTATTTGCAGTCAGAAAATCGCCCGGTGTATCTTCTTACATCACTACGGATCCATGGAATTAATGTCAAGTAATACTTCTGGCGTCAAGCTATCGTCTAGTCATGTCAAGCATCGATTTGAATCCTCACGGCATTATGACCGTCAGATTGGCTTCCATGGTCATAATGGTTTAGTGGAGTCAGTTAGTTTCCATCTCTTTGATTGATCATTCTTCTCGGGACGTGAGCCTCTTTTTAGGAGCCTGTGCGTTTTCAAGGCTTGCATTGATGGCTATGAGCTCATTCATCTGCTTATAAATCAAAAGAGATATGGGGAAAGAGGTCATCTCCAACACCTCTAAACCTCTTCAAAATTCACCAAAAGCTCTAACTTCATTGCATCTTCTTCCTTTGATGGTCCACCAAGCTTCCTTCCTCTTCATCGATGGAGGAAAGGAAAAAAGAGGAAACGAGAGGAGAATGATGGCAGAATCTTGGTCTCCAAAAGTCTGGTCGGTGCATCACCTTAGTAGCCATTAAGGACCTGTTACAGTGTATTAGTTGCCGTGACAGGGATCCTCCATCGAGGATGATAGGTAGAATTCTTACTTTAACTTTATCGGGCGATATGATTTCTTATGGCGTGCATGAGAAGAAGGAAAAGAAGCTTAGTCTTGGGCAAGCAAGCTTCGACCTTGAGGGTTGGATCCTATTTTCTTATGGCTTGCATGAGGAAGAAGGAAAAGAAGCTCATCGGCCGGATACGCTAATGAATCACTCTTCTTCCTAGAGTCTGGAGCTCTCCCTCAGAACACCTCTGATGTGACGTGATGCCATCAACTTCTTGCAAATGAAAGGAGAATGGTGGCATGGTGAAGATTTCTTCCGATAGATGTTCCCCTGTGAATATATCCTTGAAGTTCAGAGGTCATGCGGGACCGACGGAAGTGAAAAGATCAGATCGTCTGGATTTAGATCTTCTATATTTCTTTTTAAAAAATGTAAACACATAGATGTAAAGAAATATTTTGTATTACACTCATTAGATGTAATACAAAAAATTAAATGAAATATTTTTTAGAATGAAAATGGTTATGTTTGGATCTTGCTTGATTTTCTTTCACCATAAGCTTTTGGATATGTCAAGATCATGCCTCTTCAGAGTGCTAATTTTTATCTCCGGTATAGTCGGTTGGGTATGAAGTGTCTTAGTGAGTTTGCACTATTGTCTCCGAGTAAGGAAGATCTCATCAGCGGTACTTGCAAACTTTGGACTCCAAATGAGGAGATCCCAGCAGTGGAGTAAGGTCCGCAGTCATCTCCGAGTGGGGATAATCCCATCAGCGGAGCAACAAAGTTGGCAGGACTCTGAGTGGGGGACAATCCCATCTGTAGGGTGGGTCCACGTCGTCTTCGAGTTAGGTAATCTCATCACTGGAGTGATGATCTTTAACTAAGAGTGGGGGACAATCCCATCAGCATAGTAGATTTGCAATCATCTTCGAGTGGGAAAAATCCCATCAGCAGAGTGGCAAACCTGGTAGGACTCTGAGTGAGGGACAATCCTTTCAACATAGTTGATTGATCAGGGGGGAGAATCTGCACCTAAAAATGTGTGTTTTACTTAATCAATAAAATTATATGTGTGCTAATATTCCCTCGATACTTTCCTTATAGCAGTGGCTCAACAGGTCGAATCCACAGGGACGAGAGGTGATAGAAGCATTAACAGTCTTTATTCACGTCAATTGTTAATAATTCTTCTTTGTTAAAGAATGAAAAAAAGTAAAAAAAAAAAAGAAAAGAAATCCAGAAATGATAGATGGAGAAGGCGATGAAATTGGCGATGTGAAAATAAAAGAGAAATAGTTTTGAAAACAAAAAGAAGATGAAACAATGGTGAACTAAGAAGTTGGTGAAAACATCTATAAGAGAGTGATATAGAGATTTAGAAAATTGGTTTTAAAACAAAGTAAAATGAAAGAAGAAAACTATGAAAGAAAACCTATGGCTACTGACTACTAATTGCTCCACTAACTATGCTAACCTCTTAGTGATAGTTGCCTCACATGGATCCTTAGTCACCACTAGTCCTTGGCTTCAAGAGACGATACAAAGTATGACACATAAGATTGTTCATAAACATTCAAACCAAACATCCATACTACACAACCAGTTGTAAGCTACTATTAAATCATCAAAACCAAGTAGAGATGAGTATGAAATAAATAAGACATTGCAAGTTAGCTTGTTAGTGGATTAGATGTTAGAATGTTAGAATATTAGAAGCCATCATCATAAGCCATCAATGGCTCTTGCAAGAGTAAGGCCTTGTAGAGGCTATTAGATTCATGTAGGTTATCAAGTAAGAGATTAGCTAGTTAGTGGTTAGTAGTTAGATTGCCATGAGAAAAAAATTAGCTAAGCATCATGTAGAAGAGAGAGAAGATTACAATAGAGAAGAAAGGAGACACTTACATAGATTGTCACCATCTATTACATCAATCTCAGTTTCTTTCTCTGAATCTCGCAGTCCTAATACATGATCTAAAAATGAAATGAAAATACAAAAGAAAAGGAAAAAAAAAGAAGAATACCTACACTAACCTACACTAAAAGAGAGAAAACCTATCCTATTTCTCAATCGGCTTGTGTTTCAGGTCTCTGCCGGGATATATATAGACAAAAAGAGCTTCTAGAAGACGAGACAAGGCTACACATCGAAAATTGACGCGTGGCTCCCTAATATTACCGTGGAAACATGATCATAGCCACGTTTTCGCTACAAAACCAGGGACTTAGGTCCGTGGCTTTGGCGAGCGACTTCGCCTTGCTTCGGGGAGCTCCCAAATATTCATGGATTCGGTTATTTACGTTCAGATTTTTGTCAGACACCTGCCAACGTCTAGATTCAATGTATTTTCTAGAAACTCTCTAGCTTGGCCTCCAAGAAATCCGGATTTAATTACCCAAAATGGGTTTAATTAAGATCTTATTACTCGTTTGCCCCTACACTCTTGATTATCTGCAAACTAGACCAAAACACTGTTTAGAAATGATATTTTACTCATAAATTGGTAGAAAATGTGATATAAAAGTGCAAAATTGTAGACTAATCACACCCCGCATATATCTTTTGCTCGTCTCAAGTAAAATAATAAAAAGAAAAACTATATTACAAATGTTATTACACCACTTTCGCAGAAGACGTGAATGCACTGAGCATGTGCAACAAACCGTTAAACCTCTAGATTTCCCCTAGAGGAGGAGTGTTATCTCCTAAGGGTTTTCAGCGGATTTCACCCACAAGATCTATAAAGAAAGAAAATAAATGTTAGTATTTTGAAAACGCATTTTGAAAGAGATACAAGTTTTCAAAATATGTTTACAAAAATTTAAGCGATCTAAGATCTTATGCAAGATCTTAAGTCCACCAAAAATTATTCTCCCTTAAACTTAATCTCTATGCAAGATCTTGTGTTTAATTAAGGTAAGAATTCAAAATTAGATTGAATATTTTATCTTTCATAAAACCTAGATAATATGTACTTTGTGATAGTGAAGATTTCTAAGATTTCAACTCTAACCATCAAGCCATTTATTTATATATTTTTTTCTTTTTTCTTCCCTTAGTTTTCTTAGGCTTTCTAGTTTATCCAGGTAGTGAGCCTTTAACCGATGACTCTCAGACCAGATGGTCTTAGGACACCAGATGAGAAAACATCCCTCGGGTTTAAGGACTTGAGTAAACAAGGCCACAAAACTAAGAGGGATTATTTATTTCTTATGACCACTGTTTAGGCGTGAATAATCATGCCTCTTGAAGCATAATTATCCAGCTTAATAAGTGTTATTTTTCTTTAAATATACCATAATATTTTTTCTTTTTATTTATTTTTAGTTTACGGCATTTTAGATCTTTGTTTCCATCCCAAAATTGTGTAAGTGTGAAGTGCATACTATTTAAGGCAAAAAATTCAAGATAAATAAAACTGGAGGGTATTTATAAGGCCCTGAGAAGAATGGATTTCCTTATTTGCCCTAGGTAAGATTGAAAATTACTAACCTAGGGTTAATTTCTGGTTATCATTGATGAAATTGGATATATATATATATATATATATATATATATATATATATATATATATATATATATATATATATATATATATATATGAGAGAAAACCTAGGTGCCATTTAGCACTTTGGTCCTTTATTATTTTTTATTTTGTTTTCTTATTTTTTTCCTTCTCTTATTTATTGGCTTATATATATATATATATATATTTCTTTATTTTTATTTTTATTTATTTTTTTATTTTGTTATTATTTTTTATTTTTTTCTATTTATTATTTTTTCTTTGTTTTATTTTACAGGGTAGGTCCCACAAGATTAACAATAAATACCAGGGGAAAGTGCAAGAAGGGCCTAGTCACATGTAGACTGGGTCGCAAAGACTCAATTCAAGAATATCATGTGACTCTGGCTCCGTGGTGTAGAATGGCTTTAGTCGTTGGTCGTTGACTTTGAACATGCTATCATTCTTGGGATCTGAAATCTCAATAGCACCATGAGGGAAAACGGTTTGTATAATATACGGTCCTGACCACCTGATTTTCAACTTACCAAGAAAAAGGTGGAGTTTGGAGTTATACAATAGAACTTTTTGTCTGGAGACAAAATTCTTCCTATTGATGGATTTGTCATGGAAGAGTTTAGTCTGTGTTTAGAGATCCAGGCACTATCGTATGCATCATTTCTTATCTCTTCCAGCTCAGAAATCTGCAACTTCCTCAAGTCACCGGCTTTCTTTAGGTCAAAGTTTAACTGTTTGATTGCCCACATCGCACAGTGCTCAAGTTCTACGAGCAAATGGCATGGCTTCCTAAATATAACTCGATATGGAGACATACCGAGGTCAGTCTTGTAGGCGGTCTAATAAGCCTATAAGGCATCAACAAGTTTGACGGACCAGTCCTTGCGATTCTGTCCTACAGTTTTCTCCAATATCAGTTTTATTTATCTATTTATATAATTTTTTATTTTGTTTTCTTGTTTTTTCCTTCTTTTGTTTATTGTCTTTTATATATTTATATATATTTATTTATTTCTTTATTTTTATTTTTATTTATTTTTATTTTCTTATTATTTTTTATTTTTTTTCTATTTATTATTTTTTTCTTTGTTTTATTTTACAAGGTAGGTCCCACAAGAATTAACAATAAATACCAAGGGAAAGTGCAAGAAGGGCCTGCTCACATGTAGACTGGGTCGCAAAGGCCTAGTTCAAGAATATCGTGTGACTCTGGCTCCGTGGTGTAGAATGGTTTTAGTCGTTGGCCGTTGACTTTGAACATGCTACTATTCTTGGGATCTGAAATCTCAATAACACCATGAGGTAAAATAGTTTGTATAATATACGGTCCTGACCACCTGGTTTTCAGCTTACCAGGAAAAAGGTGGAGTCTGGATTTGTACAACAGAACATTTTGTCCGGGGATAAAATTCTTCCTATTAGTGGATTTGTCATGGAAGAGTTTAGTTCTGTGTTTAGAGATCCGGGCACTATCGTATGCATCATTTCTTATCTCTTCCAGCTCAGAAATCTATAACTTCCTCAAGTCACCGGCTTTCTTTAGGTCAAATTTAACTGTTTGATTGCCCACATCGCACGGTGCTCAAGCTCCACGAACAAATGGCATGGCTTCCTAAATATAACTCGATATGGAGACATACCGAGAACAGTCTTGTAGGCGGTCCGATAAGCCCATAAGGCATCAACAAGTTTGACGGAGCAGTCCTTGCTATTCTGTCTTACAGCTTTCTCCAATATCAGTTTTATTTATCTATTTATAATTTTCAAAATAATTTCAGAGTCAATTTTATCAACACCCTTGTCCCAAAATGGAGTATGAAAAGATGGAATGATTGATTTGAACTCAGGAAGTACATGAACTACTACTGACTCAATAATTTGAGTTAAGTTAAGTAAAGGTTCAAGAGTCAAAATTGCTTCAAGAATTCAGTCCAAATCAAGAAGTTGAAATCCTTTTCCACATTCATTTTCCCACAATGGAATGTGACTTCCTAAGGTTGGTGATTCAAGTTCAAGAATGACAGTTATGGGAATCAAAACTGACTCTAGAATGTTGCTCAATTTGGGTAACAAAACTGGAGTCAATATTGATTCAGGAATTTGAATTGGATCACAAATTTGAGGACGCGAAGTCTCATTCTCGTCTGAGTTAAATTTCTTTGAAAGAAAAACTTGTCAATTTGTCAATGGAACATTCAAAGGTATGAAATTGATCAAGTTCAATTTGTTGATCATAAAAGATTGGTGATTCAATTTCATGATGGGTTGGCACAGGATCCAATACGGACTCGAAAAAAGTATTAAAATCAGGTAAAGATATTGGAGTCATTATTGAATCAGGAAGTGGAATTAAGTTACCAAGTTGAGGTTCAGGATCATATTCATTCTGAAATTCATTCTCAGGAATGGGATAACTTGCCAAAATATCAATATGGTTCTCAAAATTTTGATGCTGGTCAAGTTCAATATAATGTACTGAAATTGAATCTTGGTTTTCAAAACAACATGATTCTTTTGCTCTAGCAGAATGGTTACTGACATCAGGAATGGTCAAAGGGTGAGAATTGAGAGTTTTGACCATTATATCTATGTCATGATTATGACCGATTTAAGCCTAAGTCATGGCTTTAAGCAGCTTTTCATAGTCGATTGGTTCATCATTTTGTTCTGATTGGGCTTAAAAAGATGAAGATTTATTTTGGAAATTGTAGTAAAATCGTGAATCTATCAGATTTTGTGATTGTTGCTCAGACTCACGCATACTCATTTTCAAAATTGACGGTCTTCTATTTTAAAATGAAGATGATGAGTATGAATCTTGATTTCCAAAACAACAAGAGTCCTGAGTCAAATCAATAGAGTTAGAGATACCTGAATTGAACAAAGGTTGATAAGAGAGAGTTTTTTCATTCCTATAAATGTTGACAAATTGACTCAATTGTGTTTCCAACCTATCGATAAACTGGGCAGAGGATTTTTGAAGTTGTTGTGTGGACTCTCGTAAGATTTCTTTACTTTTTTCTAGATATAATTTTTCTTCAAGTGGATGTTCTAGAAAGGGAGTGTAGAAATCTTGGTTTTGAAAAATTTGTGAAGAGAGTGTGTCACGCCCCGCTTCTCAAAATACGGAATACGAATACGTGACGATGGCCAGTAGATACTCACGAAGAGTGAAATCTCTTCCACGAGTGAGTACCTTAGGCTGCCAATAACAAGAAGGATAGCGCACATATATGCAAATATGACCAAGCGCAGAGATAAAATAACATATATGAAAAACTGAATCATAAACAATATCATTCACTATATCTGAAAAAACAAGTTAAGAAAGAAAACTGAACTCACCGGAGAACAGCGGAACCAGAATATGATCTACGAAAAACTATTTATACCGGCATCCAGATCTAAATACTGAAAAATAATATAAAGGTCCGTCAGAAGCGGACAAGCAATAGTACACGAAGAAAAAGAACAATAAAAGAGAGTATGAAAATGTAGTAACAATAAGTAGGACATAAGAATAATATGTTTGGCAGTATCGAGGGCTGAAAGTAATAATAATAACAGGAATAATCAAGAAGATAGATCATGTATAATAAGACCATGCATGTATGGTGTAACATGTATATAATGACATGAGACGTCCTGGACAAGTAACTGTCGTGAAACATAATCACAAAATCACAAGAACTCAAGATCACAAGATAAAATAATATGGTATGTCCAGGAATGTCATGTAGTCAAGACAATGCATGTCACATGAGTCTCAAGTGTTAGTATCTTAAAAATGCATGTCAGGTACTAGATCACTGAAGACAATGAAGGATATAATGCAAGTGCATATGTCTAGCATATTTTATTACTCTAACTAATGCAATCATCATGTGCCCCATCCCACAGGACAACTGCATATCAAATAAGTGATGCGTTAGTGGATCCTGATAGTAGGGAGAAACAGTTCACTGTACTCAGGCATCATGTAACATGTAATAACAGGAGCGCGCATAAATAACAAGATCACGCGTGGCATCCAAACCCATAAGGGTCGCCCTTCCAAGCACACCTCCCTGGATTTCTCCTGCTACAGTCTCCCCCAATAAACCCGGCTTGATTAATTTTATTAATTAAATGCAAATGCAAACAGTGTGTTACTCAGGGTTACAGGATCAGAAATCGGTACTAAAAATATCAGTGACAGATAGTGGATGTAATGTGTATCAAGATTACGAGACGATGTAACCAATGACAATATCAAGTGACAAATATATAGTTGTGCAAGTGAGACCAGATACATGTAAAGTAGTGCAAGTAATGTCAGTATCATGTAATTCAAATGTCAAAGTGAAACGGTCATGATCATGTGCACATAATCCAATACGATATCCTCGAATAATTACTCAGAATATAATGGTCAATTTTCTCGATTAATTTCTTGTAAAATCAGGATCACAATATCAGTCGATATATAGTCTTTATCCATCAATCATGTAGGTTTACATGTCAGGATTTGTCACATACAAGCAATAATGTCAGTTTAAGTTGAATGCATGCATGTAAAGGAATGAGATGCAAACACGATACATAAGGTAATGATCACAAGACGGAATGGGTGATAATATCAAGAAATATAAAGATTAATAATATAATTGGATTCAAGAACAAGCTAATAATGTAAACGTGATCACATAATGATATTGAAGATCCAAGGACACAATATCTAGAAATTATAGGTAAGAGATAAAGTTAAAATCGACACGAAAGTCAACGAAGAGAGAATCATGTACACTTGCCTGATGTTGTTGGAGTCTGAATTCCCGTAACTGCAACCGGCTCTGGGTAAAATTCGCGGCCTAAATATTACGTGAATTAATTAGAGACTTCACATGTTCTTATTCAGTGATTAGTTAAATAAGAAATTAATTTTTACTATTTATTATAATTTTGGTTGGTTAATATTTCCAAATAATTCAATTTCTGAAGTTATAGCAACTATTTAAAAATATATTTTCATGATAAATATATGCATAAAATAATAAATTGATGTAAAATGTTTACATATTACTGAATTATGAATTTTATATTTTTTGTGCTATTTAGAAATTTATTGGTCATTTTTAAATAAAATATCATTGAATAGTAATTACAAAACATTTAACTTCATGTTATTCTAAGTAATATTTATCAAAATAATTTTACAGAGTTTCAAATTTAGTTTGTGATTTTCTATGAATTTTCTGGAATTTTCTGTGAATTTTCTGAAATTTTCTGAATTAAAATAAAGCTATAAATCAATAAAAATAAATAAAAATCTTAACGGGTCTGTTGCTACAGTAGCAGGTCTGTTGCTACAGTAAATGCTACAATTATTTTCTACATATTTTTATTTATCCATTTCTTTTCTTTTTCTTTTCCTTTTCCTTTTTCCTTTCTTTTTTTTCTCTTTTTCTTTTTCTTTTTTTTTTTATATAGGGGTCGGGTTCGGGTCTATAAAACAAACCCGAACCCGGGTCTGTATCCACAGACCCAGACTGGGTCTGTGCTCAGCACAGACCCAGTCGGTTCTGGCTGAGCCCGACCAGGCCAGGCTGGGGCCTGTGTCTGGCCTGACCTGGCCAGGCTCGGCCTGGTCTGGCCTGACTAGACTCGGGTCTGGTCTGGCTCAGGCCAGACCTGGCCTGGTCCGCACTGTGCTGTGCACAGTACAGTGCACAGCATAGTCTAGTGTTTTATTTATTTTTTTTCGATTGCAAATAAATTTCTAAAATAAATTAAAAATCATGATAATTAGGATGCATATCCTAGGTATTCTAAAACATTTTATTGTGATTTTAGTATTTGTTTTACATGGTGAAGTTAAAGCTAACATGTAACGCATACTACATGTTCGGTGAAATGCCACAACGAACTAAATTCTACGAAAATGCAAAATAAAATACCTGGAATGCTTTCCTTCAGTCTGAATCTTCCTCCCCTCATCCAGCACTTCAGAATCTCACCAAGTTTGAAAGAGGAAGAGATATTGTAGTGGAAGAAAGAAAGAGAAGTTTAGGTTTTGCAAGTGACTTGAGATGGTGAGATGTCCCTTTTATAGGCACCACACACACCCCTAAGCTCCCTGAGAGTTAAGCTACGTGAGAAGAGTAGTGGGTTCAGTTTGGGTGAGTGGGAATGAGGGGGAGAAAGTGTAGGAGAAGTTAGAGAGAGTGGGGGAAGTTGGAGAAGATGGGGGAGTAGAAGGAAGGTTTAAATAATTTGACATGGGCTTTTAAACCACACGCTAATGTGGCAAAGCGGTCTGGACGTTAGGATATGTGGTGGTGGCCATAGGTTTGAATCTCAGAATGAACAATCTGGTGTTTTGATTTTTTCAATATTGAGAAAATAAAGGGGTAAAAGGATATAGGGTTAAATATAGTATGTTTACTTCTCCACGCCAAAAACCAAGAAGGAATCCTGGTTGGTGCATTCATTTCCTTTCTACTGGGTCATGGGTTTGAAACCTGCAACACATGCGATTTTTTTGTAATTTTATTTTATTTTATTTTATTTTCATTTTTTCCTTTTTGAATAATATTTAAATATTATTTTATTGGATTAAACTCTATTAATTCAGAAAAATCCTCAAAAATTCTCAAAAATAGAAGATGTCATCCTGAACATTGTTGTGAAGTCAGATTTTCAAAATTCATTCCCGATTGTTAATTAAAAATCTCGGAGTCAGTCTATGACACCGGTCGACTCCGAATTGAGATTCTTCTCCAATAATTTCCAAAAATTCAGAAAAATTCAAAATAATGGGAAATAATATCTTGAGCTGAAATGACCTCAATCTGACTATCAAGATGATTAAATCAGCATCAGATACCAGCATTGACATACGTATATTAGGAACCAAGGGTTACAATCCTACCCACCTTATGAAAAAAAATTCGTCCTCGAAATTCAGTAAGGCATCGACATATGAATCAAACCAGCATCTATGAGAGTTAAGATTGTCCCAAATCCGCAGTCGTATCAATATGATATAACCCAATATCAAGTCAACCATGAGTCAAGATCCAACATATTCATCACCATAAGTCCGAGGATCAAACTGACTTTCTAGAGTTCATAATCGATCATCCTTAATATCACTTTCATCCTTCGATCCACTATAGTCATGTTCATCTGATAAGATTACTCCCACTATTTATAGGTCAGATCCTTTAGGTCTATCAGTAAACATACTCCACTGATTTATTCTTTTAACTCTTTTGATCTATTCTGATCTGAACAAGAATTTCAGATATCTCAATTACGTTACCTTTCTTGTAACATCACTCCAAATTTAGATTATCTTTGAGATCGTCACATATTGCTCAAATAATAATCGCCTCTGGTTTTTATTTCTTAAAAATCATTAAGATCCCAAATAATCTCAAATCCTCGGGTATATGTTTTATATTCACAGCATCACAATAACCCAATTATCAGATCAGACGGTCACTACTAGAAGATCATTAGTCAAGATAGCAGTCACTGATGGAAATTCCAAGATCAGATATCAATAATCAGTTATTAGTTATTGTCTCAACCCTCAATATATCTTTCAGATTGATCATTATTATTTCTGCTTCAGATCCTTAAAGTTGAGTTTAAAATTCATTGATCTCCATAAAGATCTAGATATATCTATCTCCTTCTTTCATCTATGATTCCTCAACTAGAAGATTACAGAATTATCAAATTATCAAGGTATTCCAATTACAATGTTCTTAAGAGTCATAGGATTAACTCAACAACCTCAAACTATGATAGATATTCTGAAAATATTACTTAGATCTGAAAACTTCAAGATTTTAATTCTCAGAACTAAATCCAAGCAATCTGATCCAAGGTATAGTCATATTTTGCCAAAGGCAATATCATTTATTGATCTGATTATCACTCCAAGATCCATGCCCTAAATCCAATATGTATGGATGTGATCTGATCATTATTTAATCCAGACATGATTATTATCTAGTCCACCATCTTACTATGATTCCCTTATAGACATGTATCTCAAAAAGTTTCAGATCAAAAATTTCTTATAAAATTAAATTCCAGGTAATGCGACAATGATCCTCTCAATTATTCTTCTTCGTCTAAATAATCAGGTAAAATCCTCAATATATCTATCATCAATCTAAACCAAGAATAGTCTAACCAGACATGATCAAGCAGGACAGACTAGGTATGAAGACTACATGGATGGAAGAGTCACATCAGGATGACGATTCAAGGATTTCCGGGGATCGATTGTACAATTATGGAGTCAGAGAAGGGAGTCAATGACTGTTTACTCAGATAATTTCATGGATGATTATCGTATATGTGGCCTGATTGTATATATGGCATATAAGTAACATGGCTCTGATACCAACAAAATCATGTCACGCCCCGCTTCCCAAAATACGGAATACGAGTACGTGACGATGGCCAGCAGATACTCACGAAGAGTGAAATCTCTTCCATGAGTACCTTAGGCTGTCAATAACAAGCAGGATAGCGCACATATATGCATATACAACCAAGCGCAGGGATAAAATCACATATATGAAAAACTGAATCATAAACAATATCATCCACTATATCTGAAAAAACAAGTCAAGAAAGAAAACTGAACTCACCGAAGAACAGCGGAACCAGAATATGATCTATGAAAAACTCTCTATACCGGCATCCAGATCTAAATACTGAAAATAATATAAAGGTCCATCAGAAGCAGACTAGCAAGAGTACACGAAGGAAAAGAATAATAAAAGAGAATATGAAAATGTAGTAACAATAAGTAGGACATAAGAATAATATGTTTGGTAGTATCGAGGGTTGAAAGTAATAATAATAACAGGAATAATCAAGAAGATAGATTATGTACAATAAAACCGTGCATACATGGTGTAACATGTATATAATGACATGAGACGTCCTGGACAAGTAACTGTCGTGAAACATAATCACAAGATCACAAGAACTCAAGATCACAAGATAAAATAACATGGTATGTCTAAGAATGCCATGTAGTCAAGACAATGCATGTCACATGAGTCTCAAGTGTCAGTATCTTGAAAATACATGTCAGGTACTAGATCACTGAAGACAATGAAGGATATGATGCAAGTGCATATGTCTAGCATATTTTATTACTCTAACTAATGCAATCATCCTGTGCCCCATCCCACAGGACAACTGCATATCAAACAAGTGATGCGTTAGTGGATCCTAATAGTAGGGAGAAACAGTTCACTATACTCAGGCATCATGTAACATGTAATAAGAGGAGCGCGCATAAATAACAAGATCACGGGTGGCATCCAAACTCATAAGGGTCGCCCTTCCAAGCACACCTCCCTGGATTTCCCCTACTACAGTCTCCCCCAATAACCCCGCTTGATTAATTTTATTAATTAAATGCAAATGCAAACAGTGTGTTACTCAGGGTTACAGGATCAGAAATCGGTACTAAAAATATCAGTGACAAATAGTGGATATAATGTGTATCAAGATCACGAGACGATGTAACCAATGACAATATCAAGTGACAAATATATAGTTGTGCAAGTGATAACAGATACATGCAAAGTAGTGCAAGTAATGTCAGTATCATGTAATTCAAATGTCAAAGTGAAACGGTCATGATCATGTGCACATAATCCAATAAGATATACTCGAATAATTACTCAAAATATAATGGTCAATTTCCTCTATTAATTTCTTGTAATATCAGGATCATAATATCAGTCGATATATAGTCTTTATCCATCAATCATATAGGTTTACATGTCAGGATTTGTCACATACAAGCAATAATGTCAGTTTAAGTTGAATGCATGCATGTAAAGGAATGAGATGCAAACACGATACATAAGGTAATAATCACAAGACGGAATGGGTGATAATATCAAGAAATACAAAGATTAATAATATAATTGGATTCAAGAACAAGCTAATAATGTAAATGTGATCACATAATGATATAGAAGATCAAGGACACAATATCTAGAAATTATAGGTAAGAGACAAAGTTAAAATCGACACGAAAGTTAACGAAGAGAGAATCATGTACGCTTACCTGATGTTGTTGGAGTCTGAATTCCCGTAACTGCAACCGGCTCTGGGTAAAATTCGCGGCCTAAATATTACGTGAATTAATTAGAGGCTTGACATGTTCTTATTCAGTGATAAGTTA
This sequence comes from Agave tequilana, assembly GCA_038442645.1. Classification (NCBI taxonomy): domain Eukaryota; kingdom Viridiplantae; phylum Streptophyta; class Magnoliopsida; order Asparagales; family Asparagaceae; genus Agave; species Agave tequilana. The sequence continues at coordinate 33,004 of JAVJIF010004634.1, forward strand.
AATAAGAAAGTAATTTTTACTTTTTATTATAATTTTAGTTGGTTAATATTTCCAAATAATTCAATTTCTGAAGTTATAGCAACTATTTAAAAATATATTTTCATGATAAATATATGCTTAAAATAATAAATTGATGTATAATGTTTACATATTACTGAATTATGAATTTTATATTTTTGTGCTATTTAGAAATTTATTGGTCATTTTTAAATAAAATATCATTGAATAGTAACTACAAAATATTTAATTTCATGTTATTCTAAGTAATATTATATCAAAATAATTTTACAGAGTTTCAAATTTAGTTTGTGATTTTCTATAAATTTTCTAGAATTTTCTGAACTAAAATAAACCTATAAATCAATAAAAATAAATAAAAATCTTAATCGGTCTATTGCTATAGTAGCGGGTCTGTTGCTATAGTAAATACTGAAAAACACCTAGAGGGGGGTGAATAGGTGTAAGTGCTAATCTAAGAAACTAAATGCAAACTAAGTGCGCTAAATGCGGAAGCTAATGCAAATTATGCACAAACTAATACAATACAACAAGTGTAGCCGAATTCCCCTTGCGAGGCTCTGGACTAACTCCCCTTGATTCCCCTTGAAATGGGTTGAGGTGCTATGTGAAGCTCTTGTTGGATGAGTATAAGTTAGGCACACACACACAAGCAATCCAAGCAATATAAAACACACAATCAAGCCAAGCATATAATAGATATGACAATAAGAAATGCAAGGCACAACACAAGCAATATATGATATGAATGAATCAATGCTCAACACAAGCAAGTATGATATGATGATGAGTATGATGCTTTGCACAATAATAAGAGAGAGAGTTAGAGAGACAATGGATCACAACGCAAACACCAAGATTTGTTTCGAGGTTCGAGCACCTTGCTCTACATCCCCGCCTACACCACCGTGTAGGATTTCCACTATCTCAACTCCCACCGAGGGAACCTCTACCGAAGAGGATTACTTACAACTCTAGGAGTACCGAACTCCTCTCTCAAACAACAACCTCCTCACAACCGAGGGGTTAGGCCCGTAGCCAATACAACAACCAATCCACACACCTCTACCGAAGAGGCTCACAACCAAACACTATCACCTCTACCTAAGAGGGATCCACAACACAATCACCCGATCACCTCTACCGAAGAGGGATTCACAAGTATAAGGGTGTTTACAACAATGAGGTTTACAACAAACAACCTCAAACACTTCTCTTTCTTTTTCTCTTATCTTTTTCCACAAAAACAAGATCCTAATAGTTTAGGATAGAAGATAGCTCAAGTGTGGAAACAAAGTGTTTTTGGAAACAAGCAACAAAGAAAAACTACTTGGGAAATCTCTTGTATATGATAGAAAATGAAATACCAAATCAAATCCCAAAACCCTAGCTTTCTTTGATTTTCCAAAAACCAAAAACAAATAAGATGAAATCTTTTTGGCTTAAAAACCCTTTTAAAACTCTTTTAAACACTAGAGAAAGTCTGAAATTTTTAGCTCTCAAAATCTTAGCCAAAACAATGGAGAAATGGGGTATATATAGCCCCTAGGAAAAACTAGCCGTTAGGCTGATGTGGCAGCCTGACAGGCCACCGGCCGACCGCCAACGGTCAGAAATATGACCGTTGGGCAACTGCGGTCGACCGGCCCTGTCGACCGAGAAAACCCGAGAGCAGAGCTCTCAACTCGGTCGACCGTCCCGGTCGACCGTGTCTGAGCCTAACAGACGTGCACGTCTGTGCACGTCGGTCGACCGCAACGGTCGACCGGCCCTTGGTGCGGTCGACCGTCACGGTCGACCGACCAGCCTGTCAGCACAAAACAAGGTCAGAAAATTTTGGAAAAAATATTTTATAAAACCTTTTATCATTTCTGAAAATTCCATAAAACTTGTTTTATCATTTTATGTTAAAACATAAACATGTGATAAAAATTTCAAGACAATATATCAACATATCAATTCATTTTTGAGTCTTGCAAATTTTATCAAAACAAAACCTTATATTTTGTCAAACTTGATTTTTCCAAAATATGAATAGGATAGTCAAAATAAGCTTGTCTAGCAAGTTAAAGCATGAATGTATAAATAGAAAACATCTACTATACATATACCATATGTAAACTTGTTTTGATCAACTATTCATAAAAACCAAATATCAAATCATAAAACGTGTGTGTTTTGTGCACTTGAGCATATCAACTAAACTAAGCTTTACAAATGGATCTAAAACTCTATCTAAACTAGGATACCTAAGTCTTCTTGACGATCTTCATCTTCAAGTAGACTTGCTCCAAACTCCGTGATTCTCCAAGTGCAAAGGTATGATCTTTAAGCTTTGGCACCGGAATCATCATGAATAGCTTCTAATCATCTTGTTGAAGCTAATCACCAACTAATATCCTGTTAATGATCTGAAACTTAGAAACACAAGAATATTAGTAGACATAACTACATGAGTGTTGATCATCATCAAAACTAGAGTGGAAGGCCATTGGGCCAACAAATACTACAATTATTTTCTACATATTTTTATTTATCCATTTCTTTTCTTTTTCTTTTCCTTTTTCCTTTCTTTTTTTCTCTTTTCTTTTTCTTTTTTTTTATATAGGGGCAGGGTTCGGGTCTGTTTTACAGACCCGAACCCGAGTCTGTATCCTCAGACCCGGACTGGGTCTATGCTCAGCACAGACCCAGTCGGGTCTGGCTGAGCCCGCCAGGCCAGGCTGGGCCTGGCCTGGCTCGACTAGACCCAGGTTGGGTCGGGTCTGGCCCGACCTGGCCAGGCTGGGCCTGGTCTGGCCTGACCAGACTCGGGTCTGGTCTGGCTCAGGCCAGTCCTGGCCTGGTCCGCACTATGCTGTGCACAGTGCAGTGCACAGCACAGTCCAGTGTTTTTTTTATTTTTTTTCCATTGCAAATAAATTTTTAAAAATAAATTAAAAATCATGATAATTAGGAGGCGTATCCTAGGTGCTCTAAAAAATTTTATTGTGATTTTAGCATTTGTTTTACTTGGTGAAATTAAAGCTAACATGTAACGCATACTACGTGTTCGGTGAAATGTCACAACCAACTAAATTCTACGAAAATGCAAAATAAAATACCTGGAACGCTTCCCTTTAGTCTGAATCTTCCTCCCCTCATCCAACACTTCAGAATCTCGCCAAGTTTGAAAGAGGAAGAGATATTGTAGTGGAAGAAAGAAAGAGAAGTTTAGATTTTGCAAGTGACTTGAGATGGTGAGATGTCCCTTTTATAGGCACCACACACACCCCTAAGCCTCCCCTCAGAGTTATGCTATGAGAAAGGAGTAGTGGGTTCAGTTTGGGTGAGTGAGAATGAGGGGCAGAAAGTGTAGGAGAGTGGGGGAAGTTGGAGAAGATGGGAGGAGTAGAAGGGAGGTTTAAATAATTTAATATGGGCTTTTAAACCTAAAGACAATGTGGCAAAGTGGTTTGGGCGTTAGGATATGTGGGCGGTGGCCATGGGTTTGAATCTCAGAATGATCAATCTGGTGTTTTTATTTTTTCAATATTGAGAAAATAAAAGGGTAAAAGGATATATGGTAAAATATAGTATGTTTACTTCTCCACACCAAAAACTAAGAAGCAATCCTGCTTGGTGCATTCATTTCCTTTCTAGTGGGTCACGGGTTTGAAACCTGCAACACATGTGGTTTTTTTATTTTATTTTATTTTAATTTAATTTCATTTTTTCCTTTTTGAATAATATTTAAATATTATTTTATTGGATTAAACTCTATTAATTCAGAAAAATCCTCAAAATTCTCAAAAATATAAGATGTCATCCTGAACATTGTTATGAAGTCAGATTTCCAAAATTCATTCTTGATTATTAATTAAAAATCCCGGAGTCAGTCTGTGACACAGGTCGACTCCGAATTGAGATTCTTCTCCAATAATTTTCAAAAATATTCCAAAAATTCAGAAAAATTCAAAATAATGGGAAATAATATCTTGAGCTGAAATGACCTCAATCCGACTATCAAAATAATTAAATCAGCATCAGATACCAGTATTGACATACGTATATTTGAAACCAAGGGTTACAGAGTGAGTCCAACATGTTGATCGAGGCGGAACCAACACTTGAAAACGTATCTTTTTGAAATCAGTATAATTATGTATGTGTTCTAATGTTCCCTCGATACTTCCGTTATAGCATTGGCTCAACAGGTCGAATCCACAAGGAAGGGAGGCGATAGTAGCATTAATAGTTTTTATCACGTAGGTTGTTAACAAGTTCTTCTTTGTAAAAGAATGGTAAAAAGTAAAAGAAAAAGAAAAAAAATCTGAAAGTGATAGGTGAAGAAGGTGATAAAACAGCGATGTGAAAATAAAAGAGAAATGATTTTGAAAATAAGAAGAAGATGAAATAAAAATGAACTAAGAAGTTGGTGAAAACAATGAAGAAAATGATAAAAGGGTGTGAATTTGATTTTTAGATAAGATAAAAGAAAACTCATGACTACTAATTACTAATTACTCCACTAACCATGTTAACCTCTTAGTGATAGTTGCCTCATATGAATCCTTGGCCATCACTAGTCCTTGGCTTTAAGAGACGATACAAAGCATGGCTCAGAAGATTGTTCTCCTACATTCTAACAACACATCCATACCACACAATAAGTTAGAAGTTACTATTAAATCATCAAAACCAGTTAGAGGTAAGCATGAAAAAAAAAGAAGGCATTGAGCAAGTTAGTGGGTTAGATGTTAGAAATATTAGAATGTTAGAATCCATCATCATGAGCCATCAATGGCTCTTGCAAGAGCAAGGCATTGTAAAGGCTATTAGATTTGAATTATCAAGTAAGTGGTTAGATGGTTAGTGACTAGTAATTAGATTGTCATGAGAAGAAATATTAGCTAAGCATCATGTAGAAGATGGAGAGATTACAATGGAGAAGAAATGAGACACCTTTACATAGATTGTCACCATCTATTACATCGATCTCCCTCTTTCTCTCTCTGATCTCTCGACTCTAATACATGATCTAAAATGAAATGAAAATATAAAAGAAGAAAAAAAAGAGAAGAACACCTACACTAACCTACAATAAAAAATAGAAAATTTAGCTTATTTCTCAATCTGCTTTGTTTTTGGCCAAACCCTGTAGTATTTATAGGCAAACGAAGAATCTGGAAGGCGAGACGAGGCCACGCGTCAAAAATCGACGCATGGGCCCACCATATTGCAGCGGAAACACAGCTTTTGTCGCGTTTCCTGTGTTTCTGCGGCAATACCAGGGACTTAGGTTCCTAGTTTTGTGGGTTCGTCTTGCTTCGAAGACCTACCAGATATTTTTGGATTCAGTTATTGACATCAAGATTTTTGTCAGACACCCGCCAACGTCTAGATTCAATGTATCTTCTAGAAACTCTCTAGCTCCGCCTCTAAGAAATCTGGATTTAATTACACAAAAATGGATTTAATAAAGCTCTTATTGCTCCTTTACCTCTAAACTCTTGATTATCTGTAAAGTAAACCAAAACATAGTTAGAAATAATATTTTATTCATAAATCGGTAGGAAAAATACGATATAATAATGCAAAATTGTAGCCTAAACACACCCCACACTTATCTTTTGCTCGTCCCGAGCAAAACAAAAAAAAACTAACTCCAAATGTTATTACACCACTTTCACAGGTGACGCGATTGCACTAAGTATGTGCAACAAGCCGTTAAACCTTTAGGTTACCCCTAGAGGAGGAGTTTATCTCCTAAGAATTTTCAGCGGATTGCACCAACAAAATCCATAAAGAAAGAAAACAAATGTTATTACACTACTTTCGCAGGTGACGTGATTGCACTGAGCGTGTGCAACAAGCTGTTAAACCTCTAAGTTACTCCTAGAGGAGGAGTTTTCTCTCCTGAGGGTTTTAGCGAATTGCACCCACAAAATCCATAAAGAAAAAACAAATGTAATGTTTTGAAAATGTATTTTGAAAGAGAGACAAGTTTTCAAAATATTTTTGAAAAATATAAGCGATCTAAGATCATAAGTCTACCAAAAGTTATTCTCCCTTAAACTTAATCTATATGCAAGATCTTGTCTTCAATTAAGGTAAAAATTAAAAATTGGATTGAATATTTTATCCTTCATAAAACCTAGATAATATGCTCTTTGTGATAGTGAAGATTTCTGGGATTTCAACTCTAACTATCAAGCCATTTATTTATGTATATATATATTTTTCTTTTCTTAGTTTTCATAGGCTTTCTATTTTACCCGGATAGTGAGCCTTTAACCGATGACTCTCAGACCAGACGGTATTAGGGCACCAGATGAGAAAACATCTCTCAGGTTTAAAGACTTGAGTAAACAAGGCCACAAAAGTAAGAGGGATTATTTGTTTCTTATGACCACCTTTAGGCGTGAATAATCATGGTTCTTGAGGCATAGTTATCCAGCTTAATAAGTGTTTTTTTATATATACCATATATATTTTTATATATTTTTACTTTATGGTATTTTAAGTCTTTGTTTCCATTCCAAAAATTGTGTAAGTGTGAAATGCATACTATCTAAGACAAAAAATTTAGGATAAATTATTTCTCTGATCTCTCTTACTTAGCTAATAATTTTAAACAAGATCCATTATTTCGACTAGGTTTAAGATGCCATAATTAAGACTTCCTTAATTCTAAGATCATCTTAATTTTCTTAAAATAGATCAAAACTTTGTCTCTATTTAAAAAAGTTTTTTGTGAAGAAAGGGAATTTTTCTATACAAAAAAAATTCTAAAAATATCCTAAAAGAAGTGAAAAAGAAAGAAAATCTAAAAACTCTATGTTAGTAAACCCTCTCCCACACTTATCTCATGCATTGTCTTCAATGCATCGTAATATATATATGCATGAAATAAATAGGGAGGGAAGGAAAAATCACCTCAAGGTTGTGGTTCCGGTGGCGGTCTGATTGGTTCACGAAATGCAGCTCAATCATATTACGTGGAGTTCGGAGGAACCCACCAGAGACCTCTATAATTCATCCCACTAAAATGATATATATGAATGGTTTTTATTAAGAATTTTATCCCATCTAATTTCTAAATTTTCAAAATAATTTCAGAATCAACTTTGTCAATACCCTTGTCCCAAAATGGAGCATGAAAAGATGGAATGATTGATTTGGACTCAGGAAGCACAAGAACGACTACTGACTCAGGAATTTGACTTAAGTCAAGGTTCTGAAGTTGAGATTGATTTAGGAAGTGGGTCCAAATCAAGAAGATGAAATTTCAATCCACATTCATTTTCCTACACCGGAATTTGACTTTCTAAGATAGGTGATTCAAGTTCAAGAATGATAGGTATGATAATCAAACTAACTCTAAAATGTTGCTCAAATCGGGTAGCAAAACATGAGTCAATATTGATTCAGGAATTTGACCTGGATCACAAATTTGAGGAAGTCACATTCTTGTCTAAGTTCAATTTCTTTGAAAGAAAAAGTTTTTCAATTTGTCAATGGGAAAGTATGAAATTGGTCAAGTTTAATTTGTTGATCATAAAAGATTGTTGATTCAATTTCAAGATGGATTGGCATAGGATCCAATACTGACTCAGAAAAAAGATTAAGATTAGGTAAAGACACGGAGTCATTATTGAATCAGGAAGTGGAACTGAATTCCAAGTTGAGGCTCAGGATCATATTCATGCTCAAGTTCAATTTCAGGAAAAGGATAACTTGCCAACATGTCAATGTGGCTCTCAAAATTTTGATGTTGGTCACGTTCAAATGGGTGTACTGAAATTGAAGCTTAGTTTCCAAAATAACAAGAGTCCTGGGTCAAATCAAGAGAGTTAGAGATATCTGAATTGGTCATAGGTTGATAAGAGAGTTTCTTCATTCATATAAATGTTGACCAATTGACTTAATTGTGTTTCCAACCTATTGATAGACTGGGCAGAAGATTTTTAAAGTTGTAGTGCGGACTCTTACAAGATTTCTGTACTCTTTTCTAGATATGATTTTTCTTCAAGTGGATGTTCTAGAAAGGGAGTGTAGGAATCTGGTTTTGAAAAATTTATGAAGAGTTGTGAGTCCAACATATTTTGAGATTGATGCTCAGACTCATGCAAGCATTCCATACTCATTTTCAGGGCAGTTGGTTGTTCATTTTGAATAGGTAAAAATGAGTATGAATCTTGAAAATATTGTGGAATTGGGGAGTTGAGCTTCTTTATTGGGACTCAAGCATGACTTGTACAGCTTCTATACTCTTTTCTAACTCAAATTTTTCTTCAATGGGTGGTTCTAAAAAAGGAGTATAGGAAGCAAAATCAGAGAATAAATATTGTGAAAATTGTGGACAAGGTGATTGAAATTTGACTGGGAAGAGGTGAAACCCCATTGACTCTGTGACGAGTTGAAATTATTTTCGAAAGTTTGGTCATAAGATTAGGGGTATTGAGTCAGATAAGTCCAACCCAGTATATTTGATTGGTTCATATTGTAAAAAGTCGGGTTGAAATTATCTAAATCAAATGAGGTTGATGTGAAATATGGATTTATATTAGAATTGAAAAAATTGTTATTATTGAATTTCATTTCACAAACAATCACAAACAAAAAGAAAAAACAAGCAACAAATAAAAAGAAATAAAATCAAACCAAGCCTATACAAGGGTGACCTAGACCTAGATGACTCCTAACTGGTTGATTACCCGGGGGAGGTTATTGTATGAATCCGACCACAAGCTAATAACCAGGTAGAAGCAAAATATGGTGGGAGGTATCCGTACGTAAGCAACGGGCCTTAAATACGCCAAACCACGGAATCTTCGAGGAATAACCACTTAATCGCGAACCTTAGACACTGATTTCACAAGAGCAAGATTTAGAAAGTATATAGAATGAGACAAATATGGAAATAAATAGTTACAGAATTTCAGCTTTGCAATTCAGCCAACCTGCAGAAATACAGATTAGTAGTTCACTCAGATTGCCACTGGAATGTAGCAAATCTGAGGGCTTCTGGGCTCTGCTTTCTTGAGCAGAGTCCAGGGCCACTTATATGTCCATTGCAGCAAAAACTTTCCTTATTGTTAAACCTGTACACCAAGAACAAAGAAGAAGGTTAATCAAAAATGTAAACTTAAAAAGAGTTAGTTACCGTCCCTCCCCGGCAACTGCGCCAAAATTTGATTGAGGTTTTACCTGCACAAAAATACAGAATTTCAGAACTTTTATAACAATAGTGCAAGGTGCTCAATTCTACCGCTATAGCAAGTGGTTATGCGGGTCGTAATCCACAATAAGGGACTAGCGATGGAAGCTTTTTTATTAAGTTCTCTTTTATGCTACAATTAATGGTTAAAATTCTTCTTTAGCTTCTCAAAAGAAAAGAGAAAAATAGAGTTACAGTTAAGTTAGGAAGAAAGTGGTAGATTGAGAAAGTGGAGAAAATAGAAATGGATATGTATATAGAAATTGAAAAAGAGTGAAAAAGATTTGGAAGATTGTGGTGTTGGTGATTTACACTAAAAAATTAAAAGAAAGAAAACCAAAACACAAAAAAACTTCCTTACCTCTTCTGCGCCTGCTTACCTTTGACCTGTATCAACGATGTACCTTTGTTTGAAGGCGAGCGAAGTATGACAAATAGGATCTTCCCCATTCCCGATTTACACTATGAAATGAAGGGGCGAGCTACACTACCATAGAAATGGATATCCATCACCATAAGCCATCAACGGCACTTGCAAGGGCAAGGCAACTTCGAGGCTATCGGTTTCATTTGGATCCACAAACACAGAAGAGGAAAGCAAGCAAAAAAAAGAATAGAAAACAAAACAAAACTTCGATTCGATTCAAATAATAATTAAAGAAAAGATTACTTACACCGGTGTCACCCTCAGTACAAGCTTGTTCTTATTCCTCCATGAAACTCTTCTCTTCTCTCAGTTACATAAATAAAACAAAAATTACATAAAAAAAAAAAAACCTAAGTTCCAAACAATAAATTAGCCTAAGTTCTACTCTCTGCTTGGTCTTTCTTTTTGCCTCTGATGTGTGGGTATTTATAGGATAGAAATGGATAAGGAAATGAGTCTAAAGATAAGGGAAGCTGACTATTTTCAAATTTCAATCTTTCCTTTATCTCCAAACTTGATTTGATGTGGATATTCAGTTTTGATCTGCAGCTTGTGGCGTATTGATTGCTGCATATAACTTATCAAATGATAGAATTAGAAATAGTGATCAACTTAAGAGTTGTAACCCTTTAAGTCTTCTTTCTAGACCATCTTGAAAATACACCTAGAGGGGGGGTGAATAGGTGTAATTGCTAATCTAATGCTCTTTTAAAACTTATGAAATGAGTGATGCAACGATCTCTCAAAAACACGACTAAGAGCCGAATACCCCTTGCGAGGTTCTGAACTCCTTCCTCCCAATTCCCCTTAAATGGGTTAGAGGTGCGCAATGCAATCGTGTTGTATTGAGGATTTGATCGAACAAGTAAAGTATGAAATGCTATGATGAAATACACACAAGTAAAATAGCAAGTAAAGTAAACAAGTAAGGATTGCACAAATAAAGGTTAGTTCTCAAGCAATAAATGGAAGTAATATAAAGCAAGAAAGTAAGCAAGAAGAACGCCAAGGCAATCGCAAACAAGATGATTTGTTTCGAGGTTCGAGCCCGTTGCTCTAGTCCCCGCCTTCACCTCCGTGAAGGGTTTCCACTATCCCCTTAGGATCCCGTACAAGTTAGGCCTCCAAAGACCTCAAGCCCGTAGCTTCACCTTACAAAGAAACTCCACCGAGGAGCTTGTCTCCACAAGAACAAGGATTACAAATAGTGATCTTTAACTAGACCACAACACTCTTTTACAAACACTCTCACTCTTTTACAACTTCACCTATAGAAAGAATATGAAATTTTTGGCTCTATGAAGTGTGGTGAGAAAAGCTTCAGTTGTAGAGTGATATTAGAGATCAAACAACAACTGAAAAACCAATTTTGAAAGAATGGAAATGAAAGCTTTAAACTATTTTTCTCTTTCTCTTGAAAACTATGAAAACTTGTATTTTTCTTGGTGTCAATAACTAAGGCCTATTCCCCACTATTTATAGGGAGAGAATAGGTTAAAAACTCTGATTTTTCCAGCTAATTTTATCAGAAAAAGAGTCCCAACAACTCCTAAAAACTCTGTTAAGAGAAAACCAAAAACAGATTTTCAGAAATTCTAAAAGAGGAAAGAGCCGTTATGGCCTGTTGCAGGCCTACCGGTCGACTGCCGGTCGACCGGGGTCCCTGCTGGCAAAAGAGCCGTTGCGACTTCGGTCGACTGCCAGTCGACCGATCCAACAAAGGAAACACAGTTTCCTTCTATCGGTCGACCCACCCAGTCGACCGAAAAGATACAGAGAGCAACCATCTCTTTTCGGTCGACCGGTCTGTTGGTCCGGTCGACCGACAGACATGCACAACTTGTGCATGTCCGGACACAGCAGCCGGTCGACTGCCGGTCGACGGTCTGCCTGAAATAGTCTTTTTCTGGGCAGATTTTTGAGTTAGAAAATTTGTAAAAAAATCTTTTAAAAACTCTGGAACTAAGTGTTATGCTGAACTTTGTTTATATACATGTTTTAAACACGTTTTGAAGATATAAAGCTTTGAGTACATGTATGTATAAACCAAGGCATAAACTTAGAAATAAACATTTTCAAAAACATAGAAACATTCAAAACAAGTGTGTGTGTAATCCTAGAGCCAAATTTCACATATTCTATCTTTACAAAACTACACTTACAAACTTCTAGGTCTTCAAGACTTCAACATGGGCAATCTTCACTTGATCTTCAATATTGCACTTTGAGCCCAATTTGACTTGTCTTGAGTCCAATGTACCTTCCTTTAGGGAAGAATTCATCTCTTTAATATATAAACCTGAAACACACTTAAACAACAATTTATATTAGTACAAATAACTAATATGTTTTGTAATCATCAAAATACACTAAACATGGGTTGATTGTAACCTTGGGCCAACAATCTCCCCCTTTTGATGATGACAAAACATATGAGTTTTAAACAAATAAAGAGGAAAGAGCTTGGAAAGCTCCCCCTTAAACAATGCTATGTATTTAACATGAATATGAACAACTATGTAAGCATACATAAAGCATTGAAAAATATCATCACCAAAAATAAACTATCATAAGGAATAAACAAAATTTAAAACAAACCATATATTTTCTCCATATATTTTGTATCAATAACAAATTTAAAACAAACAACATATATTTTCTCCATATTTTATCCCTATATTTTCTCCCCCTTTTTGTCATACATCAAAAAGGGTTAAAAAAAAATTTTAAGACAAAACAAAACAAACATATTAGAAACCAAAACAAAACAAACTAAGATATTTTAAGTATCAATCTTACATACATTCAATTCACCACAAATAAATGAAAATCTTGCATAATCTAAAGGTTTGTGAAAATATCTGCAAGTTGAAAATCTGGGAAACAAAATCGATATCAATGTCACCTTTTTCAAAGTGATCTCTAAGAAAATGATATCTAATGTCTATATGTTTGGTTTTACTATGTTGATTAGCATTTTTGGTCATGTGAATAGCACTAGTATATCACAATAAATCTAACATGATCAAATGTAAATCAAAATCGAGAAGAGTATGTTTCATCCAGAGTACTTGTGCACAACAAGCTCCGGCTGCTACATACTCCGCCTCGGCGGTTGAAAGGGCTACACTATTTTGCTTCTTGAAGACCAAGACACAAGACAATTGCCCAAGAATTGGCAAGTGCCACTTGTGCTCTTCCTATCTACCCTACAACCGGCATAGTCAGCATCCGAATAACTAGTCATGGTAATGGTTTAGTTAGTTTTCGGATACCACAAACCTAAATCAATGTGCCCTTAAGATACCTAATTATGCGTTTTACCGCTATTAAGTGTGATTCCTTAGGACATGATTGAAAACGTGCACATAAACATACGGAAAACATATATCCGGCCTACTAGCCGTTAAGATAGAGTAAACTACCAATCATGCTACGAAATAATTTGATGTTACTTCTTACCTTGTTCGGCCTTGTCAAGTTTCGTAGTGGTTGCCATGGGAGTCTTTGCTACTTTGGGATCTTCAAGCCCGAACCTCTTGATGAGTTCTTTGGTGTACTTGGCTTGGTTGATGAATGTCCCATCACTACGTTGCTTGATTTGAAGTCCAGGAAGAAGTTGAGCTCCCCCATCATAGACATCTCGAATTCCTTTTTCATGCATGACTCAAAATTCTTGCAAAGTGAAACATTAGTAGATCCAAAATAATGTCATCACATAAATTTGAACTATGAGGATATCTTGATCTATATGTTTGGTAAATAATGTTTTATCAACTTTCCTTTCTTAAAATCATTTGAAAGCAAAAATGAAGCCAATCTTTCATACCAAGCCCTAGGGGCTTGTTTTAAACCATATAGTGCTTTATCTAATTTATAAACATAATTAGGGTGTGTAGGATCAACAAACCCGGGGGGTTGTTCAACATACACCTCCTCATCAATATAACCATTAAGAAAAGCACTCTTTACATCCATTTGAAATAACTTAAAATCTTTAAATGAGGCATATGCTAAGGTCATCCGTATGGCTTCGAGCCGTGCTACGGGTGCAAAGGTTTCTTCAAAATCGATTCCTCGATTTGAGTGTAACCTGGGCAACTAACCTAGCCTTGTTTCTAACTACATTACCCGATTCATCTAACTTGTTCTTAAAGATCCATTTAGGCCAATAGTTGGTCTATCTTGGGGCCTAGGAACAGGTGCCAAACTTGGTTGCGCTCAAATTGATTGAGCTCCTCTTGCATTGCAAGCAACCAATATGAATCGGCCTCGGCCTCGAGGACATTTTTAGGTTCTATGTGTGAAATAAAAGCAAAATTACCACAAAAATCTTGAATCTTAGAGCGAGTGGTTACCCCTTTTGATACTTCACCTATGACGAGGTCCTTGGGATGATGAGGATTGAATCTCCAATCCTTTGGTAGTGGTTGAGAGGGCTCCTCTTCATTTGCTTGATGTTCATTTCCTTGAGCCTCTTCCACTTTGGCTTCACTTCCATCACCATCCTTGGCTTGTCTCCCATGGTAGAAGCATCCTCCAAGGTCACTTTCTCCAAACCTTCATCTAAAGCATCAATTTCTACACAATTCTTAACAAACTTGTTAGATTCCTCAAATTTAACATGAATAGATTCCTCAATAGTCAAAGTTGACCTATTGAAGACTCTATAAGCCTTACTAGTATTTGAGTAACCTACAAAAATAGCCTCATATGCTTTTGCATCAAATTTTCCCAAATTAATATTTGTATTTAAAACAAAACATTTGCAACCAAACACTTTGAAATAAGAAACATTAGGTTTTCTAGAAAAATACATCTCATAAGAAGTCTTAGTAGTATTTTTACATAGGAAAACACGATTTGCAATGTAACATGAAGTATGAACGGCCTCGGCCCACAAATAATGTGGTAGACCATATTCATTTAACATTGTCCTAGCCATCTCTTGTAAAGTACGATTTTTCCGCTCAACTACTCCATTTTGTTGTGGAGTTCTAGGACAAGAAAGTTCATGTTTTATTCCATGTTCCTCACAAAAAGTGGTAAAGGGAAGGTTAATGAACTCACCTCCTCTATCACTTCTTATTTTAATTATTGAGGAGTCATTTTCCTTTTCAACTTTTCTTAAAGGCTTGAAAATGTGAAAAGGTTTGACTTTTATGTTCAAGAAAATAAACCCAAGTAAAACGCGAAAAATCATCTACTAAAACATAAGCAAATCTATTCCCACTTAAACTTTTGGTTTGTGTTGGCCAAATAAATCCATGTGGATTAGCTCCAATGGACGTGATGACATGATATCCTTAATTGATTTGAATGAGGACTTAGTTTGTTTCCCAAATTGACATGCGTCACAAACTCGGTCCTTTCAAAGTTCAATGAAGAAATACCCTTCACCATTTCCTTAGAGTTAAGCCTAGAAATATGGTCAAATGAAACGTGGCCTAATCTCCTATGCCATAACCAAGAGTCGTCATCGAGGGCTTTTAAACATGTTATATTACAAGACATATTTAGCATATCTATCATATATACATTACTTTCACGAAAACCGGAAAATACACAAACATTGGAAGTTCTATCAATTACTTTACAAGCAACATTGTCAAAAACTACATCAAAACCTTTATCACAAAGTTGACTAACACTCAAGAGATTATGCTTGAGGCCATCAACTAAAACCACATTTTCAATTAAAGGAGAGGTGCCAAGTTTTACATTACCAATACCGATGATTTTACCCTTGGCGTCATCTCCGAAGGTGACGGTGCCACCTTCATGATATCTTGATAGGGTTGCAAAGTTGTTGATGTCCCAAGTCATGTGCCTTGAGCAACGCTATCAAGATACCACAAACCTCTACGTCGTTAGGCTTTGGAAAGTACCTACATCATTTAAAACAATGTTGACTTTGGTACCCAAACTTTCTTGGGTCCTTGAAAGTTAGTGTTACGAACCCAAACATTATGAGATGATGCACTTAGTCTATCATAGCAAAAATTAGCTAAGTGTCCTTTCCGTCCACAATGTGAACATGTGTACACTTTTCTATACATAAATGCATGGTGTGTATGTGAAGTGTGAGCATGCTTTGGGGGTTTACCATGATGCATAGGTTGTGTAGCATGTACATGAGCATGAGCATGATGAACATTTTTCTTAGGAGCTTGTTTCTTAGGAAACATATTCTCCATCTTCTTCTTATCAAACTCACTACACTTTTTCAAAACAACATCTAATGAGTCTAATCTTTCCTTAAGCATGGCAATCTCATTAGAATCTACAAATGGGGTCTTTCCTTTACAAGCAATCTTATATTTTTCAAAATCATTTTTAGTGGAAACTAAAGAAGAATGCAAGTCATTATTTTCTTTAGAAAGATTTAACACTTGAATATTCAAAGATTCATTATCCTTTTTCATTTTCAAGTACTTTTTCTTCATGAAGTCATAATTTTGAGAAAGTTCTATAAATGCTTCTCCTAACTCATCCATGGATAAATCATCATCAAGAAGAGTTGAGGGGGTTACCTTGCTTGTGCTCTCATTTGCCATGAAGCACATATTGGCGGTGTCGATCTCCTCCTCGGATTCACTTTCGTCATCCCATGTTGCTTTCATAGCCTTCTTCTTGTATGGCTTCTTGGATGAAGATGGCTTCACTTGGTCCGGACACTCCGCTACAATGTGTCCCGGCTTTTGGCAATTAAAGCAAATGATCTTCCTTTCTTCCTTGCCTCCTTGCCATCTCCTCCTTCCTTGGAACTTTGCCTTGTTGTACATCCTCCGGACATTTTTGACTAGAAGTGAGAGCTCCTCGTCATCTTCTTCTTCGTCATCTTCGTCGGAGTAGGTAGCATGACTTTTGAAGGCAATGGTCTTCTTTTTGGAGGGTGCCATGTCCTCCTTGCCTTCCTCTCCATCTCATGGGTTTTTAAATTCCCAATGAGTCCGATGAGCTCAATCTCATCTTTATCATTGAGTTCCTTCAATGTTGTAGCTTTCACTTCCCATGATGGAGGAAGAGCCCGGATGATCTTTCTCACCCTTGGTCGTTGTTGATCTCTTCACCTAGAGAAGAAAGCCCATTAGTAATCTTAGTAAATTTAGTAACCATATCATCTATGGTTTCATGTTCTTGCATGCTAAAATTTTCATATTGGGACCGAAGAAGGTCTATCTTGGCCCTCTTCACTTGTGATGTCCCCTCATGTGTTACTAGCAAATGGGTCCAAATCTCATAGGCGGATTTGCAATGGATGACTCTAGCTATGTCATCATCATTGAGGGCTTGTAGGAGTGCATAATGAGCCCTAGCATTGGCATCAAACTCCTTGGTCTCAATTTCGGACCAAGTAGATTCATCACCATCGGGGGCACTAAATTGTTTAGTCACGGCCTTTGCAACTCGGCTACCTAGAGATTGCAAGAAAACAGTCATCTTAACCTTCCATATGGGAAAGTTAAGTCCATCAAACTTAGGGGTGTCTTAATACCATCGGCCATGTTTACTATGTGGAAATGAATGAAATGATTAGCATATGAGGATCTCTCTAAGGTTGTTAAGCCAAATCCTAGAGTCCAAGCTCTGATACCAATTGAAATACACCTAGAGGGGGGGGGTGAATAGGTGTAATTGCTAATCTAATGATCTTTTTAAACTTATGAAATGAGTGATGCAACAATCTCTCAAAAAACACGACTAAGAGCCGAATACCCCTTGCGAGGTTCTGAACTCCTTCCTCCCAATTCCCCTTAAATGGGTTAGAGGTGCGCAATGCAACCGTGTTGTATTGAGGTGTGATTGATCAATGCCAAGTATGATGATGAAAATGAAAAGCTCACAATGTAACACAACAAGTATATCAACACAAGATTCCACAAGTAAAATAGCAAGTAAAGTAAACAAATAAGGATTGCACAAATAAAGGTAGTTTCTCAAGCAATAAATTGGAAGTGATATAAAGCAAGAAAGTAAGCAAGAAGAACGCCAAGGCAATCGCAAACAAGATGATTTGTTTCGAGGTTCGAGCCCGTTGCTCTAGTCCCCGCCTTCACCTCCGTGAAGGGTTTCCACTATCCCCTTAGGATCCCGTACAAGTTAGGCCTTCAAAGACCTCAAGCCCGTAGCTTCACCTTACAAAGAAACTCCACCGAGGAGCTTGTCTCCACAAGAACAAGAATTACAAATAGTGATCTTTAACTAGACCACAACACTCTTTTACAAACACTCTCACTCTTTTACAACTTCACCTATAGAAAGAATATGAAATTTTTGGCTCTATGAAGTGTGGTGAGAAAAGCTTCAGTTGTAGAGTGATATTAGAGATCAAACAACAACTGAAAAACCAATTTTGAAAGAATGGAAATGAAAGCTTTAAACTATTTTCTCTCTTTCTCTTGAAAACTATGAAAACTTGTATTTTTCTTGGTAAATAACTAAGGCCTATTCCCCACTATTTATAGGGAGAGAATAGGTTAAAACTCTGATTTTTCCAGCTAATTTGATCAGAAAAAGAGTCCCAACAACTCCTAAAAAACTCTGTTAAAGAGAAAACCAAAAACAGATTTCAGAAATTCCAAAAGAAGAAAGAGCCGTTATGGCTGATGCAGGCCTACCGGTCGACTGCCGGTCGACCGGGTCCCTGCTGGCAAAAGAGCCGTTGGAGCTTCGGTCGACTGCCAGTCGACCGATCCAACAAAGGAAACACAGTTTCCTTCTATCGGTCGACCGACCCAGTCGACCGAAAAGATACAGAGAGCAAAACATCTCTTTTCCGGTCGACCGGTATGTAGGTCGGTCGACCGACAGACATGCACAGCCTGTGCATGTCTGGACACAGCAGCCGGTCGACTGCCGGTCGACCGGTCTGCCTGAAATAGATATTTTTTGGGCAGATTTTGAGATAGAAATTTTGTAAAAATTCTTTAAAAAATCTGAAGTTAAGTGTTATGCAGAAAATAGTTTATATCATGTTTAAACAAGTTTTTGAAGATATAAAGCTTTGAGTCCATGTATGTATAAACTAAGGCATAAACTTAGAAATAAACATTTTCAAAAACAAAGGAAACATACAAAACAAGTGTGTGTGCAAATCCTAGAGCCAAATTTCACACATTCTATCTTTAACAAAACTACACTTACAAACTTCTAGGTCTTCAAGACTTCAAGATGGGCTATCTTCACTTGATCTTCAATATTGTTCTTTGAGCCCAATTTGACTTGTCTTGAGTCCAATGTACCTTCCTTTAGGGAAGAATTCATCTCTTTAATATATAAACCTGAAACACACTTAAACAACAATTTATATTAGTACAAATAACTAATATGTTTGTAATCATCAAAATACACTAAACATGGGTTGATTGTAACCTTGGGCCAACAGTAAGATCCCCCTAATGGCGCAAAGGTACAATGGACCTGATTAATGGCGCAAAAAAAGGCGCAGTGGGCCCTATAAAGCTAGTTGGGCTCTCGAGAATTTGATAGTGGTGTGCATGACACTGCTGATAGTGGTGTGCATGACACTCTGGGAAGCTCTGATACCACGCAGAGAAAAGAATTGTATCTTGATAGAGCATTTGATCTTCTGGTGTGAAAATAGTTAAGCTTGCAGGGAGAATTTTTGTTCGAGGGTGGATTGTGGGATTTGGGTCGAACAAATAGTCCCACATCGGCTAGACGTGGGGATGATCTTGGGTATATAAAGATTTAGGCAACTCCACCAAAAAGGCTAGTCTTTTGGGATGATGCCCAAGTCCTTCACAAACCGCAAAGTACATCAATGGGATCAAGTACCCCATCTAATAATGCGTGTGATCCTCAATGACGTATTCTTTATGGATGAAGCCCACAATAAGACCATGAAGATAGAGAAGAGAGGCTACAAAGTAGAGCTTCACCTTTCAGGCGTCCGTTGTCAATTGAAGAGCCATTAGGAGACGAAGTGGTTCAGCCGAGTCCTACAAAGGTTGATCATAGCATAACTGTCGGCCAAAGCTCCTATGTTGACACCAACAACAAAATTCGACAGTCGCAAAGGGCAAAGAAAATCCCTACTCCAAGCCTGAGATCGACAAGTGTTACAGGTGTGACGAACCTGGGCATAGATCCAAAAGATGTCTAAAGAGGAGGCAAGTCAACATGGCAGATAATGAGAGGGAATTGGATGACTCTGATTTTGTTGAAAAACATGGAGATCATGTAGCGTGTTGTTTAGAAAATACTCTGCAGCCAGAAGATTCCCAACACTCGACAATGACATCAAATCTTTTACTCAAGGTGTTCAATCAAGGGCAAAGTATGCAATCTTATCATTGACAATGGAAGCTACAAGAACTTCGTGTCTAAAGCACTTGTGGATCATTTAAACTGAAGACGAAGCCGCATCATCATCCTATGCCATTGGGTGGATAAAGAAAGACCACACTATCAAGGTAACGGATCTATGCACTGTTCCTATTTCCATTGGCAAATACTATCAAGACTGTTGCTTGTGATGTTGTCGATATGGACAAGTGCCATATCCTTTTGGGGAGGCCCTAGCAACATGATGTTGACGTGACGCACAAAGAAAATGAGAACATATATTTGTTCACTTGGAAGGGCAAAAGAATTGCCATGAGAACAATTCTGCCTACTCTAAGTCTACACAAGAAAGACGTCCAGACTCATATACCTATGCAATCAAATTGATCGGAACTCGAGTTCTTTTGAAGAGGGCGAGACTGATGTAAGAGAGCAGAGCCAGAAGTTTAGGCTCAATAATGGCCCAGACAGAAGCCTCAGTCGACTGAGAATAGTAGCTGAAGGCGTCGGTCGATCGCTCGGTCGACTGACTGATAACAGAGATGACAACATAGACAGAGCCCAGTCACCTGATCGACCACCCAGTCGACCGGCCCGAAGATAGATGGCGAACAGAGACTTCAGCTCTTTAGCTGGTCGATCACCCAGTCGACTGACATTGTAGGAAAAGAGCAGCGAAGCAATCGACCGCCCGATCGATCGCCAAATGGGATTCAGCCAGATTCTAAGTTAGTTTAAGTTTTTGTTTTTGGATCTAAATTAGACTCCAATTGATTTTATTTATTTTTATTTTGAAGTTAGATTTCATAGATAGATTAGGACTCTTTAATTCCTTTTATTTTCTTTTAGAAATATATTATAGTTTTCTAGTAGATACTCTTTTACCATAAAAGGCCCTTGTATCCTTTATATTTAGCATTACTTTTTAATTAATAAACTTTGAGTTTTCCCTTATACCGCTCGTGGAATTGTTCTTTTGGCTCGTGGATTCGAGTTGCTTGCTTGTTTATTCCAGTAAGACCCCTACCTAAAGGCTCTTCAGGGTTCATTGATGCTAGAACGAGATCCAGCCGCGTCGTTCGCTTCCCGCTCCGCATCAGTTTGTCCACACCGTTTTAATTTATGTGAATGACACCATTATTATTGGTAACATTACTGTCTTAATTAGCATTCTTAATAAAATTTTCCATTCTTCATATAAAGGTTTCGGTGTCTTGAAATATTTTCTCAGTATTGAAGTAATTAGATCAGTATTGAAGTAATTAGATGTGCTCAAGGGATCATGCATTGGGTACTATGCATTGTTCTGAAATCTTGGCAGGCGGTCTCGCAATTTTCCAGTAGACTAAAAATCTGAAACTCAAAATCCAAAATCGACCATGATGAAGAGACCCATCAACATATTGTCAACATGTTGGTCATCTTTCTGTCTTGTATATACATTGTTTATGATCTGCTTCGTTCAGCCAACCTAAGAGCTTCATTTGTATATCTTGATGTGTTGTTCACTGTACTAAATTATCTTCCACAATCGCACCTTACTCTCTTCGTCTAGTCCTTTTAAATTACTTCCATATCTATTGTGATTTGCTTGGAGCATCAAAAGATATTACATTTTCTTGACAACAATTTTACTTCTTGATAATTAAAGAAACAAAGTATTATCACACGATCATCTTCTGAATCTAGTATCAATTGTATCCTCTTGAACATTGCTGTAATTCTATCTTATTCAACCAATTCCTTTTAGATGTGTGGCTGAAACAAGCAACTAGTATTCATGTAAATATTTAGAATTAATAGAATTTCATCACATTCCAACAAAATTTATATATAGCATTCCTCTGTTGTGCGCGCCGTTGGCAACAACCTTTCTGAGAAATCCATCAACTGGAGACAGATGCAGCCGGAGATGTACCCAACACGACAAGAACAGAGAATACAACGGAGAAAGCAAATAACACAGTATTTAACGAGGTTCGATAATTTGCCTACATCCTCGGGGCAAGAGAGAGAGAGATTTTATTGATTCAAGAATCAATACAAACTAATACAGAGGGATACTTGAGGGATCTTCCTTCGATTCAATACATGAGGGCTCTAACCCTTATTTATAGCCACAGAGTCTCAGGGTTTTAGGAAACCCTGATTGGATTCGGCCCCAAACAGGAAAGGAGTCCGAATCCAGAAAGGACAGCCAAAACACGTCTGTCGGTCGATCGGACCCATGCCTCAGTCGACCGGCAACAACTGAGAGCAGAGCCTTGTCAGTCGGTCGACGGAGCGGTTGACCGCTCCTTTCCACGGTCGACTGGGCGGTCGACCGAGATATTCCTGTGCACGTCGTGCACACCGGTCGACCGGGAGCTATCCTGGCCTGCTTCAATGCACTGTTCTTGCTCATTTGATTTCCGATCTCTGTGCTATCTGCCTCTATCTCCTCTATCTTCTTTCTCCCTACAATTCTCCACCTCGGTGAAAATTTTTCAAATCTGAGCCGAACTCCAATGAACACCAATATATCACCAGGCGAAATAGACACATGATCTCGGCGAAATCGACAAACGATCTCGACTTGGCCAACAGACGAAACCTGTTCCTTCAAACGAATCGCCAGTATATGTACAATTGATTTTCACTGCTCTTACCAGATCCTAATTGAGTTTGTCGTTTCCACCTGCAACTCTCGTCAAACTCCAATATCAATTGTAAGCTTCCAACTTCAGCTCAGTTATCAACTGGGATGCACCACACATGCATTCCCTATACTTCACCGATGAGAACTTCCATACATGCCGATCACCGAACGTGTCTCCAACTCAACAACTACATAACCTCACAAAGAACTCATCATGAGCCAACACTGACTCTCCAATTGACTGGCCCTCTCCAGTCTACATGTCTTCAGCTGATGGTCCAACCAAGTCTGAATAGAGCACACTGAACACCATCATCGACTTCAATAACTAGATGCGCACCCTTCCTATGCAAGCTCAACTGTCGTCTCACCAGAAGATCATCTGTTCATCGAGATCACACCACCTCACCTCTACGTGAAGTCCAACTAGGCACAACACTTCACCTCTACGTGAAGTCTCTCCACCTCTACGTGAAGTTCCAATCGGCCACAACTCTTC
This sequence comes from Agave tequilana, assembly GCA_038442645.1. Classification (NCBI taxonomy): domain Eukaryota; kingdom Viridiplantae; phylum Streptophyta; class Magnoliopsida; order Asparagales; family Asparagaceae; genus Agave; species Agave tequilana. The sequence continues at coordinate 56,099 of JAVJIF010004634.1, forward strand.
ACCTCTACATGAAGTTCCAATCAGAATCTCGAGAACCCAAACAGCGTCATACGGGTTGCATCACCAAATGGCTGCGGCTTTACGACTGCCTATGTATCTTGCCCAAGGGATTAAGCCAACCGTAGTTCATTGAAATGAGCTCCATCAAGCTCAAGTACCTGTAACTGAATCTGTAGCAGCAAACCGACCTGGCTGTGTCATATGAACCTCCTTACTACCGTCATGAAGAACAACGGCCTTCAACTTGAGCTTGTTGCGGTCACAAGCTTGAGATTCATGCTTCTTCACCCACTTTCGTGGTTTCATCTTGGTTCCAATGGCTGCAAACAATTCGATATTCTCAACAATGTCTTCAACCTGTTCATCATCAAAACTGGCTACATGATCTCCACCCAGTGTCACATCTGGTGAAGTCTTCACTGATACCAAACCAACTGGAGATGGTGGAGTAGCATCAACCTCCACCCGTTACGATACTTTCTTAGTCTTCGTCCTCTCACCTGCTGAGAGACGGTATACTTCAACACTGAAGTCTCATCAAATGTGACATGCTGACTCAACAAGATCTTCTTATTTTTGGGGGTCCCATAACCTGTAGCCTTTCATATTTCTCTTGACACCCAAAAAAACACAAACTTCTTTACTTGCGGATTGACCATGCCATCTTTGGTACTAAAGTAGGCCGGACTTTCAAATTCTCGCAACAAACCATGACCTTGAGTAGCCTTCCCAGACCAACCTTCCAGTGGAGTTTTACCTCCTATCGCAGTCGATGAAAATCTATTTATGAGATGGCAAGCATACACAATCTCTCAGCTCAAAACGATTTGTCTAATCATACATTAGACAACAACCACCGAATCTTCTCCAGCAAGGAACGGTTTATCTCTTTAGCCAACCCATGTATTCCTTCTGTGAAGTGAGTACCAATACCAGTGTTCTGGCCAAATTGTAAGAATTGGTCCATGTATCTTTCAACATTACTAATTTGTAGCTCCTTAATCTTCTTACCTGTCGCTTCTCCATTATTTCCTTCCACTTCACCAACATATCTAAGGCTTCACACCTTTATCTCATGGGATATATCCAACAATGCCTAGATAAATTATCAATATAAGAGACAAAGTACCTGTGACCTCCAAGCGATGCAGTCTTAACAGGTCCCCAAACGCTTACGTGAATATAATCAAGAAGACCTTCAGAGTGGTGAGTACTGGTGCTAAATTTCATCTTCTTCTTATCCAAAACGCCGTGTTCACCCACCAAGTTGCAGGTAGCAACACCTTCCAACGATCTCTTCTTTGCTAGAGCTTGCAAAGACTTTTCACCTCCATGTCCGATCTGAAATCACCTAGAGGGGGGGTGAATAGATGATATGGCTAATCTAGAAACTAAATGCGGAAGCTTAAAACTAATTTGCAACACACATAATACAAGCAACAAGTGTAGCCGAATTCCCTGTGAAGGGCTCTGGACTAACTCCTCTTGATTCCCCTAGATAAGGGTTGAGGTGCTATATGAAGCTCTTGTGGTTAAGTACAAGTGAGGCACACACAAACAACCAAGCATATAATATGAATAGGCAATATGAATATATGCAAGGCACAAATGCAAGCAAATAAGATATGACAATATGAATGATGTAACAAATGTAAAGAGAGAGAGTTGAGAGTCAATGGATCAAACGCAAAAAGATATGTTTTGAGGTTCGAGCCCCTAGCTCTACGTCACTGTCTTCACCGAGAAGGATTTCCAATCCACTATACTCCCACCGAGGGAACCTCCACCGAGGAGGATTTGTTACAATACAAGGAGTACTGAACTCCTCTCTCAAACACCGCCTCACAACCGAGGGGTAGGCCCGTAGCCAAACAACCACAAATCACCTCTACCGAAGAGGGATATACAAACCAAACTCCACCTCTCACTAGAGGGAGCAAACCATAATCTCAACCTCTACCAAAGAGGGAGCAAACACCACTCCAATCAACCTCTACCAAAGAGGGATACACAAATACAAGGAGGCTTTACAACTTGGAGGCTTAGCAACCTCAAACAATCTCTTTTTCCACAAACAAAAGATCCTAAATAGATTAGGATAGAAGATATAGCTCAAGTGTGAAAATCAAGGTGTTTTGAAAATCAAATAACAAAGAAAAATCCTTGGGAAAACACTTGAAATATGATAGAAATGAAGATCTACAGCAATATCCCAAAAACCTATTTTCTTTGAATTTTCCAAACCCTTAAAAACAATAAAGATGAAATTTTTAAGCTCTTAAACACCTTTTAAAACTTGTAAAAACACTTCAGAAAAGTAGGAATTTTTGCTCTAAAAATTCTTGGTTAAAACCCCCAAGAAATGGGGTATATATAGGCCTCTCCAAAATATAGCTGTTAGGCTGATCTGTCAGCCTGACAGGCTGGCGGTCGACCGCCCGGTCGACCGCCAACGGTAAAAAATATGACCGTTGGAGCACCCCGGTCGACCGCCCGGTCGACCGCCCAGATACAGAGAGCAGAGCTCTCTGGTCCGGTCGACCGGTCAGATACAGAGAGCAAGGCTTTCTGGTCTGGTCGACTGCCCGGTCGACCGGCCCTGTGTCTGCCAGACGTGCACAAGGCTGTGCACTTCGGTCGACCGCAACGGTCGACCGGCCCTTGGTGCGGTCGACCGACCTGGCCTGTCAGCCACAGTCTGCGTCAGAAACTGGGTAAAAAATAATTTATAAAAATTCTTTTATCTCTTCTAAAATTCTCCAAAAATAGTTTTATCATTTTACTTTGATAAACAAACTTGTGATAAAAATTTCAAGACATATATCAACATATAAAATCATTTTTGTGTCTTGCAAATTTTATCAAAACCAAAACTTGTATTTTATCAAACTTGAATTTTTCAATACATGAATAGGATAGTCAAAATAAGTTTGTTTAAGAAGTTTAAGCATGCATGTATAAATAGAAAACATCTACTATACATATAAACCATTTAAACTTGTTTTGATCTATTATCCATGAAAACCAAAATCCAAAACATGTGTGTTGTGCACTTGAGCATATCAACTATACTAAGCTTTACAAATGGATCTAAAACACAAACTAAACTAGGATACCTAAGTCTTCTTGACGATCTTCATCTTCAAGTCGACTCGGTCCAAACTCCGTGATCCAACGAGTATGGCTATGAATGATCTTGACGCTCAGGCTCGGAATCACCATGTGAAAGCTTCCAAACACCTCTTTTTGAAGCAATCACCAACTAATATCTTGATTAATGATCTGTAACTAAAATCACAAGATTATTAGTAAACATAACTACATGAGTTAATCATCATCAAAACTAGAGAGGAAGGCTTCCGGGCCAACAATCTCCCCCTTTTTGATGATGACAAAACTCATGGAGTTATATATGCATGGATTAAAGTTAAGCTTCAAAGAAGCTCCCCCTTAACTCATGCATAAACAAATAAACATAAATATGCAATGAATATTGAAACATGAAACATGCATAGATATGCATAAACAATAAAAGGTTCTAGATATCAATGAAATTTTCAAAAACAAATAAACATACTCTAGATACCAATTAAACTTAATATATGCAAAAACATAAGTATGCATATAAAAATAACATTTTGATTTTGAGTTTAATTATATTGAGTTTTATATGCATATTAAACTCTCAAAAAATTCTCCCCCTTTTTGTCAATCATCAACAAAGGGGTAAAAACCAAAACAATAAAAACAATGTTCTCCCCCTTTTTGTCTATAACAAAAACAAAGTCAATAAGGGGTGACATTAAAACATAATTGGTATCATGTTTAATGTCCATGAAGTACCTCTTGATACCAGTATAAAAAAAATAAAAACAACATCTTGATACCAATTGAAATAATTGTTCATTTTAAATATATGATATCAATTAAAATTATCATTTTCTATCATAAAGTAAGGGAATAAAATACCAATTGAAAACTAAAATATGAGTTTTCTCCCCCTTTATGAAAAACCAACTAAAAACATGCATAAGCTTGTTTAAGGATACCAATTGAAAACTAATCAATTGAAACATGATATTCATTTAACATACATGCTTAAACATAAACAAAATATATATGTATGAAAAATTTAATACCAATCGAAATTGATACTATTGGAATTGAAAGCATACATACATACAAATATATGAGTATACAAGAAAAGTCAAAATTGATACCAATTGAAAGAATTTCAATGATACCAATTGAAACAACAATAATGATCAAGTGTATACATCATATAACTAATCCTCCCATCTCATGTTCAAGTTTAAAATGATTTTTATTATAAATCATACATGAGCATGATCGCCCATCCATCCACCCGTAGAAGGTAGGGGTTTTTAAAATAGGTTTAGAAAATAAAGTATGTTTGAAAACTCTACCATAATGAAGAATACCGAACTAGTTAAATGGAAAACTTGTTAACTAGTACGAAATCCTTCAAGTAAGGAATAAAACACAATAGTTTTTCATGAAAAACATGAAATCCACATGGCACTAAACACTCTAAATCATTAAGGCACATATCAAGCTCATGAAAACAAAGTCATGAGAAACCAATAAATAAGGTGAGTGCACAAGTGTTATGTGAAATATATAATCATGAAAATGTTCAATTAAGCTCAATATTCCTTGAAACAAGAAAATCATCAAAACTTATTTAATTTTCAAGGTATATGTATGTCTTATACAAACTAAAGTATACATACATATCCAAACACAACGAGTCCACAAGGATACATGCATGAAGGCACGTGGCTCAAAGGATGTATATGTATAACAATAATTTGGATAAAATGGACATATACATGAAGTTAAACATAAACACAAGAAAATATGAATAATTAAATTTTCATTAAAACAAATTTCATTTCAAGGTATATGTATGATTTGTCAACACAAGAAGTATACTTACATATCCCCAAACACAGTTGAGTCCATAAATAAAGATTTGCATGAAAAGCAAATGACTCAAGGGGTATACATGTATATCTTAAAGTTTGACAAAATAAACATATACATGAAATGAAAACTCATAAAACAAATCCAAAAATAGGAATACAAGTTTAAAATATATGAATCATCAAACTAGACTATACTAGCACATCTAATGGGAACAAATAAGCATTCAAGCATAAACATATATAGATTTATTTGTGACCCACTATATGCACAAGTATATACCTAGTTTTAATAAAAACTAACATTTAAACATATATTCAACACATGAAGCATCAAAAACAAGATAAGAATCATCATGATAAACATTAAACATGATTATTATGTAAATTCACATGTTATTAAACCTGTGATAAACATGATAGCTAAACAAATGGTGAGAACACAAAAATATGATCCATATTAAACATGGGTGTCTCAAAGGTTATACATGCATGTCAAGAATCTAATAATCATGACATTTACATACTAATCAAAATAATGAAACATGCTATAATGAATAGAATGGAAAGCATGTAAACAATAAATAGGAGTTAGGAATCGTTACCAAAACCTAGAAGGCAACTTTCCTTGTCTCCAAAACGAGGTGGTCCTCTCCACCAAACTTCCCTTGAAAGTGATGCATCCAAATAGTTTCCTTTAAACACGGAACGCATTCACTCCAAGGCACCACTACTCTCACATCATGTGAGGGCCCACACCTACATCAAAAGCAATAGGGGTGGTCTTTGGTACCCATATCTTGTTGGGTCCATGGGGGTTAGTCCCTTCTCTAACCCAAACAAATTTATTTGCTAAATTACAATCATGTATACGATCAAAATAAAATTTAGCAAGGTGGCCCTTACGTCCACAATGTGTACAAGTGTACATATGAGCATACAAGTGATGATGGTGTCCGTGAGGAGCATGTGCATGAAAAGATGGAACTTGTTTCTTTCGAAACAACGATTCCAAACGTGTATGGCTCTTGGCACATTGGCTCAAAGTGGAGCCCAAACAATCAACACTCTTCTTAAGCATGGATATATTATTGTTAATCAAAGAAGAAGTGTGGCATGCAATAGATGAACTAGGTGAAGCTATCCTAGCATGACAAACATGTGCATCTAAATCATTTTTCAAAGATTTATTTTTCTTTAAACAAATTTCTAATTCTTTAGAAATGAAATCAATTTCTCTTTTTAAAGAATCATTTTATTTTAAAACAAATTCAACTTTTGAAGACAAAACATCATTATTTTTCAAAACAACATGGCAATCATTTTTAGATTTTAAAAATTCATTTTCTTTAAGTGCAAGTTCTAATTGAGATCTCAATGAATCCCTTTCATTATGATCTCAACCTTCTCTTGCAAAACATTGTTAAGTCTAGAATGCAAACTTTTATTTTCATTATTAATTCCTAGACTTTTCTTTTTCAAAACATTATATTTTTCTATCAATTTTTCACAAACAATAGATAGTTCTTCATTTAAAGCATGGGCATCAACAAATTCATCACATGAAGAACTAGCATCATTACAATCTAATTGAGATTCCGATTGTACCTCAAGGGAGTCATTCCCTTGGATCATATAGCATTGAGAATCGAATTCTCCACTAGATTCCTCCGGTTGGATTTGCAATTGAAGCTTAGAGGTGGTTGTGGTTGTCAATTTGTTCCACACTGCAAAAGCGGAATCAAGATTAGAAACATGCAAAAGATAATCTTTAGGGAGCATGCTTCTAATGGCCTCAAGGGCTTGTGCATTGGCCCCTATATGCTTGCTATCACTAAGGTAGGATTCTTTGGTAATGGCAAGGTGAACTTTATATCCTAGGGTTTGAAGGTAAATGGACATCCTAGTCTTCCAAACAACAATGTTGGAAGGGTCAAACATAGGTGGGGTCATGAAGTCCATGGATGTAAACTATATGTGTGCAAGCAAACAAATGTGCAAATGCAAATGATAGATTAGCAAACAAGGATCTCACTCCTAGGTTGTTAAACCTAAGTATCAGGAGCGTAGGCTCTGATACCAATTGAAATCACCTAGAGGGGGGGGGGATGAATAGGTGATATGGCTAATTTAGAAACTAAATGCTGAAGCTTAAAACTAATTTGCAACACACTTAATACAACCAACAAGTGTAGCCGAATTCCCCGTGAAGGGCTCTGGACTAACTCCTCTTGATTCCCCTAGATAAGGGTTGAGGTGCTATATGAAGCTCTTGTGGTTAAGTACAAGTGAGGCACACACAAACAAACCAAGCATATAATATGAATAGGCAATATGAATATATGCAAGGCACAAATGCAAGCAAATAAGATATGGCAATATGAATGATGCAATGTACAAATGTAAAGAGAGAGAGTTGAGAGTCAATGGATCAAACGCAAAAAGATATGCTTCGAGGTTCGAGCCCCTACCTCTACGTCCCCGCCTTCACCGAGAAGGATTTCCAATCCACTATACTCCCACCGAGGGAACCTCCACCGAGGAGGATTTGTTACAACATAAGGAGTACCGAACTCCTCTCTCAAACACCGCCTCACAACCGAGGGGTAGGCCCGTAGCCAAACAACCACAAATCACCTCTACCGAAGAGGGATATACAAACCAAACTCCACCTCTCACTAGAGGGAGCAAATCATAATCTCAACCTCTACCAAAGAGGGAGCAAACACCACTCCAATCAACCTCTACCAAAGAGGGATACACAAATACAAGGAGGGTTTACAACTTGGAGGCTTAGCAACCTCAAACAATCTCTTTTTCCACAAACAAAAGATCTTAAATAGATTAGGATAGAAGATATAGCTCAAGTGTGGAAATCAAGGTGTTTTGAAAATCAAATAACAAAGAAAAATCCTTGGGAAAACACTTGCAATATGATAGAAATGAAGATCTAAAGCAATATCCCAAAAACCTATTTTTCTTTGAATTTTTCAAACCCTTGAAAACAATAAAGATGAAATCTTTAAGCTCTTAAACACCTTTTAAAACTTGTAAAAACACTTCAGAAAAGTAGGAATTTTTGCTCTAAAAAATCTTGGTTAAACCCCCAAGAAATGGGGTATATAGGCCTCTCCAAAATATAGCCGTTAGGCTGATCTGTCAGCCTGACAGGCTGGCGGTCGACCGCCAACGGTAAAAAATATGACCGTTGGAGCACCCCGGTCGACCGCCCGGTCGACCGCCCAGATACAGATAGCAGAGCTCTCTGGTCCGGTCGACCGGTCGGTCGACCGCCCAGATACAGAGAGCAAGGCTCTCTGGTCCGGTCGACCGCCCGGTCGACCGGCCCTGTGTCTGCCAGACGTGTACAAGGCTGTGCACGTCGGTCGATCGTAACGGTCGACCAGCCCTTGGTGCGGTCGACCGACCTGGCCTGTCAGCCACAGTCTGCGTCAGAAACTGGGTAAAAAATAATTTATAAAAATTCTTTTATCTTTTCTAAAATTCTCCAAAAATAGTTTTATCATTTTACTTTGATAAACAAATTTGTGATAAAAATTTCAAGACATATATAAACATATAAAATCATTTTTGTGTCTTGCAAATTTTATCAAAATCAAAACTTGTATTTTATCAAACTTGAATTTTTCAATACATGAATAGGATAGTCAAAATAAGTTTGTTTAAGAAGTTTAAGCATGCATGTATAAATAGAAAACATTTACTATACATATAAACCATTTAAACTTATTTTGATCTATTATTCATGAAAACCAAAATCCAAAACATGTGTGTTGTGCACTTGAGCATATCAACTATACTAAGATTTACAAATGGATCTAAAATACAAACTAAATTAGGATACCTAAGTCTTCTTGATGATCTTCATCTTCAAGTCGACTCGGTCCAAACTCCGTGATCCAACGAGCATGGCTATGAATGATCTTGACGCTCGGGCTCGGGAATCACCATGTGAAAGCTTCCAAACACCTCTTTTGAAGCAATCACCAACTAATATCTTGATTAATGATCTGTAACTAAAATCACAAGATTATTAGTAAACATAACTACATGAGTTAATCATCATCAAAACTAGAGAGGAAGGCCTCCGGGCCAACACCGATCTTCATCTGCCAGACCTGCGTGCAAACATTATCTGAAGAAATAGAAGACTCCACCTGACCTTTAACTGTACTACCCTTCAGGTTGTAGAGATTGTTCCGGCGGACGCCCTTCATAACCACCATTGAGCCTTTGGCCATCTTGAGAATACCATCTTGTATAGATACCACAAGACCCAACGCTTTCAAAGCACCAACAGAGATAATATTCCTTTTGAGTTGAGGTACATACCTCACATCCTTCAGTTTTCGTACTATCCCGTCATCCATCTTGATACAGACTCTACCAATCCCTTCCACATTACACGGATGATCATCACCCATGACCGTGAAGCATCCATCTAGCTTCTCAAAGTTAGAAAATCAGTCCCTGTTCGGGCACACATGATAGGTAGCTTCTGTATCTAAGATCCACTCTGCATTATTTGAGTAACTAGTAGTAGGAGTAGTAACAGAGAGAGAGAATACCGATGAGTCTGAATCCAATCCATCCGCCTGTGAAGTACTGCTTGAGTACTGACCATCTTTGCGAAATTTGCCTCGGTCATCGGCTCCTTCTTCTTACCTTTGGCCTTTGGACAATCAATCTTCTAGTGCCCTAGCTCCTTGCATAAGGCGCACTGATTCCTCTTCAGATCTTTGAAGCCTAATCTGGATTTCAATTTTTCCTGATCACCCTTCCCTTTCTATTGGAACTCCTGGCTCTTACCGCTAATGCCTCTGCTGTTGTGCTCCCCGAAAAAGACAGCCTGTCATATCTCCTTACTTCATAACTCACAAGAGCAGCAGACACCTCACTGTAGTTAAGAGATTTTCTTTCATTGATCAATATAAGAGTAAAGGTCTCATACTCTCCCTAGGAAGAGAATTCAATAGGATTATCGCCTTGTCCTCTTCATCGATCTCCACATCCACATTAACTAGATCTGTAAGAAGTCTTGTGTAGCTATTCATGTGTTCGTCAATGGAGCATCCTCTCTGCATCTGAAAACGATAAAACTTACTCTTCAACTGCAACCGTGATTCGATACTTTTCGTCAGATACTTCTTCTCTAGGATCCCTCACAGCTGCCTCCCAGATGTTTCATGCAACACAGATACTTGATGTCTTATGTCAAATAAGACCTGATCAAGCCACAAGCTGTCCGGTTCATCTTTTTCCAATCTTCTTCAGTTGTTGATTCGCGCTTCTTCTCTAACCGTAGAGTGTCTTCGAGATTTGATGCCGTCAATGTATCCATCACCTCACATCTCCACGTACCGAAGTTGTTCATGCCGTCGAACTTCACCACATCAATCCTCAACGGATATGGATTCATGGACTTCACCGATGATGTACTTTCTCCAGCCCTCTTCTCAACTGATTCCTCAAAGCAATGCGGAAACAAACAGAGTTTGATAAAATAACTAGATAAAGATAGGATCTTTACCTCCACGCGAAACCCTTGAAGAGTTTCCGAAGCAATCTACTCCTCCAAATTGATTTCTCAAGCAATCCACACGCTATTTTGAGATCGCCACACGATCCCACAAATAGTCCCAACGTTGCTCCGAGATCGACACTCGATCTCCACCAGACAATAACTGATGCCCTTGGAATCAACACACGGTCCTACGACGAACCTAGGATACTCTGATACCACTTGTTGCGCGGGCCCTTGGCAGCAACCTCTCTAAGAAATCCGCAAACTGGAGACAGATGCAGCCGGAGATGTACGCAGCACGACAAGAACAGAGAATACAATGAAGAAAGCAAATCAACACAGTATTTAACGAGGTTCGACAATTTGCCTACGTCCTCGGGGTAAGGGAAAGAGAGACTTTATTGATTCAAGAGTCAATACAAACTAATACAGAGGGATACTTGATGGATCTTCCTTCGATTCAATACATGAGGGCTCTAGCCCTTATTTATAACCACAGAGTCCCAGGGTTTTAAGAAAGCCTGATTGGATTTGACCTCAAACAGGAAAGGAGTCCGAATCTAGAAAGGACAGCCAAAACGTGTGTCGGTCGACCGGCCAACGTGTGTCGGTCGACCGGCCGGTCGACCGACCTATGCCTTGGTCTACTGGCCCTGTCGACCGGCAACAACCAAGAGTAGAGCCTTGTCAGTCGGTCGACCGAGCGGTCGACTGCTCCTTTCCACGGTCGATCGGGCGGTCGACCGAGATATTCTTGTGCACGTCGTGCACACCGGTCGACCGAGAGCTATCCTGGCCTGCTTCAATGTACTGTTCTTGCTCCTTTGATTTTCGATCTCTGTGCTATCTGCCTCTATCTCCTCCATCTCCTTTCTTCCTACATCCTCAACATCAGAAATTTTGAATTATTTCTATTGATAGAAAAGAATCTGCATACAACAATTATTGCATGCTCCAATTGAGTGGTGGGTTGTTCAAGAAAAATTTCCTTGAACGGGGGCCTGGATTGACAATCAATTTGGACCTATCTAACTGTATCCTTTAGTGTCTTCAAATATTATTGATTTCTTTTTTCAAAGATTATCAACATTGCAATGTGAGCACATATATTGCGTCCTCACTGAGTACCAACTGGCCCACTTACAGTTACCAACACTAAGAACTTCTGGGAAGAAAATGTTGCTAAAGACAAGAATTTGGCCAACCAAAATTGTTGGGGGATGGGAGACAATGCATTAGATCATTAGTAGGAAGGAAAAAAAATACTTGAAGCCAATCATTACTCCTTAGATTTCTGAGTGTGTATATTATATTATGTGATTTGTTTGTCAGGAGAATTAATAGGATCATGGTCATTTTTTCCCATTAAAGAAACAAATATTTTTGGTTGGAATTATTAAGGCTACAATATGATCTTCAAAATTGTTACTTATTAGGCTAGGCTAGGTTCAGGTTTGAGAAAGGAAATTCGGGCTTGTGCTCAAATAAACTACACATCAAAAAAACTAAAAATGAAAACTTTTCACATATGAGCTAGCAAAATTCATAATTTGTTTAGGCTTCTTCCATCTCAACGCTTTGTATGAATGATTTTCAAAGATGTAATTTTTGTATAAAACATTGTCTGGATAGATAAGCAACTTAATTATATTCTCTTAGTTCATCTATTAAATACTTGAAAAAACTGCACATGCCTTGATTACAATGAGAGAAATTTTCTCCTCTGTTAAAAACACTTAGAATACAAATTTTGCTTTTATTGCAGTCCCTGCACCAACAAAGAAAATGACGATCACACCACAATTACAATGAATAGCTATCCAATATTTTTGCTTCGTTTACTTTTAATATTTCTGAATTCAAAAAAAAGAAGCAGCAGTCAATACAAAGCTGCAACCAGAATTTTACTTGAAACCTTTGAATACAGCCATCAATTAAGTTGACATATAAGTAGAAGAAAATTATTACAATTAATTACTAGGTGAAACAGCTGCTTGGAAGTAGTCTGATTAGCTTCATATCATATGTCTAACAAGAAAAAGGATAAAATTATTCTGCTTGAAGGTAAATCTTTGATGAAATTATTCTGCACCACCTTCTGATTCTGGCATACTGATGATTCATTTTCAGCATAGTTTGATAATTCCTTCACTTTTGGCACACTGATTTTATAGAATTCTTAATTAGCATACTTTTTACCGCAATTTTTACCAGTAAAGAACAATTCTGACAAAACTGGTATGCCAACAGTAAGAAAAATTATTGAACTTGCCGAAAATGTTGAAATGAATCAATTACCAAAACCGTGAAAAAAAAAAACTTATATCAACCTACTGCTTAGATTTTTCAATTGATAGTGTATCACAGAAACAGAATCAGCTGAGTTCATCCTTTTATCTGGCATTTTTTAGTGGTTGTGTTTTCCCTCATACGTTGTGATGAAAGCTCTTGGATCATCCGATGCCCTCTCAACGTGCTTGCGAACATTGCATTTGAGATTGGTGCATCTGTAGTAACTCCTTCCATCATCAAATGTTGAACGCAGACATCATAAACAACAAGCATTATCAGAATAATACTACATACCATCTAAATGTATGTAAACTCACTTTTCAGGTAAAAAGATTACCTTGGATATGAATTTCCCTTAACAACTTTCTGTCCATATTTTCGCCAACGAAATCCATCCCCTAAAACATGCAATTCTTCTGCAGAAGTTTGAACCAAAGATTCAGGATCTCTGACATGTTGTGATACCATTCCTTCTCCGCTAACTGGCTTCTTGTGTTTCCTATGGCAACAAACCGCCGAATGAACTGATATATTATATGATTTACATGTTCAAGAGATGGTAAGAAAGTACATGAAATTCTTGGCAATCTCATTGATGCATATTGTCGACATACTATTAGGCACATATTTATATTTGACAGTTTCATATGCTAGTTACATTGGGTCAGACACGATAGTACAGAAAATTCAATCTTTATGCGCGTGCATAAAATTTGCATAGTATTGATGCTAATATAACTGACCAATTAACTGTTTTTTCGACATTAAGGGGAAAAAAAAATGGGCAAAAATCGCACCTTCTTTTAGGCTTGTGTCTGTCATTATCGATACTGGAAGTTGTGTTACCCATCTTGTACTCACCATTAGTTAAACCTGAAAGATCAATAATCCCATCAATATCATTCCCCACCGTACTAACTCATATACAAACGATGACTGGGAAACAAACCTGCTTCACTGTAATTCTCAACGCTACCATTATATGCACTGCCCAACAAACTACCACCACTCTCACTGCCATGCTCTTCTGATATTGTCGCAAGATGCTTGGTGGCTGAGGCTTTGGGTGATTGTGTTCCCCCTTGTAAACAATCTCAGCTATCTGCCCATCGAATGATCTTTCAAATTGCTTCTTCATAGGACAACTGGGATGTGTGCATTTGTAGTAGCTTCGTGGGTACTTGCTCCCTTTCAATTGCTTCTGCCCGTATTTTCGCCAGTTGTATCCATCGTATGATAGACTGTCTCTGCTGCTTGTTGGCTGTTGCGCCTTCACATCTTGCTCCATGTTTTCATGAACTATATCAGACTGTTCATATATCTCATTTTCCGCAATAGGTAATATTGAGTTTTGAACAAGGTAGTCTGCTGGATTGATATCTTGGAATTGTGACTGTTTATCTGCTAATGTTTTCTGGTAACAGAATCAATCAATGAATGATTCTGAAATTGGTATCATAATCATTTACAAGGAAAGAAAACACAAAAGATGGACTACTGACCATATTTTCCACAAGAGAAGCTGCATTTGTCACTGCTTTTGCCATAGGTTTGTATATAGAAGGCGATTCTGATAAATTCGACTGCAAATTTACGACTGATCAGTAAAAACCAAGTAAATCAAAGCTTCAAGAACGAATTTTTTTACCGCTCACCTGAGAAAGGACAACATCATATGGGGAGTGCTTCAATGAGGGTTTAAATCTCAGAGTCTTCGGCTTGATTGCCACCGTTGTCTCAGCAGTCAATTGAGGTGTGTTTATCGCCCCAGCAAGGAGCTCGGAGAATGACCGGTAACTGGAATGAGGCCTAGAAGGCACGGGTCTCACTACAACAATTTTCTGTGTTTTCCATTTTACACCAAAAATGAGCTTTTGATCCCCCATGTACTAGGGTTTACAATTCACTGAAAAATCTCAAAAGAAACCTTAATCAGACTTTTCCGCAACTGTTATATAACCATCAAATTAAATGTAAGTATTGTGTTCTTTCAAGATTTGTCATGACCTTGATAAAATTCAGGGATAGGAACTATATGCAAGATATCTGCCACAAAGAGAGAGGAGAATAAAGATAGGAACTCTCTTGTTAGATTCAGATAGTACATCACTGATGGAAACCTTATGCTGAAATCCTACCTACCTACTCTATTCCTTGAAAAATCTTTGAGAAAATCTGTACCCTTTTCTCTTCTAGAAGATAAACTTCATTCTTGGCCTCTATTGCATCCTAAAGATCTCTCTACTTGTTAGTTTTTGCCACTAGTTTTTTTGGTCCTTAATGTTGTGAACAATAAAGATATCGATAAACAAGTGTGTGTTAAAGCTAATCGAGACTAATTGAAATTCCCCACACCATCAATTCTTCCACCTCAAACTTGAAGCATATATTTAGTACCTTGATCTTTCTTTTAATCAGGCCACAACAATAAACATTATGGCAAAAACAGAAGTTGCAAAGATAAAAACTACTCATATGGAATCAGGCCATGTCAGTTTTTATGCTGATAGAACGATCCCTTTAGAAAAAAAACTATCATCACTTTGTAATTCATCTCTGTAGCTTACTATGCGTACTTTTTCTGTGTGTGAAGCTTATGAACAATACTGATGAGTTTATAACAAAAGTTTGCAAAATTACATTCTGAACTATTGAAAATAGCACAAACTTTTTCATGCATCCATATACAAACTGGTTCCAATTCTCAATACCTGCAAAGCTCATTTACTCACAATAAAAGTATAAAAAGAAAAAAAAAATCAATCAAGTTGGTCATACAAGAGGATGTTCAAAACATTCAGAATTTGGAGGTAATGTGCTACTTATCTACCAAACCCTTTGAGAATTAGAGAGTTAGTAAGAGCTTGAATAAGCATATAAATGATCACTTCAGTTCAAAAATACTACCAAGATGATATATAAAGTATACCTGAAAAAAAGGAGAGAAAAGAAGAAGAAGAAGAAGAAGAAGAAGAAGAACATTGTTACAGTTGTTCTCAAAGACCAACTAGTGTGACAAATTCTTTATCATCCATTAGACAAAAACAAGCAAGAATTCACAATATTAAACAAGCAAGAATTCACATTATTTCGGCTAGTAGCCTCACAAAATATAAAAGAAAAAAAATAATGGAACAAAGATCTATTCCTTCATATTTCAAGAAAGAGCATAAACTTGGCAGTGACATTAGCATTCTCGAATTCACAAAAAAGTCAAACTAAAATGAGAAGAAAAAAATCACCTCAAACAATGGAAAGAGGCACAAATGGAAGGTAGATACCTAATAGCCCAGTAAGTTAGACAGCATTTTTAAACTCTTCGGCCAAAAATTCCCATGAAAGCACTTCTGGCATGAGATTAAGAAGAAGGTAGCGAAACCGTGAGCTCTTTCACGTGCTACTCATGTGTCATACAAATGTGTTAGGATTATGACGTGAATACGTCGTGAAGGTTCATTAATGTCAGATTTGACAGTTTTCTTTTCTGAAACTATTTTGAGTCCGAGTTGGATTTAAGTTTTCTTTATTCTGATTGAAGGTGTTTTGAGTTCGAATTAGATTCAAGTTTCCTTTATTCTGATTGAAAGAGTTTGTTTAGGACTAGAAGAGTTTTATGATCTATAAATAGACCCTTAGGGATGACCTTTAATGTATTCCAAGAGAATCCTATGAATTTGTAATTCCTAAGAGTGTAATTAATCTAGGTGAGAAATTCGTGAGAGAAGCTTAGTCATAATGGTTCGCTGTTCTTGGTGGTCCTCAAGAGCTTGTAACTTCTCAACGTGAGGTGTAAGTAATTCTTATTGTACTTCCCTAAAGTTTTAATAAAATTTCTCTTCCTTTCTCCTGTGGACGTACACACGATCTGTTTGATCAGTGGAACCACGTTATATTGTGTATTGGCTTTCTATCTACTTTGGAATATCTTCTTCTTCTCTTCTTTAAGTTGCCTTAGTAGATCTTGCGGTTTGTATCCGCTGCGCCGCCCCAGTCGATCCGATCGTGGGGGCGTCCTCCCTTGAAATCACAACAATTGGTATCGGAACATACAAATTGTTTGCAACAAAATGAAGATGAAAAGTTAGTTGATAAGATAAAGAAACCCAAATGCCAAAGAGAGACGAGGATTAAGCTGTCAGATTCATGAAGACTGGTGGTTGGTTGAAGGAGAATGGAAAGAAGTGTAAATTCCAAATGTGCACTTTTTATTTCACTTTTTAAAAAAACTAATAGAAGAAGGGGGGAAACAAAGAGCACTGAATATTTTCAGGGGAAAAAAATAATAATCCAGAATTGATTTTTTTATTAGTAATCTATTCGAATTACCTTTTTACAAGTAAATATTATGTTTTCTTTATTGCTTCTGAATAAATCAATTGATAAAAACTTGGTGAAAGCCCATAACAGCACTTCCATGAAGAGGTGCCAAATTAGGGCACACATACAACATCATAATAAAGTGCAGAATTCTCCCATTGAAGTAGAGAGAGTATATGAAATACCCACCTTGTCCATTCTCAAGCACACACAAAAAGAAAAAGGGGGAAAAAAAATTATAACAACAAAATACAACAATAGCTATAACTAATGTTAAATATACACGCAATTTGAATTCTATCTCGTCAGTATGTCTATGTCTCTTCTGTCTCATACTATTATTACTGACATCATGTTGATTCTTCCATTAATATCATTACCAGTAATTGAGAAAGTTTGGCAGATAACAATGTGCGCTACTCGTGCATCTCAAAGGTCTCCAAGATTCAAAATATCAATACAAGACAAACCCCTTAATTGATTAAGTTACTGTCCCATGCTACTGATGCTCATAATAGAAGTGTTGACTGGCAGATGGTGCATGCTTGCTGCTTCCTACTACAAACAGCAGCAGGCAGGGTTGAGGAAACGGATGAGCATTTAAAGAAGATGGTCCTACTCTTGCTCTCGTTTGGATCCAGCCAGTACTTTCCCATAAAACTGCTCCAAAAGAACTCGAGATGAGCAAACAGTGAGAAAACACAGTTCACCACTTGTGTCTGCAAATTATCTTTATCATTAGTACCTCTTTTTTGCCGATTTTTCATCGCCACTTTCTCAATGATGATGGGTCATCATCATCAACATTGTTTCCCAACTTAACAGTAGGGAACTGACCCAGCAGCAGCTAGTAAGATTGCTTATAAATATCATGACAATGCGAGAGGGAGACTGCAAGGAGATACTACGAGAGATTAACCATTTCAGATTGATGTAAACAGTAACTTTGACATAAACAGAGCACTGCAGTTGTTAATTCAATCAATACCCTTAAGAATCAAGAAGAGAGAACAATTCATGCGGTCAACTACTGACATCTGGAACAAAAAGGCATCAAGATGTAGTGGAGTGGTATGATTGCAGCATGCATGAGAGGTCCCTGATTCAATATCCCATCATAACTTTTGTTTCCAGAGAGAGAAGGGAAGCGATTGTTAGACTTATTTAAAAAGAGTCTAAATTATTTTAGGCTTACACAAGTCTAATTAGATATATACGTCTGCCTCTATACGCTTATGTTGTTGAACCCATTAAAAATTGATCAAGCCTAATGATTTGAGTCTAAACAAGTTTCATTACACTTAACCATGAGTATATTTAAATTAAGATGTGACACTCATTTACACGTGTGGAACTCGCGTTATCAATCAAGTGTTTAGATCTATGAGTTGAACTAGAGTTCCTTGATGCTATATATATCATGAGTAGGATTCCTTCTCCACCACAACTATCTATTATATAACCTAATTGCTTTCTTGAAGGACTCTCATCTTTTCAAAGGATCGTGTAACTTTTGGCATTCCTTTCGTGATGGAATCAGGTATGTCTAAACCATCCTTCCGTTTGATCTTGATAAAGAGACTTTTAGTTTATGAATGAATCTTTTATGGAATAATTATTAGATCCAACAATTGGTATCAGAGCCACCTTTTTATCGGATCATGGGATCTATAAATACTATGAATAATTCTCCCCTTGATTCAATAAATATTTGTGTTTCATATATTGAATTAACAGTTTAAAAAAGATGATTTTATGAGATTTTACATGTACATATAATCTGAGATTTTTAATCTATGTGTTATTTTTTGAAATTTTCGTTAAAAAAAAAAAAAAAAATGGCCCGCGCAACCAAGAGGCTGCCCACGACCCCTTGGCCCGCAAGCGCATGCATGCGTAAAGGCATGCAGCTAGGCAATGCATAAAAGCATGCATTCAATGCATGCAGCTAGGCAAAGCACAAAGCCATGCAATGCGCATGCGGCAAAACGAATTAAATTTTTTTTAGTTTCTTAATTCAATAAGATTATGAGATTAATTAGGATTATAAAACTTAGAGATACAATTATACTCTAGTAAGAAAGCCTACTCCTAATTAATCTCATATTAAATTTTAATTGGGATTGTTGAGATTGATTTGAGTTTTTGGGTTGAGATAGAATTCTAGTCTATTAAGAAAATTTTGAGATAGAATTTTAATCAAATAAACAGACCTAATCTTAATCAATCTCACATTAAGATAATCAAATTTTATTCAGTTTATTAAACCCGACGCATTAAAGAAACTCAAAACTTAACAATTGCGAGTCGGGTCTGATCCAGACTCGATAGACACTGCAGACCCATTTTGCCAATAGAAACTTCAATTAGCTGTCGCGGGATCATCCGACCTCTGTTTTGTGCATGAAAACAGTCGTTTCAAAGCTCTTGACGAGCACTACAATATTATATGTACTATACATGACAAAACAGTAGTTAGTTGACATAAAGTAGGCATTGAAATGTATGTTTATCATGATTATATGTATTCTTACATGCTTTCGCTTCATCAATATTTATTATATTGCTTATATTATTCTAGCATAAAAATATTGATGATTACTACAGTTGATAACACACAAATGAAGATATATACATGTTCAAGTTAAAGAATTTATAAAATAAAGAGCTTATTTATTTGCGTATATACGCGGACAATAGCCGGCCCAAAGGAAGACTATTGTTTGGCTGAATTATGTACGGCGTCGGAGACTTGATGTGGGTAATGTAAGTGGGAGAATCTTGGTGTGTGGTAATTGACTCAAAGAAAGGATATCACACTATAGGCCCATATTGCATTACCCTCATTAACTAGTCCGATAGTGGAACAAGAATCTAGATGTGTAGATTTGTATAGCCCATGAGTGTGGTAATCGGCCCAAAAGAAGGTTATCATTATGGCCGGGTCATTACATATTTTATATGGTCGATATAGACAACTTAAACTTTGGGACCAATCCTATAAAGGGGCAGTCTGCCCAAATGAAGGCTGCTCTCTTACATAGGACATAGACTTTAGGTTATTTATATTGGGCAGTGTTGGCATAAAGAGACACAACTTGTTCTGAAAGTTTGAGCAGCTCTATCGGTTAAACTGGTTGCATTTTCTAAAATTCAATCTTTTATGACTATTACAGTAGAATTTTGTTAAATGCAATGTTTATATTAAATTGATGAGAAATTCTATGCTTTTGTAGTCTAAATAGAATGGTACAAACTTTAAGAAGTGGTAAGATCACGTAAAAGATCGTTCTTGAATTCATGGACCTAGACTACACCTTAAGGACTGATGGACCCCTACTATCACTAATAAAAGTTTAGTTAAAGAAAAGGTCAATTATGTTAAATGGGAGAGGTCTTACATGATGTGTTTAATGGTCATAAAACACACTATTTCTATAACTATTAGGGGTTGTATAGCTGATAAAGTCAGTGCTAAGAGTTTCCTTATTGTAGTAGCTGACCGGTTTATTAAATCAGATAAAATTGAGGCCAGCATGCTTTTTAGCAAGCTGATAAATATGCGCTACAATGACAAAGAAAACATAAGGGAGTACATTATGAAAATGTCCAATCTTGTTTCTAAACTAAAGGCACCGAAATTGAAACTCTCTAAAGAGATTCTAGTGTATTTCATTCTGATCTATTTTCTTACACCGTATAACCCTTTTCAAGATTATTTGTAATGCTCAAAAGAAAAAGTGGAGTCTCATTGAGCTTATAAGTCACTGTGTCTGAAAAGAAGAGAGATTGAAACAATAAAAGACTGAAAGTGCTCACTTAGCATACGAGGTAATACTTCTAATAAGAAAAGAAAAAGTGAAACTGAAGTAAGGAACATATACACCACTACAGTACCTGATCCTAAGTGGCAAAAGTGAAGGATAAGTAGCCTAAAGTCCTGGCATGCTTCCTCTGCAAGAAAGTAGGCCACCTCAAGTAGGATTGCATAAAGCATCAGAAATGGCTAATTAAGAAGGGTATATCTCATATTTATGTTTGTTCTGAAATTAATTTAGCTTTAGTGTCACTTCATATATGGTGGATAGGTAATTCACATAAGTGATTCAATGCAGAACTTTCAAACCAAAGGAGGCCCAGCCCAACTGAACGATACATATACATGGGTGATGAAAATAAAGTTGCAGTTGAAGCTGTTGGCGTTTGTAGCCTTAAATTAGATTCTGATTTTTTGTTTTAGATTTGAATGAGACTTTATATGTACCGTCCTTTGAGATGAAATTTTATTTATATTTCATTATTAGACAGATATGTTTTTACTGTCACTCTTGGTAATGAAATGTTTGAAAATACACCTAGATGGGGTGAATAGGTGTAGTGCTAATCTAGTGGCAAATAATACAGAATTAAAAACTAAATTCTAACGCACAACGTTTAACCAAGAATGAAGCCGAATTCCCGTGAAGGGCTCTAGAACTTCTCCTCTCGATTCCTCTAAACTAAGAGTTGAGGTGCTTCAATAGCTCTCTTGGTTGAACACAAGTATGAGCACACAAACAATATCAAGCATGTATATATATACAAGGAAGAATAACAACGCAAGATATAATGAGAAAGTTGAGAGATAGAGAGAGATCCAAACACAAACACAATGATATGTTTCAAGGTTCAAGCTACCACTCTACGTCTCCGCCTTCACACAGAAGAATTCAACTATCCACTAAGGATCTTCCATAAAGGGACCTACACCGAGGAATTACAACTCACAACAAGGGAGTACACAACTCCAACTCTCTAACACCTCTACACAAGTGGGTAGGCACAAAGCCAAGACAAAGCAAAGTGAAAATTACAACTTAGTGATTATAAAGATCACGAATAACTTAGTGATCACAAAGATCACCAGTAAAGCACCTCATAATACAAGATCCTAGAGGATAGATTTGCAATGAATAGTTCAAATATGTGAGTGAATAAAGATTTTGGAAAAGAAACACAAAGTAAACTCTTAGGAAAAACTTCTTGATGGATGAAAAAAAGAACAAAACTAGAATTCTTAAAACTTAATTTTCTTTGATTTTTCAAAACTTTAAAACAAATAAGATAAAGAAATTGAAGTTCTAAAACTTATTTTGAAAATTTGCTGAAAACTCAGTTGAAGTGGGAAAAAATTGGCTCTTAAAAATCTTGCCAAAAAACTGGCCAAATGAACCTAATTTATAAGGGTTCAGAAAACTAGCCATTGTAGGCAGAATTTAAGCCAAACTGGCTCGCCGGTCGACCGCCCGATCGACCGGTCAACGGTCAGATTTCTGACTGTTAACAGAGAATGGTCTCTCTAAAGTCGGTCAACCGGCCCCCAATAGAAAGTTGGGTTGAGCCAGTTGGTCGACCGGTTGATCGACCGCCCTTTAGGCTTGTGCATGAGTGCATGTCGGTCGGCCGCCCGATCGAGCCAGGCTTCGGTCGACCGCCCGATCGAGCCAGGCTTCGGTCGACCGCAAGTAGCCCAAAACCCAAATTTTAGGGTTTAAATCTTAGATTATGAAACATATAAATTTCAATAAAATCCCATAAATTTCATAAAAATAAGTTCATGTGAATACATTAAAGTACAAATATGTGTGATCAAAAATCAACACATATTACAAACATGTGAAATTTTTTTGAGGTAAAGAAATAAAGGAATGAACCAAAAACTGTATTTTTGAAAATCCAAATTTTGAAATGGAAATCCGATTTTTCTATAAACCTGTAAAAATACAAAAACAAGATATTAAAACATATTTGAAGTATAGTGTGTATGGAAAGAATCCAATACACATGTTAAATGATATATACTTATTTTTGATAATAAATATCAAAATAAATTTTGATAAAAATAAAACTTAAACACATGAACTAGATACATCAAAATAAGTTTTTCTAATAATATATGAACCATCAATGTATATGGATAAAATCTAACATACATATAAACCATGTAAACTTCTTTTGATGAAATCTATTCATGAAACTAAAGGATGTATGCTATATATTTAAAAAACGTATACATGAAAACCAAAACACATACTCATAAAAATAAGTTTTTCTAAACAATAAAGCTCTAATAGTATAGATAGAATCCAACACATATATAAACTATGAAACTTATTCTATTGAGATATAAACCAAATAGATATAATTTTTTGAAACTAAAACGGTTAAACCAAAAACCAAGAACTACAAACCTTGCGTGTGTATACTTGAGCAATTCAAAACTAGACTATCCTTACACAAGATCTAAACTAAACAAAGCTAGATCAAAGTTTTCTTGTAGTTCTTTTTCTCCAAGACGACTCGATCCAAACACGATTCAAAGAGCGAGATTCCTTCTGGAGTACTTAATGCGATCTTTAAGGATGAGCTCTTGAATCAACACGTGCTAGCTTCAAAACTTGACTTTAAATCCTTGGTTGAAGTTAAACACCAACTATAATCTTGATTGATATCTGAAACTTAATAAGCACAAGATCATGAGTACTATAACTTCATAAGTTAGTCATCATCAAAACTCGGGTGAAAGGCCTTCGGGCAAACAATGCTTAGTCTACTTACCAAATCTAAAGTTGTTGGTACTGGGATTCAGATTGATAGGTATATAAATTGAAACTTCATGCTTCATATCTTGAATCTTTATATGTGAATGGCCCAGGCACTATGCGAACATTAATTAAAGAAATATTAGGAAGTTTGATGCTAAATGGAGTTCAGGAGTTTTAGATTTAGTGTATACAGACATTTGTGGCCCATTCTCTACAGCTTCCTGGAATGACCACAGATACTTCATCACTTTTACAGATGATTACTCTTATTATGGGTACCTATACTTGATTCAATCACTGGACATGTTTAAAATCTATAAAGCTGAAGTTGAAAATTAACTGAATAGAAAGATTAAAATCGTTAGATCAGATCGTGTTGGTGAGTACTATGACAGACACGACGGATCAGGTAAATGTCTATGATCATTTACCAATTTCTGAAAGAGTGTGGCATTGTCGCTTAGTGTAGACTGTCCAAAATCACTGAGGACAAGTCATCAGAAAGCAGAGTCCAAACTCCAGGCATAAGGCTAATCATAGCCACTGGCGTAGTACCAAGACGCGAGGGTTGAATCTCGCGTCTCAACATCACTACAATGACCAAGACACAGAGCTTGAAAGTTGCGCCTCAGCATCACTGCAGTACCAAGACGCAAGGGTCAAAACCCGCGTCTCTGCTTCACTGCAATGACAAGATGCAAAGCTTGAAACTTGCATCTCAGTCATTTATGCAATACCTAGACGCAGAGCCCGAAGCCCGCGTTTCACATAAAACTTGACGCAGAACTTGAAGCTCGCGTTTCAACCAAACGCGTAGCTCAAGCGTTACCTCAACGACTAAACGTGAGGCTCGAAGCCCGCGTTTCAACTACAAAGGAACCCTGCGTCTCAGTTATAACTGCTCTCATTACTGGGTCAATTACTGCTCACGTAATGAGGGAGTTAACTCCCAATATGAAGTATTTTTAGGGGATAGTTTTACCCCTAAAATCCCTATAAATAGCTCAGTTTGCTACTGAAGGGGGGTCGAGAGTTGGTCGTCGGGAGTTTTGGTCGAGAGTTAGGGGTCGGAAGTTTTGGTCAAAAATCAGAATCTTTAGCTAAGGAATACAAAAGAGTTTAACTCTTCTAACAACTTGCTGAGTACAAGTTTGTTCTTACCCCAAGCCTCTTTGAGATTTTATTGGACATGAGCTGTGCTACTCTGTCCATAGTCCGAAGAGAAGATTCCCAGAAGATTGTGATGTTCACCCGGTCAACGAAAAATAAGATTCACTTTTCACTGTTACATCAAGAACCCAACACTAAACAAAGGGAAGATTTGGGCTTGATACCTTTCCTCTCTTGTAATCAGATTATTGACCCGTTGTAACTTTCTTTACAGTCAAATAAAGAATTTACATGCTTTCAATTTTCCATCAAATAAGAGATGACGACTCCGTTGGGGATTACTTTCTCTACCGATGAGCATGCCGTGGCGCAAGGCGACGTCACCTTCATAGGAAGAACGGTCGAATCGCTTGTCGTAAGATTCGATCAGGCAAAATATGAAGAGTTCCTTTCTTTCGACTCCAAGAGCCCTAGGGCGCCGCAGTACCGCAAAGTCTCCTCAGAGATCCACTCTTGGGTCCCTTCGAAGGCTTCCCCGAATGTGGTCTGTGCAGAGAACATCATGCTGATCGTATCACACGCAAGGCCCGCGTCAACGTCTCCCACGAGACCCGCGAGGTCAGCGTTGTTGACGATCAGCCCCATCCTCTTCCTCAGCTCCAAGTTACAGGGGTTCCCAACAGCCCGTGTGGTGTAACCGGAATGCCAAACGTCGACAGAGGCGACGCACGCGTCAACTACAAACGCAAGAAGTTAGAACAACTATCAATCCAGCAGACACAGAATGCGAGACTCAAGTCCGCGTCTCTTCTGAGTTACGTCAGACGCTCGAAGTCCGAGTATAGAGACCAAAGCGCGAAGGCCAAAAGACTTGCGTTTCTGAGACTTCACCTCTCAAACACAACGTTCAGCGGCGCGAGGTCCGTGCCTCATCTCAGAGACACGAGACCCGCATCTCTACAACCGAACGCGGGATTCAGAAACTCCGCGTTTCCCAAGTGACGCTACACAAATGAGACAATGAGCAACACGAGGTCCGCGTCTCTTCTTAGCAGAGGCACGAGACATGCGTTTCAAATTCAAAATACGAGAGCCGCATCTGTTCTACAGAACGTGAGCTCCGCGTCTCAGAACCCTTTGTCTCAGATTCGTGATGCAAGGACGGCTTTCAAAAGCTGAAAAGCACTCTAAAACCTGAGGCTAATCTTTTTGATCTCATCCGACAGATCTCAGGGATTATTTGACAAAGAAAAGGAGTGCTAATCAGATCTCTCCATTCTGTTGCTGTGAACGGCTCATCACGACAATGCTTTCTGAATGTCGCTGCAGCTCACATGTGACCAAACAGTCAGTATTCAGACTGTCACGCCCCGCATCCCAAAATACGCTGGAGCGGAGACGCGACGAGAGTCGGCGATACATATACGCAAGGAAAATACCTCACGTATACGCGCTAAGCCTTAAGTAACCCGAAACAAGCTATAAATCCCAACTATAATAAATCATGATTACTACAATATCACATATAAGCATCCACACATGATATCATATAAATAAAGACTGGAATAACAACTGAATCTGATATAACGAGAATCAGGAAATAATATAAAGGTAAGAAAGATAAGAATACTAGAATCGAATAGGGAGAAGCTCCAGCTCTTCGCGAAATGTACGGTCTCAACGAACACCTGAACAATAGAACAAAGCGTCCAATATCTGGATGTGCAAATTCAGGGTCGTCAGAAAGCGACCTGGTGAGTGTGTGTGTAAAGAGGGGAGCTCGTGCATATAAACAATGTGCACAGAATAATAACAAGATAAACTGTAGATGGAAGATAAATATATAACATGATAAACAAATAACTGAAGGATAACTGCATAACAACATGAATGAAGATAAAAGTCAACTATCACAACTGTAAACTAATAGCTGATTTCAAGATGTGTAACCTAGCATATATCACTAGTCTGATTGGTTATTATTAATCTAGCTAATGTAGTACTTAGTTGTGTCCCATACCACAGCCGTTTTCCCACATATCAAATAAAGTTATCGTTGTTGTAACTGCCTGCCAATGTAGTGCATGTGTTTTGGAAGAGTACCGTGCATGCCCAGTACCACGGTCTAACACCCCTGGCGCTGAACCAGGACAAACCGCAAGGCTCTAATATCTGGAGACCACAACCCCACACGAAAAGACAACTAGGGTGTCACCGTAATCCGAACATCGCCTTTACAACTGACAACTAAATAGGTAGCCAGTACTACCTTGGTTCCCCATGGTTGGAACCCACAACTCGGTACCATAATAAGTCCTTCCAAAATACACGATATGCATCATCAGGCAATTACCCCTGTTCCCGGGTTATGGTGTCTTTTATTAATAAGCAATGTGAGTTATTATTAAAGAGCAATTGATATCTCCAACAACTAGTGATGTCAATAATAACTGATAATCTGACAATTGACAACTGATATCTGACAACTAAGTAGCTGACAACTAATATTTGACATCTGAAATGAGGTACTAGAGATATAGCTACAACACAAAGGTGTCACTAACAACTAGTAACTGATACAGATATCTACCAACTCCTATAAACTCTGAACATGTCATATGATCACCAACAATTAATCTCATTAATAACTGATAAAATGATGACTGCTATCTGATAATTCTGAAATACAAGATCACCGATATCGAATAGATCACTATCACAATAGCTCAATCTCTATTAATTGAAGTAATCAATAACTAAACATGAAGCATATGGTATATCCTCGAGATCAACAGGTCAACAGATATCGAAATCATGACGAAGTAAGGGAATCATCCTCAGACAATATATGGTCTAGAATATCTACTTCTGATACTCAACATCGACAAAATATCATCTAAATAAATCTCAAATACTCAACTATAAATCCAGCTATGTCAATCTCATCTTAATGCAGATCAGGCTTCGTTATAAAGAATGTAAAATTCCAAATCAACTCTAACTCAAGATCACAACCCAACTAAAATAGTCACATCTAAATACTGATCAATATCCAATATAAATAACATAAATCCCAGTTCAGTCCAACTCTAACTATATCCATATACTGATCCAAGCATCAAGAAATCCAATCTCTTAGTAAAGTAACATCATAACAAGTCCGTCATCAATACCCGAATGAATCATCACCTAAGTTATTACCAAATGAAAGAATAACAAGTCTGAGAAGTACTATACATGTAACATGTCATCTGTCCTCAAATATGAACTGGACCAACTAATCAGTGGATCGAAATGAGTCACTGTCTAAGGTACATTACTACTAGGCCTAAACCAATAACGACAAACTAGTAACAAATAAAATGATGCTGATACAAGCTCATATCAACTATGTAATTAAAGTGAACAATCATAGATGCCTCATGAAGTGATACAAGTTATCAAACTGGTAAAATATAACAGAAAGTCACATGAAATGATAACATTAATATGTAAACGCATACCGACAATGGTAAATAAGAAAATACACAAGAACAAACACTCACATGAAATAACGCAGTTTCAGAACCGAATCGCCGTTTGGTCTTCACTGCACGAACCGGTACTGATCTACGGATCATCCCATGGATCGGTCTTTAAATCGTCTGTGTATCGGGTCCACAACGAGCACAAATCCGGATCGGGTCTGGGTCTCCTGCAACGGTCCGAATCTCACCAAATGAATCCGAAATACTGCAACACGTAACCAAACACATGAACTCACACAAACATACCCTCGTATATGTATACACTCCATAATATACACGTATAAACATACGTGTACACCCGCATATATACGTATACAAGTATATGCATACATCAACATACATGCCTACTTAAATAAATACCAACACGCATTAATATAAATACATGCATACACATGCATGCATACTCACACTTAAATACCTATATACGAGTATACGCATATATATACATATAAATATATCAAGACATATACTATGGATATATACTTTATATATATATACACATACATACATACATACATACATGCATGCATGCATACATACATTAAACCACATACACAAACTCACGCACACAATACCCATAGACCACTCCCATGCATGCACATCTATTATCACTTACATATAATTAAAGAGAGAGATAGAAACATCCATCAAAACACCGTTACACACACTTAATTACTAATGTACTCATTTACATGCATACACATTAATTGAAACACCCATCCATGCATATGCATCATGCATAAATGCATGCCATGCATAAATACATGCATATACATGCATGCATTAACATCCACACTCACGCACAAACTCACAACATATTAATTAAACTTTCCAATTATTACAACTTTACCCTTGCACATAAAAATATAGAACTAACCTCAGGGCAACTTGCGGCGCACCAACGGAGGCTCTGGCGGTGGCGTCTGGGACCGCGGAGGATGTCGTTGGATAGAACATCTCGCCATGAAGGGCGTGGGTACGTTCGTGCTCGCCGACGGTGATCCACGGCGACCCACGGAGTGACAGAAAACGGCTCGAAGTAAGATGTTTCATGGCCAAAAGGGTGGGAACTTGGCTTGCCTTGGTGTTGTAGCCGTGAGCCATACTTGAAAAGACACATTCCAATGGAAACAAGGTACATACCCAAATCCAAATTATTGCCAAGCAACTATAATCATCACATTGTGATGAGTATGTGCCGCGTGTTGGCCTGGCGCTGCGGAGTCTCAGCCAATGCAGGGGGCTGGACTCGTGTGCACATGCGGAGGGCGCAGGGCACACTCAAGCGTGGAGGGTGATCAGGCCAAGGGGGCTCACGCTGGTGTGCGTGGGAGGGGTCTGGGCTGATGTGTTGCCAGGGAAGTGGGCTCGGCCAGCACTGTGGGGGCTTGGTTGCTGCGCCATGGTGCTGAAAATGGAGCTTGGGCATGAGGGGAAAGAGATGATAAAGGTGAGGTGGGGGTGGTCGTCGTTGGGCTGCTGGTGGCCAAGGTGGGTTACCAACCAATGGGGGCGGCGGCTATGTGCGTTGGGGCTATGCTGCCGGGGTTCTGGACTGCCGCGGGTGCGCACGCGGGCCTTGGACAGCGGGGATTGCTGCTGAGACCAGGGGATGGAGGCACAACTACGTGGCCAGGGGAAGTGCGGGTGTTGGCCAAGGAGAGTGCGACCAGGTTGGGCGTTGGCTCGGCGCTGGTGCACGGAGAGGCGAGCACACAAGGGCTGCCATGAGCTTGGATGCTCGGCAGTGGAGAGAGGTGGGATCTCCGGCCTGGAGGTGGCGGCTTGCTGCAGAGGAGATGGGCTTGACGGCTGTAGATGTATAGAAGGAGATGAAAATAATAGGGATTAGGTTACGATGGAGATTATAAGAGATAATGGGTTGAGGGTAACGGGTATAGGTAAATGGGTATGCTAATGGGTTGAGGGTTTGGATTATCGGGTAGGATCATGTGTATTAGGTGTAAAAGAGGATAACGGGTAATGGATTAGATAATGGGTTAAGGCTATAGAATAGAAAAAAGGGATAATGAAATGCAATATTACTTAATACATAATAATAACACTAATTATAATCAACAATTTTATAAACAACAATATTAGTAGTAATAATAATAACAACTAACAAAAATACTAGTTAATAATAATATGAAGAGTTACTCAGGTTATTAATAGTAATGCTAATAAAACACTAATAAAAAATAATAATACTAATATTAATTAACAACAATAATAATTAATATTAACAATAACAATAATAATAGAAATGATAATTAACAATTACCGCTATCAATAATATTAATACTACTACTAAAATTAATAAATAAAATAATAGCAACACTAATAATAATAACAATAAATAATAATCATAATGGAAAAATAATAATAGTAACAACTACCACTAATATAAGAATAATAATAGTAATAAGTAACTGAAAATATTGATTAGAAATAATTGTAATAATAAATAAAGCCAAATTATCATTTATTATCTCAAAAATAGTTTACATATTTAATAATAATAATAATCACAAGAAGAAAAGCAATAAATTAAGTTGATTAATAAAAATAATAAAATAATTAGTAAAACAAAATAAATATTTAGAAAAATAAAAATACAATATTTCTAGTTAGGGATATTACACAGACGATTAACCTCAACCTCCTGATCAGCCAAAAAACGTCATTCCCATAGAAGGGGAACCTTCTCTGACACGGAGTACCCTGAAGTCACTGCAAACATGACAGATAGAAGTAAGAGAAAAAATCAGAAGCAAACTCTGATGAATCTGATGCTGAACTAGAAGGAGTGTACACCACACGCGCATTCGAACAGGTACGGTGGCCCCAGTTGACTACAGTGCTCTAACCCGGAGCATTGAAGTAAGTGAATCACACTCTGCCATCACGGAATCACAAGCTTTGAATTCTTCTGTAGAGAAGGAAGCCTTCGCGTATATGGCAAACACTCCTGAGGAGACGTCCAGGCGTTTAGAACAGCAAGCTCAGATCCAGAGGGAACAATTCGATATGATTCGTGCTCAATAAGATTCTATCGATACCCTCAAGCAGATGCTTGCACAATTACTTGAGGACAAGAAGAAGTCGAAGGTCAAAACTTCTTCTAAAAAGTCTAAAGACAAGCGGAAAGAAGGGGAAAGCTCATCTTCTGTGCACATAGATAAGGAGAAATAATCCAACTTCGAGTCGTCTAAGTCTTCATCTGGAGAGGGAGGCAATTCAGAGAATGGGGGTACTCATTCTAAAAGAATGAATAAACTAGAGCAACGTCTAGAAGCCCTTACCAATTGGAAAGACCTCCAAGAAGGGCAATACCCGGCAGAATGGAATCTTGTTCCATATCCTCCCAAGTTCAAAGCTCTGACCCTACAGGCTTTTGACGGTAAAGGGTCGCCGAACCAATATATCTACTACTTCAAGTCTCAGACAGGAAACATAGTAGCAAATGATGCCATCTTGGCTCGTTTGTTCATCGGCACTCTGAAAGGACTCGCGTTTGAATGGCTCATGAAACTCCCCGAAGACTCCATCAAGAATTAGGGTGATTTAGAGAAGCTTTTCCTTACACGCTTCTTCGAAGATAACTCGGAGGTTACCATGCCAACTCTCCTGGCAACAAAGCAATGAAAGAGAGAGTCTATCAAAGTATTTGTGGAGAGATTTCAGAATATGGCGCTTCGATGTCCTAGCGGTATGACCCAGGCTACCCTGGTGGAAACATGCTGCCACAATTTACAAACTTCACTCCTAACTCATATAGAAGTTACTGAAAGCCACACCTGGAAGCAGTTGGTCCAGCAAGGTGAATAGGCCGAAGAGATTGTCGCCAGGGTTAAGGCAGAGAAAACAAGCCCAGACCCAAAAAGTCGACAAGGCGCACATCAGAAGTATCTTTCCCGTCTAAAAGGAAGGATACATTGGCAATAGAGATGAAATATCCCGTTAAACCTCAACCGACCAGAGGGGGTGATTTTTCGAAGGCCAAAACTTCTTCTAAAAAGTCTAAAGACAAGCGGAAGGAAGGGGAAAGCTCATCTTCTGTACACATAGAGGAGGAGAAACAATCCAACTCCGAGTCGTCTAAGTCTTCATCTAGAGAGGGAGGCAATTCAGAGAATGGGGGTACTCATTCTAAAAGAATGAATAAACTAGAGCAGCGTTTAGAAGCCTTTACCAGTCGGAAAGGCCTTCAAGAAGCAGGAGTGATCCGGCCTTACCCGGCAGAATAGGATCTTGTTCCATATCCTCTCAAGTTCAAAGCTCCGACCCTATAGGCCTTTGATGGCAAAGGGTCACCGAACCAACATATCTACTACTTCAAGTCTCAGACAGGGAACGTAGTAGCAAATGATGTCATCTTGGTGCGTTTGTTCATCAGCACTCTGAAAGGACTTGCCTTTGAATGGTTCATGAAACTCCCCGAAGACTCCATTAAGAACTGAGGTGATTTGGAGAAGCTTTTCCTTACATGCTTCTTCGAAGACGACTCAGAGGTTACTATGCCAACTGTTGACTGAGTTTTCCTGCACACAAAATGTAGTATTTTAGTTTTAAGAATAGGATGTGCAAGTTCTCAATTCTAATCCGCGGTAGCAGGGCTATGCGGTTCGTGATCCTCAGGGAGGGACTGCGATGGAAGCGTTAAGCAAGTTTCTCTAAAGTTTTTATTTTTATTAGTTAAGTTAGAAAGGAAGTGGTATTTACAATGGGTCGGCAAATAAAGAATTGGGAGAAGTTGTGATTTAATCTACAAAAAAAGAAAAGAAAAGAAAAAGAAAACTTACCTCTTTAGTCTGCTTACCGTTTGAACCGTTGCGATGATTTACCTTTTCTTGGAAGGGGTACAAGCATGGCTTATAGGATCGTCCGCCTTCTTAATCTACTCTATGAAATGAAAAACAAGCTATGAAGACCTGTTCATCGCCATAGGCCATCAAGGTTCCTTCTTCGGTTAGGTATTCTCGAAGCAGTTGGATATCATGGTAGGCAAGACATTAGAGAAAGAAACAATGTCATAAAACAAAAATAGAAGAACAATGATAGACAAAGATAGAGACACAATAAAACAAGAATAGAATAAAAAGAACAAAAACAAGCTTCGATTTGATTATTAAACAATGGTGGAAAACTACAACTTACACCGGCTGTCACCATCAGTACAAGTGGATCCCTTCCTCCATGAATACATCATCTCCTCTCAGCTTTCACAAAAAGAAAATAAAATTTACAGAGGAAAGAAAATCTAACCTAAAACCTAAAAACCCTAGCTTTTGGCCCTTGGCTTGCCTCTGGACGCTCTGTACGTTGCACTGCAGGGGGTATTTATAGGTGCAGAAGGCCGAAGAGTCCCGGATGAAGTAGCCCACGAAATCTGGTATCTAGATGAGATCAAAGTGCCGCGGAATCTTGGATTTTGCCGCGGATTTGCGGCATTTTTGTGGAATCTGGCCACGCGCTTTGGCGCGTGGCCTCACCTGGTCCGTCCATCTGGGCGCTTGCTTCTGGAAGTATGATCCTGGCTTTCCATATTGGGATTTCGAGATAACTTAAAAATCAAGTTACCTTGATCTCAATTATCCCAAATCTTTTATCCACGAATTTCCTTCTTATCTTTGGCTTTTATGCTCATCTTGCAAGAGTTTAGGGTTGGGTAGAATTCTATCCTTCCCTCATCTTTAATAATTGCAACTTTAGCCCTTGTATATTTACACTTTGACAATTGATATTTGTACTTTTGCACTTGGGCTTTGAATGTGGTCTTTTGGGCTCTTTTTAGGCTTTAATTCTTTCTTTTTATTATTTCGAGGCCTGCACACAATAAATCACAAAATATTAATAAATGTGCAGAATTATATGAATAAATATGAAAATGTAATGGTAAATATGATGATAAAAATGCACTTTTCACTACCAATCACACCCCCACACTTATCTTTTTGCTCGTCCTCGAGTAAAAACAAAGAAAAAGAAAAAGAAATGAAAAGTTAATCTAACCTAACTCACTTTCGTAGGAATCACGATTGCACTTAGCACGTGCAACAAGCCGTTAAACCCCTAGGTTACCCTAAAGGACGAGTGTTGTCTCGTGAGGGTTTTTAGCGGATTACACCCACAAAATCCATAAAAAGGAAAATATTTGAATTATATTTGAAGAGACTAAGTAGTCTATAAGTTTTAGGATTATCATTTTTATTCATTCTTCAAACTTAGTCTTTATAAAGTTAATTGTTTTCATTTTAGGTAAGGATTAAATTGAATTTCTAATATAGTCTTTTTCGTTACCAAAAATCATATGCATCCTTATGAATTTATACTAGGAATTCCTTAACTTGGACTCTCATGCCTCTATATATATATATTTTTCCTTTTTTTTTATTTTTTTGTTTTAATATGTATAAACGCATCTAATTTTCTTTCGTATAAGCATTAAGGCTTCTTGAGGCCCTCATACCTAACTAATTGACTGTTAGATGTGTTAATACATATATAAGTAATTTTTCCTTAATTTCCTTAGGCTTTCTAATCCACCCATGTAACGAACTTAAAGTCGATGACTCCCAAACCGGTTGGCTTTAGGGCACCAGGTGAGAAAACACCCCGCGGACTCAAATTCGAGTGAACTAGGCCCCAAAACTAAGGACTTTATTTTATTTACTCACCTTTAGGCATGAATACTTATGCTTCTTGAGACACATGTATCAGCTTAATTGGTGATTTTTTTTTTTTTTTTTTTTTTTAATGAGGCACAAGGTCTTTGTCTTAGAATCCTAGATATGCATTTGGTATGCACATTTCATTAAGGTAAAAATCAAGACTAATTATTTATTCAATTTCTCCTCCTATACCTAAAATTTAAACAATTTATTTATTTTGACCAAGTTTTTAGAAATCCTAATCATGATTTTCCTAATCCTTAAAACTAACTTAGATTTCTTTCAAAAAAATAAGTCAAAGTATTGTCCTTTTTATAACATTTTTTTTAAATTTTTTTTTCAGATTTTTTTTTTTTTTAGCAAATTTTTGTTAGTTTCTACCTATGTTAGTATGTTAGTAAAGCCCACCCCCACACTTATCTCATGCATTGTCCTCAATGTATGAAATGAATGCATATATGCATGAAAAAGAACAAGGGAAGGCGGAAGTTACCTTAAGGTGGTGGTTCCGGTGGTGGTCTAATTGGGCCAAGCGTTGCTACCTAATCAAGATAACATAATACTTCATGGAGGAACCCACCAAAATTTTTTGACTGAGTTTTCCTGCACACAAAATGTAGTAGTTCAATGAGGAACCCACCAAAAATTTTTCTTGTATAACCCACGAAAATGTATGTGTGATCATTTTTTAAAATTTCCACCCCATCAAATTTCCAAATTTCATAATAAATTTCAGAGTCAATTGTGTCAACCGCCTTGTCCCAAAATGGAGTGTGAAAAGATGGAATTATTGACTTGGATATTATAGGTGCGGGAACGAATACCGACTCAGGGAAGAAGCTCAAATCAAGTAAGGGCTCAGGAGTCGGGCTAAGTTCAGGAAGTGGGTCCAAATCAATAAGTTTAAGCTCAAATCCACAATCATCTTCCCACAATGGCATGTGACTCAATGTTGGTGATTCAAGTTCAGGAATGATAGGAGTGGGAATCAAAACTGACTCTAAAAGATTACCTAAGTCAGGTAACAGAACAGGAGTCAATAATGATTCAGGAATTTGAACTTGATCATAGATTTGAGAATCTAGGTCACATATCTCATTGGGTTCAATGATATAAAAATCAGAACTTTCCAATTTATCCATGGGACTTTCAAAATTGCACAATTGGTCAAGTTCAATATGATCATCAATTTTAGGTGACTCAATATCATGATGAATTGGAACAGGATCCAATGTTGACTCGGGAAAAGTGAAATCAGGTGGAGACACTGGAGTCATTATTGAATCAGGAAGTAAAATTGAATCATCAAGTTGGGGTTCATGATCATATTCATGCTCAAGATCTATTTCAGGAAAGGAAAAACTTGCCAAGTTATCAAATTTGAAGTTTCGGCAAGTTCAAATGATGGCACTGAAGTAGAATCTTGTTGTCCAGAGCAACTTGGTTCGTCGGCTCTACGAGAGTGGTCAATGATATCAGAAATGGCCGAACGGTGAGAACGTAAAGA
Organism: Agave tequilana; assembly: GCA_038442645.1. Lineage (NCBI taxonomy): Eukaryota > Viridiplantae > Streptophyta > Magnoliopsida > Asparagales > Asparagaceae > Agave > Agave tequilana. The sequence goes on from JAVJIF010004634.1 coordinate 92,601, forward strand.
TTGAACCATCATATCTATATCACGATCACGGGCTAATCTAGCCTGAGTCATGGCTGCAAGCATCCTTTCATAGTCGATAGGTGCATCATGCTGTGATTGGACTTGAAAAGAGGAAGTGTAATCATGATGGAGTTATGAGTTGGTGGACTCACGCATTATCATGTCTCCTATAGATGGTAATTGTTGCTTGGACTCATGCATACTTATCATTTCCCTGATAGATGGTAGTCTATTCTGACTGGGTGGATCTAAGTATGACTCATTGAAAGAATGTGGACTGGGTGGAGACTGAGGACAAGTCGGTTGAAAATTGGACTCGGGGAACTCGAAACCCCATGAACTCTGTGACGAGTTGAAAGTATGAAAATCATGGTCATAAGATGGGGGGTATGAGTTATAATTATTCGGATAAGACCATTCCGGCTCACTAGATTGCTCAAAGTTATGATATGCCGGGTTGGTAATATCTGAAAAATAGTTAGGTGTGTAATATGGATTAAAGTTGGAAAAATTATTATTATATGCCATATCACACCAACACAAACAAACAAACAAATAAACAAAAAAAGAAAAAAAATTCTATCCTAAGTTAGAGTAGACCTATGACCTAGATGACTCCTAACTGGTTAGACTGTCCACGGGAGGTCGGGTGCAGACTTTGACCACGAGTTAATCAGCCAGGTCAGGGCAAGAGTGGTGGGAGGTTTTCCGTCAAAGACGTTCCTTAATTAAATAACCACCATCTTCGGGCTTTCGGCCCTCAATCCCTTTCCTAGACACTGATTTGGCAAGAGTCAACTTCCAGCACTGTTCCCCCTTAGGATAATCTCCTATTGAGTCCGAGATGTCCCTAGGGCCAATGTCTACTCTTTTTTAGTTAGGCTTGGGTTAGTGAGTGCTTGGGATATGATTTTTGGGCTAAGGAAGGGTGATGAAATCCCCACCTTATCTTGTTAATGGTTATGCCCTTAAGATGAATTAGTGCAAGTGTACAAGATAAATAGATAAGAATCACTCAAAGCAGAAAATCAACAAAGAGATGAGTCCTATTCTACATGCAATGCGTACGTACCTTGCTTCTCCAGCACTCTTCAACAGTAAAATAAAGTAATTGAAAGGACACGTGCCTAATATGCAAACGTCTAATCAATTTTTATCTTTAACAACAAATTTTTTACTGTTGATTTAATTAGCAGTAAACAGGTATATCACAGAACAAAATAAACAGAGCAGTAAATAGAATTTACAATTTGCAGCAACCTGCAGAAAACCAAATTAGTAGTGAACTACTATTGCCGCAGAATTGCGGCTTTTGCCGCAGATCTGCGGCAAATATGTAGGCCCTGGTGCTCTGCCTTCGAGGGCAGAGGCATTGGGTTGCTGTATGTCCTTGATGCTACTCTGTTTCTGTTTCCTGTTCTCCAAACCTGCAAACAGAAAAGAATAAAGAATTAGTTAAAAATTAAATTTTTGTTTTAGAGATAAACTTACCGTCCCTCCCCGGCAACGGCGCCAATTTGTTGACTGAGTTTTCCTGCACACAAAATGTAGTATTTTAGTTTTAAGAATAGGATGTGCAAGTTCTCAATTCTAATCCGCGGTAGCAGGGCTATGCGGGTCGTGATCCTCAGGGAGGACTGCGATGGAAGCGTTAAGCAAGTTTCTCTAAAGTTTTTATTTTTATTAGTTAAGTTAGAAAGGAAGTGGTATTTACAATGGGTCGGCAAATAAAGAATTGGGAGAAGTTGTGATTTAATCTACAAAAAAAGAAAAGAAAAGAAAAAGAAAACTTACCTCTTTAGTCTGCTTACCATTTGAACCGTTGCGATGATTTACCTTTTCTTGGAAGGGGTACAAGCATAGCTTATAGGATCGTCCGCCTTCTTAATCTACTCTATGAAATGAAAACAAGCTATGAAGACCTGTTCATCGCCATAGGCCATCAAGGTTCCTTCTTCGGTTAGGTATTCTCGAAGCAGTTGGATATCATGGTAGGCAAGACATTAGAGAAAGAAACAATGTCATAAAACAAAAATAGAAGAACAATGATAGACAAAGATAGAGACACAATAAAACAAGAATAGAATAAAAAGAACAAAAACAAGCTCCGATTTGATTATTAAACAATGGTGGAAAACTACAACTTACACCGGCTGTCACCATCAGTACAAGTGGATCCCTTCCTCCATGAATACATCATCTCCTCTCAGCTTTCACAAAAAGAAAATAAAATTTACAGAGGAAAGAAAATCTAACCTAAAACCTAAAAACCCTAGCTTTTGGCCCTTGGCTTGCCTCTGGACGCTCTGTACGTTGCACTGCAGGGGGTATTTATAGGTGCAGAAGGCCGAAGAGTCCCGGATGAAGTAGCCCACGAAATCTGGTATCCAGATGAGATCAAAGTGCCGCGGAATCTTGGATTTTGCCGCGGATTTGCGGCATTTTTGTGGAATCTGGCCACGCGCTTTGGCGCGTGGCCTCACCTGGTCCGTCCATCTGGGCGCTTGCTTCTGGAAGTATGATCCTGGCTCTCCCTATTAGGATTTCGAGATAACTTAGAAATCAAGTTACCTTGATCTCAATTATCCCAAATCTTTATCCACGAATTTCCTTCTTATCTTTGGCTTTTATGCTCATCCTGCAAGAGTTTAGGGTTGGGTAGAATTCTATCCTTCCCTCATCTTTAATAATTGCAACTTTAGCCCTTGTATATTTGCACTTTGACAATTGATATTTGCACTTTTGCACTTGGGCTTTGAATGTGGGCTTTTGGGCTCTTTTTAGGCTTTAATTCTTTCTTTTTATTATTTCGAGGCCTGCACACAATAAATCACAAAATATTAATAAATGTGCAGAATTATATGAATAAATATGAAAATGTAATGGTAAATATGATGATAAAAATGCACTTTTCACTACCAATCACCAACTCTCCTGGCAACACAACAACGAAAGGGAGAGTCTGTCAAAGCATTTGTGGAGAGATTTTGGAATATAGTGCTCCGATGTCCTAGCGATATGACCTAAGCTACCCTAGTGGAAACATACTGCCACAATTTGCAAACTTCGCTCCTAACCCAGATAGGAGTTGCTGAAAGCCACAACTGGAAGCAGTTGGTCCAGTAAGGTGAAGAGGCCGAAAAGATTGTCGCCAGGGTTAAGGTAGAAGAAAACAAGCCCAGACCCGAAAAGTCAACAAGGCGCATGTTAGAAGTATCTTTTCCATCTAAAAGGAAGGATATATTGGCAACAGAGATGAAATCTCCCATTAAACCTCAGCCAACCAGAGGGGTTGGTTCTTCAAGTCAGCCGCGCGCCAACAGGCAGTACTCCTTCAAGGATGAGCAAGTCGATTCGTTGTTCAAGCTACTCAACAAGAGCAACAGATTGAAGCTTCCTGAAGCTAGACGTCCTGAGGAGGTCGGCAAGACTGACAATCCCAATTACTTTTTTGTATCATAGGATGCTGGGGTACCTTCTCAAGAGCTGTTACATCTTCAAAGACATCCTCCAATCTTTAATTGATGCGGAAGTGCTTATGCTCCACCCAGAACAAAAGAGTGACGACAAATATGACGTCATTTCTTCAGTTCGAGGATCAACCTCCGACATTGGCCGGAGTAGTTCCCATCCTGAAAGGGAAACTAAGAATGATCAATACAGACCCGCATCATCAGCAAGAGAAAGGCGGGAGTATATAGATGTTTTCGCCTAAAATTATGAGGATATGCCTGGGCTTGATCCTCAAATGGCTATGCATCGCCTCAACATCAATCCGGATATGAAACCAGTCAACAACAGCAGTGATGGTTCCGTCAAAATAATGAAAGCAATCCAGTCGGAAGTCAAGAAGCTTATAGACTCCAGTTTTATCAGGGAGGAACATCACCCTGATTGGGTAGCCAATATCGTCCCCGTTACTAAGAAAATTGGGAAGATCCGGGTTTTCATTGATTTTCACAATCTAAGTGAGGCATGTCCTAAAGATAAATTCCCCCTTCAAATCACAGATGTCATGATTGACAACACCTGTGAGTTTGAACGGATGTCCTTCATGGATGGATTCTCGAGATACAATCAAATCAAGATGTACCCTGATGGTGTAAAGTATACATCTTTCAGGACGCCATTGGGGGTGTACTGCTATACTGTCATGCCCTTTGGATTAAAAATGTGGGGACAACATACTAGAGAGCTATGAATACAATTTTCCAAGAGTATATATGCAAAACAGTGGAATGCTACATCGACGATATTACAGTAAAAAGTCGTGTCAAAGGCGATCACATAGCAGATCTGATGACAGTATTCGATGTCATGTAGGTGCATCTGTTGAAGATGAATCCCACCAAATCTTTCCTGAAGGGTAACCAGTGGTAAATTCCTAGGATTTGTAGTTACATCCAAAGGAATCCACCAGGACCCAGAGAAATCCGCATTGTCTAGGAGATGCAACCTCCAAGGAATCTCAGGAAGCTTAGAGGATGGCACGGGCGATTAGCGTATATCCAGAGGTTTATCTCAAATCTCTCAGGACGATGCCAACCCTTCATCAAATTGATGAAAAAGGGTGTCTCATTTATTTGGGATGATACTTGCCAACGAGCGTTCGAAGAAATCAAGCGGTACCTTACGTAACCACCTGTTCTTACAGCTCCGGTGTCAGAAAAACCTTTTCTGATATAAGTTCGAGCGATGAATCATTCTTTAGGAGCTTTGCTAGCCCAGAATAATGATCAGGGACACGAGCAGGCAATCTACTATCTGAGTAGAACTATGATCGGAGCCGAACATCGGTACAACCTGATCGAAAAGAAATGTTTGGCGTTGTGTTTGCCGTCCAGAAAATGCGATACTACTTGGTAGGCCAAATTATACATGTCATATCAAAAATCAATCCTTTAAGATTGCTTCTGATAAAGCCATCATCACTAAATGGCTGATTGGCGAAATGGGCCATATTGCTCTCCCAATATGAGATGCAATTCCTGCCGCAAAAAGCCGTGAAGGGACAGGCGGTGGCAGATTTCTTGGCTGAGCATTCAGATCTAAGAGCGATCAAACTTTATGAAGATCTCCCAGATGAGGTCGCTGAAGTTTGCTTGACCCAGACATCTTTCGAAGGACATGTATGGCAACTTTTCTTTGACGGTGCGTCAAGACTGGGTCCACGAGGAAATATCGTAGCAGGAGTGGGAGTAGTCCTTGTCTCCCCATAGAACTACATAATCCCTCGTGCATTCTCATGTACTAAGTCATGTTCCAACAATGTAGCAGAATACAATGCTCTATTGATTGAAATGCAACTCGCTGATGAGATTAGCGTTAAAAATCTTGAAGCATATGGTGACTCTAAGCTCATCGTTAATCAAGTGCGTGGTGAGTACGAAGTCAGATATGAAGACTTAGTACCCTATTATGACGCAACTATTTACATGGCTGAGAGGTTCAAAAACTTTTACATCGACCATGTACCTCGCCAGCAAAACGCGTATGCAGATGCACTGGCATCTCTCGTTGCTTTCTTGGCTCTTCCAGCTGGAATGGTAGAGAAAATACTTATCTACAGTCATGACTTGTATTGTTCAAGATTCGCTTTTAAAGACCACCGAAAGCCGACAAGAGACCGTCAAGTCAAAGAAACCCTAGAGACTTCAACAGGTCCAGAGCTCAGGGACAGGTGATTCCCGTACATCGACTATGCATTGTACGATATCTTTCCTGATGACCCCAAAGAGGCAGCTGCCATTAGAAGGAAAGCCCCTAAATTCTACTACAATGCGATCACAAGGACACTATATCGCCGATCGCATGATGGGATCCTCCTCCGCTGCCTGTCACAGAGGGAGGCACAGGAAGTACTCAAAAGCGCATGACAGCATGTGTGGGCTCACCAACCTGGTCCAAAACTTGGAGATCGACTCTGAAGACTGGGGTATTATTGGCAAAAATGATCCCTGACGCCATCGCTTACACCAAGCGATGCCACGCTTGTCAGATCTATGGTGACTTCATTCACCAGGCTCTTCACCCTATAACTTCTTCCTGGCCATTCGAAATGTAGGGAATGGACGTGGTTGGCCCCATCAGCCCACCTTCATCCAAAGGCCATCAATTCATCTTAGCCATAACCGATTACTTTTCTTAATGAGCAGAAGCTATTCCCTTGAGGGAGGTAAAGACATCTGACGTGATCAGGTTCATTAAATATCACGTCATTTACCGTTTGGTGTACCACGATGAATTGTCCATGATAATGGGCCCCAGTTCGTCAGCCAAGCCTTTCAAAGGTTCTATTACAAGTTCAGAATTCAGAGTGTGTCTTCAACGACATACTATCAAGCCGTTAACGGCCTTGCAGAAGCTTTCAACAAAACTATTGAAAAACTTCTCAAGAAATTCGTCTCGAAAAGCGAACGTAACTTGGATGACAAATTAGGTGAATGCTTATGGGTTATTGTATGACAGTCCGAACACTGACGAAAGCTACACCATTTTCTTTGGCATATTGGTGTGAAGTTATACTGGCATTAGAAATCCAGATCCCATCTCTACGCGTCGCCTTGACAGCAGAGATGACAAATAAGGAGAAACATCGATTGTGACTCTAAGAGCTGGAGGCTTTAGATGATAAACACCTGCAAGCTCAATAGCAAATCGAGCTCTATCAAGCTCGAATTACCAGAGCCTTCAACAAGAAAGTCAAGGAGCGGACTTTCAAGAAAGGTGACCTGGTCTTAGCCATTAGAAGACCTATGGTTGTTGACACTCGAAAAGATAGAACTCCCGCATTCATCTTCAGCCGGTCTGAACAACGTCTAACTTATTGACATCTACAAAAGATAAATCAAAGACAAGCTGATAAGCAAAGACAAGGAAGCAACATGGACATTACTAATCCAGTAAAGCAGATAATAAGTCAAAGTTGCCTTTGAAGAAACCCAAGCAGGCCTAAGATGCTATACTTAGCCTAGTATAATCCCAAGATAAGCTTCATATAGCTCCGCATGGAACTAATAGCTTCGCCTGAGCTAGGTTGGTAGCCTCGCTATGAGGCTAACTATTAGCTTCGCCTGAAGCTTTCCATTTAGCCCCACCAAGGGCTGATTTGGGAGCTTCGCGCCAGGAGCCCTACACCCTAGCTGAGTCATAACTTCACTATGAGTGAGTCTCAGCTTCGCACAAAGCTCTGAAGGTAACTTCGCCTAAAACTATGAGCTAAGTCTTAGCTTCACATGAGTTAGCTTCGCATAATCTAACTTCGCTTAAGCTAGTTCCGCAGGATTCAGCTTCGCAGGATCTAGCTCCACATGATCTAACTCTGCAGTGGGCTTTGCCTGGTCACCAAATTGACCGTTTCAAAATCCTACGAGGGATTAATGGGTGAACCCCACTAATTTAGTGGGATTTACGACACTTTAATTGGGCGGTTACACCCGCCCACTTTGTCCCACATTAAGTGGAGACAATTCAGCCATAATGGCAGGAGGACGTTCGCACAAGCCCTCTAGCTTCGCTAGATGCTCTCAAAGAGCTTTGCGGCAAGGTCATTTGCGAGACTCGCGCGAAGCTGATGGCTGATTCAGTCTCGCTGAATTCAAGGGGACGGTTTCACCCTACATTGGCTATAAATAGGCCCCTTGCTGATTGCGGACGGGGGGGGGGGACACAATGGAGACTGGCTACAAATATTCAGAAGGAATTCTTAGCAAAAGGGGTTCTTCGACTCTCCTGCTTTCAAATCTTAGATTTTTAGAACTAATCGAGAAAGAAATCCTATTAGGAGGCAGAGTAATTGTTAGATCGATTGCATCGTCGAAGGGATAAAGTGATCGCGCGCTGATCAGACTCTTACCGGCACATTTTCCCAGAAATCTCAGAGGAGATCTACTTGTAATTTTCTTTTTTCTTTCTTTAAAAGAAATACTTGTAATTTCGCTCCTCGATCTCTTTTTATAAGTTTTCCCACCGATGAGCAATTTTTGATGGAAAACAAGATGGCGACTCCACTGGGGAAATCAGTCTTCTGGTGCAACAAGAAGGCAGTGTCGCAATGCAACATTCAGAGTCTTGAGCCCGTTATGTTCAAAAACTTGGTCATTCATTTAGACCAAGAAAATTCGAAGAATTGCTCTAGGAGGGTAGTCCAGTGCTCCACACTCGGAAGCACAGAAAGATCTCCGCAGCCAAGGCTTAAAAGCAGAAGCCAGTCCTAGCCGGGCGCGTAGCTGGAAGAACCTTTTCCCAACTCCTCTCAGCCTCCACTGAGGCTACAGGTGCCTTAACCAAGGCTAACCAGGTTCCCTGTGAACCTAAAAATTCACTTCCCAAGCAGATGTGGAGGCCAAAGCAGAAAGCTCCGTGTGAAGTTTCAGGCAAAGTCCCACCAGGCAAAGTTCCACCGCAACTTCACCTATCACGCGAAGATAAGGGTAAAGCGCCTATCCGGTTTGGCAGCTTCACCAGGACCATTAACCGCGAGGCTAGATTGGCGACTCTGCCCTCGCTTAATCTAGGAGCAGTAACTCCTTGCGCCAACCTCGTTCTGCTGAGCGAAGTTCCAGATGGCATGGCTAACTCGGTGCCAGTATCTTAGTAGGCGAGTGAAGTTCTCAGCACCAAGGTTGGACCTGCAGCACTTAGCGTTGCTAAACACCTTCGCAATAAGGCTGCGAATAAGGCACCGCAGTGTGCTTCGTTCTCAAAGCTTCAGGCGTTAAGTTCGCTCCTCGAAGCGAAGCTAAGGGATCATCCCCGGGTGCTGATAGCGGTGCTTATGCAGCTTCAGCGCCTAAGGGTGCTACCAAAGTTCTCAGCCGCGAAGCTAGAACTAAACACTATCTAGTGCCAATTGCCTTTGTGGTGATAAAAAGAACGAGGCATCGTCTCGTGCTTCGCTTCCAAGGCCTGTGGATGCTAAGTCCGTCCCTCATAAAGCTATGAGCAAAAAGGTGATGTCAAAGTCACCTGAACAGATCAATGCGCGATCCGCCCGAGTCTCTACACTGAGTCATTTAAGCTCGGTTAAATCTGACCTACTAGAGTTCTTATTAGAACTACTCCAAACTTCTCCCTCTTGTTGTGAACAAGTGGGATGCCAATTGGTGATGGTCCATTCAGTCTATTGCAGACTAGGACCAGTCCCCGCCACTCTTCCAAACCGACAGTCAGTTTTTAATCGACTATCGGTACGATCTCCTGTAAAGCATCACAAAAGGAGTATGTCACGAAATCTACCAGATCTACCCTCTGCATCCATCAACATGATCGGAAGGGGACGTGAACCGCATGGAGGCAGGCGAGTGCCACGTGGTGCTAATTCCCCTTCATTCAATTCTCCAGACCCCGACTACGGCCCTGGCTTAGGCCAAGTCTTGGTGGAAGAAGAAGGTGTGTTCTGAAGCACCAGATCTAGGGTTGCAATACCCTACAGTTATGAGCAGCCATCCTCCTTAACTTGAGTAACATCACCAAAATCAATGAGAAGTTTATTACTATGGTCTGATGGGGAGGAGGAAATAGTGGGTATGCCTCTTCGGCGGTAATCAGCTCGATACGAACAGATAAAGCGTCCGTGCATATGGCTGATAATGGTAACGATGACCTCTATTGACGGTTGGAAGCTCAGGAGCAAACCTCCAAGGCCCAGCAAGAAGTCTTGGATAACATTCAACATATGCTCGCTCAACTCCTCACTAACTGAAATAACAATGATACCAGTAGTAATCATAATGAGAAGGAACATAATGATGAGAGCAACCTAAGATGGAGAAATCAAAAGAAAGTTCTTCTATGGACGCTGAAATTCTTAAAGACATCCAAGCTCAGATTGCATCCCTAACTCAAAGGGATGAACTAAAGAAAGTAGGAGAAGCCCGTCCTTACCCCTTGGAATGGGACTCAGTCCCATATCCTCCAAAGTTCAAGCCACCAACACTGCACTCATATGATGGCAAGAGCTCACAAAATCAGCATATTTACTACTTTCGATCGCAAACCGGTAATGTAGTAGGTAACGATGCTATTTTGGCCAGACTATTCATAGGCACCTTGAAGGGGGTAGCATTTGACTGGTTCCGAAGCCTTCCTCCAAGCTCTATCAACTCATGGATTGACTTAGAGGCTCGATTTCTTTCTCGTTTTGATGAAGACGACACCGAGGTAACCATGGATAACCTCCTCTCCACTGTATAGAGGAAAGAGAATCTGTCTGTGATTATATTGAGCGGTTCAAAAATCTATCGCTGATGTGCCCAGCAGGGATGCCATTACCCATGCTCTTGCAGACATGTAGGCATAACTTCCTGGATCAATTGAAGATTCGTATGGAATCTGTCAAAGCCCATAACTGGAAGGAGCTAGTCGAATAAGCTGAGATAGCCAAAAAGTCAGCTAAAAAGTTTAAACCATCTATCCCTAGAGGCAAGTGGGTATGAATAATAAGGGCGCGGTGACATGGCACAGTCTTCCCAAGCCAAGGGGAAAGAGACTGTCCGTCGAACTGTTAGGGGATGTTCATCCAAAGACAAAGAAGAGTGGCGCCAATAATTAGGAGTTTAAGTTTCCTCTGAAATAATACTCCTTCAAAGACGAGCAGGTGGTTACAATATTCCATTTACTCCACAAAGGGAATAAATTTAAACTTCCAGAGGCTCGACACCCTAATGAAGTGGGACACACAAATGATCCCAACTATTGCCTTTTTCATAGGATGGTCCATCATCCTACTAACAAGTGCTTTGTCCTAAAGGACAAAATTCAAGCTTTGGTCGATGCCCGGGCTTTGACGCTAAAGTCAGAACAAAAGAAAGTCACTACGAACATGGTGACCCTCGAGTTTGGCAAGACCTGAAAAGTCACAGTTCTTGATGGGTCTTTTCCAATCCCTGAAGCACAGCTAGAAGTAAGAGATCCTTCAGCTAAAATTAGGAGACTAAGGGTCTTGTTCCCTTGACATTGGAAACAGAAAAATCATGTGGATACACTCAGACCTTGCCCAAGATGAACAATGGGATTCAAAGAAATCCAAATCAAAGGGCAAATCTGGCAATGTTATCTCTATCTTGTCGGATGACGGTAATGTGACATTAGCTTCTCTTAGTGATTCTGAGGGGGAAAAGCATGCTTGCACAACACAGGCTGATGCACCTCAGCCTACGGGTACTCGATCCGAAAAATCATACTTAAAACAGTATGGACAAATTACCGACGAGACATAATAGCAAACGACGCTGTTACAAGTACCCATACCAGCTCCGGCCCTGACAACAGGAAAAGAAAAGTAGAAAGAAGTCCGGTTTGACCATATCCTGAAGAAACCTTCAGGCCTGAGACTTAACATCCCTTTTCGCTTTGACATACTGGCCCAACTGGCCAATATGCTCGCTCGTATCACCATACACGAGCTGCTTTATCTCTCGAAGGAGACAAGGGAAGCACTTTGGATGCACTGGCTAATTTAGAATTATTTCTGACACATATGCCAGAAACTCCTAAGGTGGACACTCAACCCTCGTGTTCTGAATGTCATCATGCCCAGTCTAAAGTACCTGCTATTACTTTCACAGCTGAGGACATGCTCCTCAAGGATAATAAACACAATCAACCTTTGTACTATACCATGTACATCAGCTCGACATGCATTGAAAGGGTACAGGTTGATCTAGGGTCCGCACTCAGCATCATCCCCAAAGGCTCCTCTACTTTCTTGGCATACCACTGTATTGGTTGTCTACAACTACTACAACATTATACGATTTTAACGCAGGGAGTAGTCACCCACTCGGAAAGATTCAACTCCGTTGCCGAATTGGGGACCTGAAATCAGAGGTGACGTGTTACGTCATTAACGCTGACACGTCATACAATTTGTTGCTAGGACGACCTTGGATCTACGCTAACTAGATTGTCCCCTCTACTTTGCACCAGTGTTTCAAATATGTTGAAGATGATGCAACAGTACGAATGGTGTTCGCTGAGAAACAACCGTTCAAGGGGGTGAAAAACTACTTTACCAATGCTCTCCTATATCAGGAAATCGGTGAAACATCAAAAGAATCATTGCCTGAGACAGTGGCAATGAGGCAGATTCAGAGTCTGAAGGAGACACGCCAGCTACTTTGATCGATGAACCAATTGTAGCATATTTTAATAATCCTCAATGTAATACTCATTCTGAGGATGATGATGAATGGGTGATTAATGACAATATTTCTTTTGATTATCCTGCGAGTGTCGAACTGTTTGAATCTGTCACGAATAGCTCTTTACACATGCCCTTGCATAAACCAAGGGTTCGTTTTAGTGGTTCCTCCGTCCAAAAGGGTCAATCACCAATAATATTTGATAGAGCCTAATTGCAAAGGTCAACGGTCACAGATTCGAGTTCAGACTTAGAGACCCCGCAATTTTTCCATTATGCACGACAAGCACAGCATATGATGAGGAAAATGGGATACAACCTGTAGCGTGGGAATGATCTGAATTTCAGAAAAGTTTGACGTGGTTTTCTGCGTGATTTTATGCCAAAAGGGAAACCGACAAATTACTATGATAAAACACGCAAGCGGTTGGGATACGTTACACCTCTACCTTTTACATCGGTTTGACCCAAAGACAACAAACCAATCCCGTCACGCTCTGCCTCTTCCTCCGAATGCGACTCGGACGTCAGTGTAGGACCATTGTTCGAGAATCTTACCATTAATATAACTTCAAGTATCCAATTGGAGCTAGCGAAAGCTACTGATGTTGAACCATGGGATCAGCATTGGATTTCCAGTAGGAAAAGCGATTCGAACAGCGCGAACCACCTACTGAAGACATGGTGATTCAGGTTAACTTGGGTAGTCAAGATCACCCTAAACCCATCTTTATAAGTAAAAACTTATCACTTATGGAGAAAGAAGAATTGATCGTACTCGTAAGAGAGTATGTCGATGTCTTTTCATGGAACTACGAAGATATGCCCGGACTTGATCTGCAAGTAGCCATGCATCGCCTGAATATCAAGCCTGACGGCAAAGTTCCATCGCAATTTCACCTATCACGCGAAGATAAGGGTAAAGCACCTATCCGGTTTGGCAGCTTCGCTGAGACCATTAACCGCGAGGCTAGATTGGCGACTCTGCCCTCGCTTAATCTAGGAGCAGTAACTCCTTACGCCAACCTCGTTCTGCCGAGCGAAGTTCCAGATAGCATGGCTAACTCGGTGCCAGTATCTCAGTATGCAAGTGAAGTTGTCAGCACCAAGGCTGGACCTGCAGCACTTAGCGATGCTAAACACCTTCGCAATAAGGCTGCGAATAAGGCACCGCAGTATGCTTCGCTCTCAAAAGCTTCAGGCGTTAAGTTCGTTCCTCGAAGCGAAGCTAAGGGATCATCCTCGGGTGCTGATAGCGGTGCCTATGCAGCTTCAGCGCCTAAGGGTGCTACCAAAGTTCTCAGCCGCGAAGCTAGAACTAAAACACTATCTAGTGCCAATTGCCTCTGTGGTGATAAAAAGAACGAGGCATCGTCCCGTGCTTCGCTTCCAAGGCCTGTGGATGCTAAGTCCGTCCCTCATAAAGCTATGAGAAAAAAAAGGTGATGTCAAAGTCACCTGAACAGATCAATGCGCGATCCGCCCGAGTCTCTGTACTGAGTCATTTAAGCTCGGTTAGATCTAACCTACGAGAGTTCTTAACAAATAAACGGAAGTTAGAACTACTCCAAGCTTCTCCCTCTTGTTGTGAACAAGTGGGATGCCAGTTGGTGATGGTCCATTCAGTCTATTGCCGACTAGGACCAGTCCCCGCCACTATTCCAAACCGACAGTCAGTTTTTAATCGACTATCGGTACGATCTCCTGTAAAGCATCACAAAAGGAGTTTGTCACGAAATCTATCAGATCTACCCTCCGCATCCATCAATATGATTGGAAGGGGATGTGAATCGCATAGAGGCAGGCGAGTGCCACGTTGTGCTAACTCCCCTTCATTCAGTTCTCCAGACCCCGACTACGGCCCTGGCTTAGGCCAAGTCTTGGTGGAAGAAGAAGGTGTGTTCCGAAGCACCAGATCTAGGGTTGCAATACCCTACAGTTATGAGCAGCCATCCTCCTCAACTGGAGTAACATCACCAAAACTAATGAGAAGTTTATTACAATGGTTTGATGGGGAGGAGAAAGATAGTGGGTATGCCTCTTCGGCGATAATTAGCTCGATACGAACAGATAAAGCATCCGTGCATATGGCTGATAACGGTAACAATGACCTCCGTTGACGGTTGGAAGCTCAGGAGCAAACCTCCAAGGCCCAGCAAGAAGCCTTGGATAACATTCAACAGATGGTCGCTCAACTCCTCACTAACCGAAATAACAATGATACCGGTAGTAATCATAATGAGGAGGAACATGATGATGAAGAGCAACCTAAGATGGAGAAATCAAAGGTTAGTTCTTCTATGGACGCTGAAGTTCTTAAAGGCATCCAATCTCAGATTGCATCCCTAACCCAAAGGGATGAACTGAAAAAAGTAGGAGAAGCCCGTCCTTACCCCTTGGAATGGGACTCAGTCCCATATCCTCCAAAGTTCAAGCCACCAACGCTGCACTCATATGATGGCAAGAGCTCACCAAATCAGCACATTTACTACTTTTGATCGCAAACTGGTAATGTAGTAGGTAACGATGCTATTTTGGCCAAACTATTCATTGGCACCTTGAAGGGGGTAGCATTTGACTGGTTCTGAAGCCTTCCTTAAGGCTCTATCAACTCCTGGATTGACTTAGAGACTCGATTTCTTTCTCGTTTTTATGAAGACGACACCGAGGTAACCATAGATAACCTCCTCTCCACTGTATAGAGGAAAGGAGAATTGTCTGTGATTACATTGAGCGGTTCAAATATCTATCGCTGATGTGCCCAGTAGGGATGCCATTACCCATGCTCTTGCAGACATGTAGGCATAACTTCCTGGATCAAGTGAAGATTCGTATGGGATCCGTCAAAGCCCATAACTGGAAGGAGCTAGTCGAACAAGCTGAGATAGCCAAAAAGTCAGCTAAAAAGTTCGAACCATCTACCCCTAGAGGCAAGTGGGGTATGAATAATAATGGACGTGGTGACATAGCACAGTCTTCCCAAGCCAAGGGGAAAGAGACTATGTCCGTCGAACTGTCAGGGGATGTTCATCCAAAGACAAAGAAGAGTGGCGCCAATAATCATGAGTTTAAGTTTTCTCTGAAATAATACTCCTTCAAAGACGAGCAGGTGGTTACAATATTCCATTTACTCCACAAAGGGAATAAATTGAAACTGCCAGAGGCTCGACACCCTAATGAAGTGGGACGCACAAATGATCCCAACTATTGCCTTTTTCATAGGATGGTCCATCATCCTACTAACAAGTGCTTTGTCCTAAAGAATAAAATTCAGGCTTTGGTCGATGCCGGGGTTTTGACGCTAAAGTCAGAATAAAAGAAAGTCACTACGAACATGGTGACCCTCGAGTTTGGCAAGACCCAAAAAGTCACAGTTCCTGGTGGGTCTTTCCCAATCCCTGAAGCACAGTTAGAAGTAAGAGATCCTTCAGCTAAAAATCAGGAGACAAGAGTCTTGTTCCCTTGACATTGGAAACAGGAAAAATCATGTGGATACACCCAGACCTTGCCTAGGACGAATAATGGGATTCAAAGAAATCCAAATCAAAGGGCAAATCTGGCAATGTTATCTCTATCTTGCTGGATAACGGTAATGTGACATCAGCTTCTCTTAGCGATTCTGAGGGGAAAAAGCATGCTTGCATAACACAGGCTGATGCACCTCAGCCGACAGGTACTCGATCCAGAAAATCATACTTAAAACAGTATGAGCAAATTACCAACGAGACACAACAACAAACGACATTGGAACAAGTACCCATACCAGCTTCGGCCCCGACAACAGGAAAAGAAAAGCAGAAAGAAGTCCGGTTTGACCATATCCTGAAGAAACCTTCAGGCCCGGGACTTAACATCCCTTTTCACTTTGACATACTAGCCCAACTAGCCAATATCCTCGCTCGTATCACCATACACGAGCTGCTTCATCTCTCGAAGGACACAAGGGAAGCACTTCGGATGCACTGGCTAATTCAGAATTATTTCTGACACATATGCCAGAAACCCCTAGGGAGGACACTCAACCCTCGTGTTCTGAATGTCATCATGCCCAGTCTAAAGTACCCGCTATTACTTTCACAGTTGAGGACATGCTCCTCAAGGATAATAAACACAATCGACCTTTGTACTATACTGGGTACATCGGTTCGACATGCATTGAAAGGGTATAGGTTGATCCAGTGTCCACACTCAGCATCATCCCCAACAGGCTCCTCTACTTTCTTGGCATACCACTGTATCGGTTGTCTACAACCACTACAACATTATACGATTTTAAAGCAGGGAGTAGTCACCCACTCGGAAAGATTCGACTCCATTGCCGAATCAGGGACCTGAAATCAGAAGTGACGTGTTACGTCATTAACGCTGACACGTCATACAATTTATTGCTAGGACGACCTTGGATCCACGCTAACTAGATTGTCCCCTCTACTTTGCACCAGTGCTTCAAATATGTTGAAGATGACGCAACGGTACGAACGGTGTTCACTAAGAAACAACCGTTCAAGGGGGTGAAAAACTACTTTACCGATGCTCTCCTATATTAGGAAATTGGTGAAACATCAAAAGAACCATTGCCTGACAACGATAACAGTGGCAATGAGGCAGATTCAGAGTCTGAAGGAGACACGCCAGCTACTTTGGTCGGTGAACCAATTGTAGCATGTTTCAATAATCCTCAATGTAATACTCATTCTGAGGATGATGATGAATGGGTGATTAATGACAATATTTCCTTTGATTATCCTGCGAGTGTCGAACTGTTTGAATCTGTCACGAATAGCTCTTTACACATGCCCTTGCATAAACCAAGGGTCCGTTTTAGTAGTTCCTCCGTCCAAAATGGGTCAATCACCAATAATATTCGATAGAGCCTAATTGCAAAGGTCAATGGTCACAGATTCGAGTTCAGACTTAGAGACCCCGCAATTTTTCCATTATGCACGACAAGCACAGCATATGATGAGGAAAATGAGATACAACCTATAGCGTGGGAATGGTCTGAATTTCAAAAAGTACGACGTGATTTTCTACGTAATTTTATGCCAAAAGGGAAACTGACAAATTACTATGATAAAACACGCAGGGGGTTGGGATACGTTACACCTCCACCTTTTACATCGGTTCGACCCAAAGACAATAAACTAATCCCGTCACGCTCTGCCTCTTCCTCCGAATGGGACTCGGACGTCAGTGTAGGAACAATGTTCAAGAATCTTACCGTTAATATGACTTCAAGTAGCTAATTGGAGCTGGCGAAAGCTACTGATGTTGAAACATGGGCTCAGCAACTGGATTTCCAGTGGGAAAAGCGATTCGAACAGCGCGAACCACCTACTGAAGACATGGTGATCCAGGTTAACTTGGGTAGTCAAGATCACCCTAAACCCATCTTTATAAGTGAAAGCTTATCACTTATGGAGAAAGAAGAATTAATCGTACTCGTAAGAGAGTATATCGATGTCTTTGCATGGAACTATGAAGATATGCCCGGACTTGATCGCAAGTAGCCATGCATCGCCTGAATATCAAGCCTGACGTTAAGCCAGTCAAGCAACAACAATGTCGATTTCGTCCGAATATTATGGAAGCTATTGAAGCTGAAATCCATAAACTCATCGCGTGTGGTTTCATACGGGAGAAACATCATCCAGATTGGGTTGCTAATATTGTTCCTGTTCTTAAGAAGAATAGAAAATTTAAATCTGTATTGATTACCGTGACCTTAATACAGCCTGTCCTAAAGACGAATTCCCATTGCCCATCATCCATGTCATGATTGATAATACCTGCAGATTCGAAAGAATGTCCTCATGGATGGCTTTTCAGGGTATAACCAAATTAAGATGTATCCAGAGGATGAGAAACATACTTCATTCCGGACACCATTGGGGGTATACTGCTATACCGTGATGCCCTTTGGATTAAAGAACGCGGAAGCAACTTATCAGCGTGCAATGAGTACAATTTTCCGCGACCATCTCCGAAAGATGGTAGAATGTTATGTCGATGACATTGCAGTCAAAAGTCGTGATAAGAATGACCATCTTCGTGACTTGAAACAATGTTCGATATAATATGGGCTCCTTAACTGAAAATGAATCCGACAAGATCCTTCTTGGGGGTTTCGAGTGACAAGTTCCTGGGATTCATTGTTACATCAAAAGGAATTCATGTCGACCCAGACAAAGTCAAAACCATTCAGAGCATGCATCCACCTAAGAATCTTAAAGAACTTAGGGGCCTACAAGGTAGACTGGCCTATATCAGAAGGTTCATCGCAAATCTCTCAGGCCGCTGTCAACCGTTCACCTGACTCATGAAAAAGGGTGTCTCTTTTTTATGGGATCAATCCTGTCAAAAAGCTTACAAGGATATCAAAAGATATCTCACTAAACCTCCGGTCTTAGTAGCTCCTATATCAGGAAAACCATTCCTGCTTTATGTGAAAGCTATGGACCATTCTCTCGGTGTTCTGCTTGCTCAAAGGATGATGATGGTCACGAACAGGCTATTTATTATCTGAATAGGACTCTGATAGGGCTGAATCTCGCTATAACCCTATTGAGAAGGAATGCTTAGCTCTTCTTTGCTATTCAAAAGATGCGGCATTACTTGGTTGGCCAGACCATACATATCATTTCCAGAGTGAATCCTTTGGGTCTCCTCATGAAACTAGATCATTAATTCAAGACTAACTAAGTGGGCCCTCCTTTTGTCACAGTACGACATGCTCTTTGCCCCTCAGAAGGCAGTAAAAGGCCAAGAACTTGCAGACTTTCTGGCTGCTCATCCGGTGCTAGAAAGCTCAAAATTTCACAAAGACATTCCAGATGAGGTTTTCGAATTTAATATAACTTCAGAGGATAAAGTATGGCAGATGTTCTTCGATGGAGCATCAAGAATAGGCCCTAAAGGCAAGATCATTGCTGGTGTGGGGATTGTATTTATCTCACCATAGAATTATGTCCTTCCTAGGGCATTTTCATTGATGGAACCATGTTCCAACAATGTGGCAGAATATAATGCTCTACTCATTGGCCTTCAGCTCACCCATGAAATGGGGGTACACTACCACGAAGCTTATGGTGATTCAAAACTGATTATTAATCAGGTTAAAGGAGAATATGAGGTCCGTCACAGAGATTTGGTACCTTATTATCATGCAGTGATCAAAATGGCTAACTCATTTGATGGCTTTTACATCGCACATGTGTTCCGATCCCAAAATACTTGAGCTGACGCTCTGGCTGCACTAGCGGCAACATTAGCCTTATCGATCGACACAACTTATCACTTTACAGTGGCTACTCGACACCTTATTTGTCTTGAACATGTGTTGAAACCAAGGTGGTCTATAGCACATCGACGGATTTTGAACCGAGAGATTGGCGATTTCCCCTCATCGACTATGCTTTGCATGATATACTGCCGGATGACCCTAAAGAAGCGGCGTCGATCAGACGAAGGTCTCTTTGTTTCTACTATGATCCAATAATAAAAACGCTTTATCGTCGCTCATATGACGGTATCCTCCTCCGTTGTCTTTCTAATTCAGAAGCACAAGAAGTGCTTAAAAAACGCACGATGGCATATGTGGAGCTCATCAGCCAGGTCCAAAGCTCAAGGATCGATTGCACAGGCTTGGATATTATTGGCTGACCATGATAGCCGATGTCATCAAATATGCACGAAGGTGTAAAGCCTGCCAAATCCATGCGGACTTTATACATCAGCCTCCAGAGTTGCTCCATCCAACTATTGCTTCGTGGCCATTTGAAGCGTGGGGAATCGATGTCATAGGGCCGATCAGCCCCTCTTCAACAAAAGGTCACCGGTTTATCTTAGCAATAACGATTACTTTTCAAAGTGGGCAGAGGCTATACCACTTGTGGAAGTTAAA
Organism: Agave tequilana; assembly: GCA_038442645.1. Lineage (NCBI taxonomy): Eukaryota > Viridiplantae > Streptophyta > Magnoliopsida > Asparagales > Asparagaceae > Agave > Agave tequilana. Next base: position 112,646 of record JAVJIF010004634.1, read on the forward strand.
ACTTCCAACATGGTTAATTTTATCAAACACCATGTCATCCATCGATTTGGTGTCCCTAGCGGATCATCCATGATAACGGTCCCCAATTTGTGAGCCAGGCATTCTATCGGTTTTGTGATAAGTACCGGATTTAAAATGTGGCATCAACTGCTTATAACCCTGCTGCTAATGGCTTAGCGGAAGCATTCAACAAGATAATTATCAAGCTACTCAAAAAATTCATTTCGTCAAATAAACGAGACTGGAATGAGAAGCTTGGTGAATGTCTTTGGGCCTACCGAACCACAGTTCGGACCCCGACATGTAATACGCCTTTTTCCCTGGTTATGGGTGCGAAGCAGTCATACCGTTAGAAATTCAGATGCCGTCATTACGAGTCACTTTAATGACCAGAATGACAAAAGAAGACAATGATCAGTTACGTCTTCAAGAGCTCGACGCCCTAGATGATAAACGACTACAAGCTCAACAACATATTGAGTTGTATCAAGCGTGAATTTCGAAGGCCTTTAATAAGATGGTTAAGCAAAGGGTTTTCCAGAAAGGAGATTTGGTTTTAGCCTTCAGACGACCGATGATCATGACGCATAAAACCAAAGGCAAATTTCAGCCCAAATGGGAAGGACCGTTTGTGATAGAATCAGTCTATTCAAATGGAGCATATCGCTTTATGACTTCAGACGGTGACATGTTCATGATGCCTGATTGAACTTTTACCTGCACACAAAATATGAAATATTAGATTAAGAATTAAAGGTGTGCAAGTGTTCAATTCGAATCCGTTGTAGCAAGGCTATGCGGGTCGTGATCCTCAGGGAGGGACTAGCGATGGAAGCTTTGTCAATAAGTTATCTCTAAAGTTTTTTATTATTTTAATGTTAAGTTAGAAAGAAAGAAGATGGAGAAGAAGAAGTGATATTTACAATGGAAGTGAAGAAAAGAAATTGAGAATATGGTAGTGTGAGATCTAAACTAAAGAAATAAAAAGAAAGAAACTATAACACGTACAAACCTCTTCTACCTTGCTTATCTTTGATCTGTTCGCGACGACTTACCTTGTCTTGGAAGGCGTGCAAGTATGGCGTATAGGATCGTCCACCTTCGCTACCTACGCTATGAAAAGAAAAGACAATCTAAAGAAGGATTGTTCATCTCCATAGGCCATCAAGTGCTCTTCTTTGGCTAGGCAGTCTCGAAGCAATCAGATCTCACGGTTCACAAAACATTAGAGAGAAATAACAGAAGTAAACAAGAATAGAGAAAACAAGAACACAACATGAAATAGAAGAACATAATAAAAAGAACGAACCTCGATTCGATTTATTTAACAATGGCAGAAAAGCAAAACTTACACCGATTGTCACCCTCAGTACAAGTAGATCCCTTCCTCCATGAGAACATCATCTCCTCTCAGTTTTTACAAAAAGGAAAAAAAATAAAAATTACAATGGAGGAAAGAAAATCTAAGCTACAAGAAGAAAACCTAAACCCTAGATTTGGCCCTCTGGCTCTGCCTCTGGACGCCCCTTCTCTGTTGCTCTACAGGGGTATTTATAGGAGATATAGGAAGTAGAGTCCCAGTACAACTCCTCAACGAAAATGCATCGCCAACCGTCTCAGGATTGACGCGGAAAAGGGAAATTTGCCGCGGAAACGCGGCACTTTTGTAGCCAAATGCCACGCGCTTTCTCGCGTGGCATCCTCTGGTCCGTCCATCTGGGATTTTCCTTCTGGAAGTTGAATCTCGACTCTTTATCTTGGGATTTAGATATAACTTGGGAAGCAAGTTACCTAGATCCCAAATCTTTTATCCACGAATTTCCTTCTCTTCTTTGGCTTTTATCCTCATCCTGCAAGTGTTTAGGGTTGAATAGAAGTCTATCCTTCACTCTTCTTTAATATTTGCGACTTTAGCCCTTGTGTATTTGCAATTTTGACAATTGATATTTGTACTTTTGCACTTGGGCTTGAATATGGGCTTTTGGGCTTCTTTTAGGCTTTATTTATTATTAAAATAAGAACTCAAGGCCTGCACACAATAAATCATAAAATATTAGTAAATGTGCAGAATTATATAAATAAATATGAAAATGTGATGGTAAATGTCATGATAAAAATGCACTTTTCACTACCAATCACACCCCCACACTTATCTTTTTGCTCGTCCTCGAGTAAAAATCAAAGAAAAAGAAAAGAAAAGAAAAATTAATCTAACCTAACTCACTTTCGTAGGAATCACGGTTGCACTTAGCACGTGCAACAAGCCGTTAAACCCCTAGGTTACCCTAGAGGACGAGTGTTGTCTCGTGAGGGTTTTCAGCGGATTACACCCACAAAATCCATAAAAAGAAAATATTAGAAATACTTTTGAAAAGACTAAGTAATCTATAAGTTTTTAGGATCCTCATTTTTATTCATTCTTAGACTTAGTCTTTATAAAGTAAATTGTTTTCATTTTTAAGTAAGGATCAAAATTGAATTTTGTGTATTGTCTTTTTCGTTACCAAAAATCATATGCATCCTTATGAATTTTTACTAGGAATTCCTTAACTTGGACTTTCATGCCTCTTTATTTTTTTCTTCTTTTTTTTAATATGTATAACTCATCTAATTTTATTTCATGTAAGCATCAAGGCTTCTTGAGGCCCTCATACCTAACTAATTGATTATTAGATGTGTTAATACATATATTATATTTCTTAGTCTTCTTAGGCTTTCTAATCCACCCATGTAGAGAACTTAAAGTCGGTGGCTCCTAAACCGGTCGGCTTTAGGGCACCAGGTGAGAAAACACCCTGCGGACTCAAATTCGAGTGAACTAGGCCACAAAACTAAGAGCTTTATTTTATTTATTACTCACCTTTAGGCGTGAATACTTATGCTTCTTGAGGCACATGTATCCAGCTTAATTGGTGAATTTTTTTTAAGGATATATATATTTTTTTTATGAGGCACAAGGGTCTTTGTCTTAGAATCCTAGATATGCATTAGGTATGCAAATTTCATTAAGGTAAAAATCAAGACTAACTACTTATTCAATTTCTCCTCCTATACCTAAAAATTCAACAATTTATTTATTTTGACCAAGTTTTTAGAAATCCTAATCATGATTTTCCTAATTCTTAAGACTAACTTAGATTTCTTTCAAAAGATAAGTCAAAATATTGTCCTTTTTATAAGTTTTTTTTTTCAGATTTTTTTTTATAGCAGATTTTTGTTAGTTTCTAACTATGTTAGTATGTTAGTAAAGCCTACCCCCACACTTATCTCATGCATTGTTCTCAATGTATGAATGAATGCATATATGCATGAAAAAGAACAAGGGAAGGCAGAAGTTACCTCAAGGTGGTGGTTCCGGTGGTGGTCTAATTGGGCCAAGCGTTGCTACCCAATCAAGATAACATAATATTTGGTGGAACCCACCAGAAATTTCCCTTACATAACCCACTAAAATGTATGTATAATCATTTTTTAAAGTTGTCACCCCATCAAATTTCCAAATTTCATAATAATTTTCAGAGTCAATTGTGTCAACCTCCTTGTCCCAAAATGGAGTGTGAAAAGATGGAATGATTGACTTGGACGTGGGAATTATGGAAACTAATACCGACTCAGGAAAGAAACTCAAATCAAGTAAAGGTTCAGGAGTCGGGCTAGGTTCAGGAAGTGGGTCCAAATTAATAAGTTGAAGCTCAAGTCCACAATAATCTTCCCACAATGGACTGTGACTCAATGTTGGTGATTCAAGTTCAGGAATGATAGGTGTGGGAATCAAAACTGACTCTAAAAGATTACCTAAGTCGGGTAACAAAACAGGAGTCAATAATGATTCGGGAATTTGAACTTGATCATAGATTTGAGAATCTAGGTCACATATCTCATTGGGTTCAATGATATAAAAATCAGAACTTGCCAATTTATCCATAGGACTTTCAAAATTGCACAATTGGTCAAGTTCAATATGATCATCAAAAATGGGTGACTCAATTTCATGATGAATTGGAACAGGATCCAATGTTGACTCGGGAAAAGTGAAATCAGGTGGAGACACCGGAGTCATTATTGAATCAGGAAATAAAATTGAATCACCGAGTGGAAGATCATGATCATATTCATGTTCAAGTTCTATTTCAGGAAAGGAAAAACTTGCCAAGTTATCAAAATTTGAAGTTTCGGCAAGTTCACATGATGGTACTGAATTAGAATTAGAATCTTGTTGTCCAAAGCAACTTGGTTCGTCGGCTCTAAGAGAGTGGTCTGTGATATCAGAAATGGCCGAACGGTGAGAACGTAAGGATTGAACCATCAGATTTATGTCACGATCACGGGCTAATCTAGCCTGAGTCATGGCTGCAAGCATCCTTTCATAGTCGATAGGTGCATCATGCTGTGATTGGACTTGAAAAGATGAAGTGTAATCGTGATGAAGTTGTGAGTCGGTGGACTCACACATTATCATGTCTGCGATTGATGGTAATTTTTGCTTGGACTCGTGCATACTTATCATTTCCCCGATAGATGGTATTCTATTCTGAATGGGTGGATCAGAGTATGACTCTTGGGAATATTGTGGACAAGGTGGAAACGGAGGACAAGTCGGTTGAAAATTGGACTCGGGGGAAGCGAAACCCCATGAACTCTGTGAAGAGTTGAAAGTATGAAAATTATGGTCATAAGATGGGGAGGATGGGTTATATACATTCGGATAAGACCATTCCGGCACACTAGGTTGGTCAAATTATGATATGCCGGGTTGGTAATATCCGAAAAAGGTGTGTAATATGGATTAAAATTGGAAAAATTGTTATATGCCATATTACACAAACACAAACAAAAGAAAAAGAAAACAAACAAATAAACAAACAAAAAGAAAAAAAATTCTAACCTAAGTTAGGGTAGACCTATGACCTAGATGACTCCTAACTGGTTAGACTGTCCACGGGAGGTAGGGTGTAGACTTTGACCACAAGTTAATCAGCCAGGTCAGGGCAAGATTGGTGGGAGGTTTTCCGTCAAAGACGTTCCTTAATTAAATAACCACCAATCTTCGGGCTTTCGGCCCTCAATCCACTTCTAGACACTGATTTGGCAAGAGTCAACTTCCAGCACCGTTCCCCCTTAGGATAATCTCCTAATTGAGTCCGAGAAGTCCCTAGGGCCAACGTCTAGTCAATTTTTAATTAGGGTTAGGGTTGTGAGTGCTTGGAATATGATTTTTGGGCCAAGGAAGGGTGATTAAATCCCCACCTTATCTTGTTAATGGGTTATGCCCTTAAGATAAATTTGTGCAAGTGTACAAAATATGTAAATAAGATTCACTCAAAGCATGAAAATCAACCAAGAGATCAGTCCTATTCTACATGCAATGCGAACGTACCTTGCTCCAGCACTCTTCAACAGTAAAAATAAAGGAATTGAAAAGACACGTGCCTAATATGCAAACGTCTAATCAATTTTTATCTTTAACAACAAGTATTTTACTGTTGATTAATTAGCAGTAAGCAGGGTTATCACAGAACAAAGTTTAACAGAGCAGTAGACAGATGTTGCAATTTGCAGAATCCTGCAAAAATTTCAGTCAGTAGTCCTCTGCTACAGCCGCGGATCCGCGGCTATTGTTGCGTTTGCGCGGCAAAGTAACAGGCTTTGCTGCTCTGCCTTCGAGGGCAGAGGCACAGAGTTGCTATATGTCCACTTCTGCTGTCAGTTTCCCTGTTCTCCAAACCTGCAAACAGAAAGAATAAAAGAATTAGTTAAATTTTTTTTATTTTTAGAGAAAAACTTACTGTCCCTCCCTGGCAACGGCGCCAAAATTTTAATTGAAATTTTACCTGCACACAAAATATGAAATATTAGATTAAGAATTAAAGGTGTGCAAGTGTTCAATTCGAATCCGCTGTAGCAAGGCTATGCGGGTCATGATCCTCAGGGAGGGACTAGCGATGGAAGCTTTGTCAATAAGTTATCTCTAAAGTTTTTTATTATTTTAATGTTAAGTTAGAAAGAAAGAAGATAGAGAAGAAGAAGTGATATTTACAATGGAAGTGAAGAAAAGAAATTGAGAATATGGTAGTGTGAGATCTAAACTAAAGAAATAAAAAGAAAGAAACTATAACACGTACAAACCTCTTCTACCTTGCTTACCTTTGATCTGTTCGTGACGACTTACCTTGTCTTGGAAGGCGTGCAAGTATGGCGTATAGGATCGTCCACCTTCGCTACCTACGCTATGAAAAGAAAAGACAATCTAAAGAAGGATTGTTCATCTCCATAGGCCATCAAGTGCTCTTCATTGGCTAGGCAGTCTCGAAGCAATCAGATCTCACGGTTCACAAAACATTAGAGAGAAATAACAGAAGTAAACAAGAATAGAGAAAACAAGAACACAACATGAAATAGAAGAACATAATAAAAAAGAATGAACCTCGATTCGATTTATTTAACAATGGCGGAAAAGCAAAACTTACACCGATTGTCACCCTCAGTACAAGTAGATCCCTTCCTCCATGAGAACATCATCTCCTCTCAGTTTTTACAAAAAGGAAAAAAAATAAAAATTACAATGGAGGAAAGAAAATCTAAGCTACAAGAAGAAAACCTAAACCCTAGATTTGGCCCTCTGGCTCTGCCTCTGGACGCCCCTTCTCTGTTGCTCTGCAGGGGTATTTATAGGAGATATAGGAAGTAGAGTCCCAGTACAACTCCTCAACGAAAACGCATCGCCAACCGCCTCAGGATTGCTGCGGAAACGTGAAATTTGCCGCGGAAACGCAGCACTTTGGTAGCCAAATGCCACGCGCTTTCTCGCGTGGCATCCTCTGGTCCGTCCATCTGGGATTTTCCTTCTGGAAGTTGAATCTCGACTCTTTATCTTGGGATTTAGATATAACTTGGGAAGCAAGTTACCTAGATCCCAAATCTTTTATCCACGAATTTCCTTCTCTTCTTTGGCTTTTATCCTCATCCTGCAAGTGTTTAGGGTTGAATAGAAGTCTATCCTTCCCTCTTCTTTAATATTTACAACTTTAGCCCTTGTGTATTTGCAATTTTGACAATTGATATTTGCACTTTTGCACTTGGGCTTGAATATGGGCTTTTGGGCTTCTTTTAGGCTTTATTTATTATTAAAATAAGAACTCAAGGCCTGCACACAATAAATCATAAAATATTAGTAAATATGCAGAATTATATAAATAAATATGAAAATGTGATGGTAAATGTCATGATAAAAATGCACTTTTCACTACCAATCAATGCCGATCAACGGCAGGTTCTTAAAAAAGTATTATCCTTGATAGGATCCTTCTCATGATCAAGTTAACAAACATTATATCTCTGATCAAGACCTTCAGACTCGAGATATTTAGAAGCGCTCCTCTCTTTCTCTAACGTGATCACACTGCCATAAACCAGTGTCGAGCTGATCGAACACCGGCTGCATTAAAGAAGAATTAAGGTTATGAACTTTGGTTTTAGCCTTATCACTCTCCTCCAATTCATGGTCGACTAGTCTCGAACCGATAAGCATGTACGTATCTCCAACTTAGAAGAATAGGTCATATTTTGAAGTCGAGCATGTCTAAACAACAGTTGCAAGTAGATGGTTTATTTAACCTAATGTTTCTATGAATAACGCTGGCATACCTCCCTGCCCCTGTTCGATCGATCGAGGCTCGACTCAATGACAAAAGAAGGTTCGCGATGCATCCTTGCAGAACCTTTCCACTGTTTTACGTTCATATCGAGAACATTGTGACCGATCGAATGACAAATACAAATGGGTTTATCTGATGACTTGTCAAGTCGAACTCATTAAAGAAGCTTCGTGACACATCCTTCTATAGAATCTTTCCAATATAGAAACAAGATACGGATTGACAGAGAGTCCATGATGAACGATAATTTTCAAATCAAGATCTTGTGGAATTCATGCCCATTCCTTTAGTCCCCTACTCACCTACAGAGTGAAAACCAGAGGAAGCATCACGTTACTCAAAGTAACAAAATAATCCAATGCCTCTAACAGCTAAGGATAGAGGAAAATGTTGGCCTTTAGGCCCAAATAAGTCCTTGACAACTCATCATGCTGAGGAGAATAGCATGGCTAGCCCAACTCAAACGGTAGTTGATAAAGGTATATCAAATCCGTTAACAGCTGAGGATTTGTTAAAAATCCTAAGGGACCTGTTCCCATTTGATTCCTCTCCAAAATCACTTAACAATTCCTGTCCATGAAATGGTAGGACCACATAAGAAGATATTCATCTTCCTTACGAAATGATGAGTCAAACGTATCATGTTAACATTAAACCTCTGATAGTAAAACTCTAACGTCCTCCCCGACAGATAAAATCAACATCCCCAGCAAATTAAAATCTACTTATCATTCTCTTCAATAGAATGACAGGTTCACTCAAAATCACTGTTAGGTTCAAACACCTCTAACAGTAACAAAATCCTGGTCATGTTAACATTACACCTCTGCCAGGCTGTTTTACAAATCTCGTTCTAAATCCCCACGGAGTTCTTTGACATATAATCTTTCATGATATTCATATTTCTTAACTCCCCAGCGAGTTTCTGGTAGACTCCCCTCAAAGCCTATTATTTCCCGCTCAATCCCCAATGGACTTTCTTGGTTGTCACGTTAACAATATACCTCTGATAATTTCTTCCAAAAATATCCAAAGGAGATATCAATTTTTCGTGGGATTTATGATAAAACTCTATCTCCTTCAGTGGAATTCTTTCTTTTACCATCATGTCAAGCTTGTCATCTCTGAACGGTAAAAATCCTGAGCTTGGTGGTTTCTCAATCGGTTATGTCCATTATTACCTCTGAACCGACAGATAACCAAGTCTCACCTTTCAGTACAGTAGGAACTATTCCTTTGCTGTTATGTCCAGTTCGCCACCTCTGAACGACAGGGTTTTTGAGTCTAGTAATTCCCAATCGATTATGTCCATATTACTTCTGAACTGACGGGTACCTAGATATCTCTTTTTATGGTACTTCAACTGTCATGTCCAGTTCACCACCTCTGAACAGATAAGTTCATAACTTTGTCCTCCTTCCCTCTATCAAGGTTAGGAGCTCTTGCTGTCATGTTAACATTAAACCTCTGAACGGCAGATTGCGAATCTGAGGTCCCTCAATATGTCATGTCCAGTCAACCACCTCTGAACCAACAGGACCCTAGATCCAATCTATCTTTGCAGTCCCCTGTAGACTAGCTGCCAAGTTAATACGACTACCTATGGCAGCGGATTCGAAGTTATCTTAGTCTATCACGTCCAGTTTATCACCTTTGAATAGACGGGTCCCTAAAATCGAGTTCATCTCCATTTTGTTATCATGTCTAGGTCATTACCTCTGAATGGCAAAATTTCTCATGTCTAGCTTGTCACTTTTAATTGGCAAATCCTAGGCTTCATTTGTCTTAGATCAAGCAGGAACTATCACAGGTTGTGGTGTCTAATTCATCATAACCTATTTATAAATCTGATGATCTTTAATCTGTTATGTTAATATTTACCTCTGAACAGTAAAAATCGTCAAGCTCACTCTTTCCATTTCTGATCTCAATATGATTTGAGTCGAGCCATTTAGTAACTAATTCTATTGGTTCATCACCTCCGACTAGATTAGTTATACCATCATTTCCTTTCTTTTTCGATTGTAGCACAAATTGAAACTAAGAATTGCAAATTCAAAAGATAAAACAAGTTAGAAATACAACAGACGAGTCAAATAAAACTATTTTTTTATTGATTCAAAAAGGGGGATACATGGATTACAATCTATGAAGGTGCTTCATAAGACTTGATCCGTTCTTCAAGAATGGCCAGCCTATTCTTCCTCTCTTCAGTAGCTCTGATGAATGCCTGCGATCTCAACTCGGCCTCATTAAAGTTTGCTGTCTGGGACAGATGAGCCTCATTTCAGCCAAAGTTGCCCTTTATGCTAGCTCATGTTGCAAAACTTCGTCATTCTGAGCCTTGAGCTACTCCAGCCGAGCGATCTCCTCAAGACGCACCTGTTCAACCTTGGACAGAAGAAGATTGGCTCTCTTGATCATCTTCTTGGCCTTCTTAATCTTGTCCTCAGCTGTAAGCTGTCTAAAAATCACTAAAGACAAGTCATAAAAAAAAACAGAGTCCATACTCCAGACGCAGGGGTAATCATAGTCATCACTGCAGTGCCAAGACGCGAAGGACGAAACCCGCATCTCAGCCATCACTGCAGCGCTAAGATGCGAAGGACGAAACCCGCATCTCAGCCATCACTGCAGCGCTAAGATGCGAAGGACGAAACCCGCATCCCAACATCACTGCAACACCAAGACGCGAAGACGAAACCCGCGTCTTAGCATCACTGCAGTGCCAAGACGCGAGGGTCGAAACCGCGTCTCAGCATCACTTTAACAACAAGGCGCAAGGCTCAAAACCCGCGTCTCGGTTATAACTGCCCTCATTTTGGGTCAATTACTGCCCACGTAATGAGGGAGTTAACCCCTATTATGGAGCATTTTTAGGGGGCACGTTCACCCCTAAAACCTCTATAAATAGCCCTGTTTGCTATGGAGAAGGGGTCGATTGATCGGAGAATTCTTGAACTTTCACTGAAAGGAAAAAGAGAGTTCGACTCTTCTAAAACTTGCTGCATACAAGTTTATCTTTGCCTACAATCTCTTTGAGATTCTTAGTGGATAGGAGCTGTGTTACTCCGTCTGCTATCCAAAGAGAGGATTCTCAAGAGGTCCTGACGTTCACCCCGGTCAACGAAAAATAAGATTCACTTTCCACCGCCATATCAAGAACCCAGCACTAAACAAAGGGGAGATTTAAGTCTAAACATCTTCCCTCCCTTGTAGTAGGAGTATTGATCTGTTGTAATTCTTCATTGATTTAAGAAAATTTTACAAGGAACTTTCTCCCACCAAACAAGAGATGGCGACTCCGCTGGGGACCACTTTCTCTATTGACGACCAAGTTGTGGCGCAAGGTGACGTCACCTGTATGGGAAAAACGGTCGAATCACTTGTCGTGGAGTTTGATCAGGTGAAGTACGAAGAGTTCCTCTCTTTCGGCTCCAAGAGCCCTAAGGCGCGGGTCTACCGCAAAGTCTCTTCGGGGATTTGCTCTCAAGTCCGCTCTGAAACCCTCTCAGACGCGACTGGTGAGAAGGATATCGTGGCTAATCGCATCATGCGTAATGCCCGCATCAACATCTCCCAGGAGACCCACGTGGTTAACGTTCCTGATGTTCAGCTTGCTCGTCCCCTTTCTTAGCGCCATGTTACCGGGGGTTCCCTTCAACCCACACGACGTAACCGGAATGCCGAGCGGCGACAGAGGCGGCGTGCGCGTCAACTACAAGTTGGAACAACTGTTTGTCCAACTGAGGTAGGACGCGAGGTTCAGACCGGCGTCTCTTCTGAACCATATCAGACACGTGAAGTCCGCGTTTGGCAACTTAAATGTAAGATTCACCAAGTTCGCATTTCTGAAGCACCGCTTCCCAAATGCCGCAAGCAACAACGCGAAATCCGTGCTCTTTATCAAAGACACGAGACCCGCGCCTCTGTACGCGGGACCAGCAGCCCTGCGTTTCTCAAGCATCTCTACCTAGATGCGACAATTGGCAACGCGAGAGCCGCGTCTCTTCTCAGCAGAGATGCCAGACTCGCGTTTCAGTGCCGCAACGCTAGAGCTGCGTTCATGAGCCCCATGTCTCAGAACCTTGCGTCTCAGCTTTGCGAAGTAAGGAGAACTCTCGCAAGTTGAAAAAACCCTCGACAATCCGAGGATAATCTCTTTGATCCCCCTCCCACGGATCTAAGGGATTATTTGATAAGGAAGAGAAGTGCTGGTCTGATCACTCCATCGTGTTGTTGTGAACGGCTTATCACAATGCTCTCTAAGTGTCGTTACAGTCCACAAGCAAGCCGACAGTCTGGATTCAGACAGTTGACTCTAGCTCCCCGATCAGCTAAAAGAAATCGCTCCCACAGAAGGACTTTCTCTGACGTTGAGTACCCTGAAACCACTGCAAACATGACAAGCAGGAGTAGGGGAAAGCAACCAGTGGTCAGCTCTGATGGGACTGACACAGAACCAGAAGGAGTGTACCGGCATACTCGCACTTGGACTGGAGTAATTGTCCCGATCAATTACAGTGCCCTAGCTCAGGGCATTGAAGTAAATGACTCGCATTCGGCTATTGCAGAGTTGCAAGCTTCGAACTCTTCCATAGAGAAGGAAGTCTTTATATACATGACAAATACTCCTGAGGAGACGGCCAGGCGCTTGGAGCAACAAGCCCAGGTCCAGAAGGAACAATTCGAGATGATTCGTGCTCAATAAGAATCTATCGATGCCCTCAAGCAGATGCTGGCACAATTGCTTGAAGACAAGAGGAAGTCAACCAACAAAGCCTCATCTAAAAGTCTAAAGGCAAACGAAAAGAGGGAGAAAGCTCATCTTCTGTATATATCGAGGAGAAAGAGCAATCTATTTCTGGCTCATCTAAATCTTCATCTAAGGAGAAAGACAACCAGGACCATAGAGGGGTTCATTCTAATAGAATGAATCAATTAGAACAACGTCTTGAGGCCCTTACTAATCGGAAAGGACTCCAAGAAGCAGGAGTGGTCCGGCCATACCCGGCCGAGGGGGACCTTGTGCCATACCCTCCCAAGTTCAAAGCTCTGACCCTCCAAGCATTCGACGACAAAGGGTCACCGAACCAACATATCTACTACTTTAAGTCTCAGACGGGGAACGCGGTAGATAACGATGCCATCTTGCCACGTTTGTTCATCGTCACCCTAAAGGGCTCGCCTTCGAATGGTTCATGAAGCTCCCAGAAGGCTCCATTAAAAATTGGGGTGATTTGGAGAAGCTCTTCCTGACATGCTTCTTTGAAGACGACTCCGAGGTCACAATGCCTACTCTTTTGGCTACAAAGCAGCGAAAGGGGGAGTCCGTCAAATCATTTGTAGAAAGATTTTAGAATATAGCACTCCGATGTCCTAGCGATATGTCCCAAGTCACTCTGGTGAAAACATGCCGCCACAATCTCTAACTTCGCTCCTCGCCCAAATAGGAGTTGCTAAAAACCGCACATGAAAACAATTGGTCCAACAAGGTGAACCGGCTGAAGAAATTATCGCTAGGGTTAGGGCAGAAAAAAACAAGCCCAGACCCGAAAGGTCGACAAGGCGTACGCCAGACGCATCTCTTCAAACAAAAAGGAAGGATAACTTGGCGATAGAAACCAAATCCCCTGTCAAACCTCAACCGGTCAAGGGAAGTGGCTCTTCAAGCCAGCCACATGCCAGTAAGCAGTATTCCTTCAAGGACGAACATGTTGACTCGCTGTTCAAATTACTTAACAAAAGCAACAGATTGAAGCTTCCTGAAGCTAGACATCCTGAAGAAGTAGTAAAACCGATAATCCTAACTACTGCTTGTATCATAGGATGCTGGGACACCCCACCAAGAGCTGTTATGTCTTCAAAGACATCCTTCAGGCTCTAATTGATGCGGAGGTATTGAAACTCCGTCCAGAGCAGAAGAAAGTAACGACCAATATGACGTCATTCCTCCAGTTTGGAAGACAACCTCCAACACCCTCTGGAGTAGTCCCCATCCCAAAAGGGGAACTAAGAATGATCAATATAGACCCTCACCATCAGCAAGAGAAGGGTCTTGTACCTGTCCCCACACCTCGGGGGAAGTTATGTGGGTTCATCCCGATCTTGTGGATGGCCAGCAATGGACCACTGTTACCAGCAGAAGGTCCAAAGGCAAGGCGAAGGCTTCGTCCTGCAATGTGGTGTGCATTTCTTCCTGAGAAGCAGAAACTGATGTTCCCTCACTGACTGATTCAGAAGTGGAAACAATAGTTCTCGCCGCGAAACCCAATCAACTTGTGGCGAAAACTCATTCGGGCCAGTCATATATGAAAAAGTATGACGAAATGGTAGCAACCACCCCAAACCCGCTATAGAGTCAGCCAAGCCTTCATGAAACAACCCATGGAGAGGCAGAAAGAGCTTCGGTTTTCTAAAGCTCTCTCAAAAGACAACGCGGAAGGATCCACAACACCTTACCGCTTTGACGTCCTTACTCAACTGGCTAATATCCCGGCTCGAATCACTCTTTACGAGTTCCTGAGGCTATCAAAGTCAACCAGAGAAGCTTAAGAGAAGCTCTAGCTAATGCCGAGGTTTTCATGACCCAGGTACCGGCTAGACCATGGGAGGAAGATGTAGAGGATTGCCTCCATGCCTCCCAAAATGCTCCCTGCATCACCTTCACAGCAGATGATATGCAGGTTAAGGGGAAACATGATCAACCCCTTTACTTCACAGGGTACATTGGATCATATGAAGTAAGCCGCATTCAGGTAGATCCAGGGTCCGCGTTGAGCATTATGCCTCGCCGGTCATGCAACATTTAGGGATTTCTACCCACCGATTGAGCGCCACCCAGACTACCATTTATGGGTTCAATGCCTATGGTACCCGCCAAATGGGGAAGATCAAGCTCAAATGCCAAATTGGGGACTTAAAGTCAGAAGTGACGTGCTACGTGATCGATGCCGACACCTCATACAATTTGCTGCTTGGACGACTATGGATTCATCGTAATTCCATCGTTCCCTCCACGATTCACCAAGTTATGAAATATATCGACGGGAGTGGAAAGGTACGAACGTTGATTGCCGAAAGGCATCCGTTCAAGGGAGTCGAGAACTATTTCACAGACTCTCTCCTGGACTAGGACTTTGTGAAAACAAACGAGAACCCGCAACCAGAGGAGCCAGACTCTAGTAATGAAGCTGATACCGAGCCAGAGAAAGAAGAGTGCATGTGGGAACTAGATCCACTTGTAACGAGCATTAATAAGCTCGATGTTGATAACACCGCCAATGATGTTGGCGGATGGTATATTAATGAAGAGTTAGATTTGGCTTATTTTCTGTGTTCGCTTCTGATTCAGTGCTGTCAGACACTAGTACTGAAGTGGATGATGACCCCTGGTCGGCAATAGATGCTTTGACATCATTGCATGTACCAGTGAAGTCATCCTTCGAAACGTACCAAGATGTCGGTGATGCGCAAGAATCAATATTCATGGTTCCAGCAAGACGGAAAGGCCAAAAACCAATTCTTTTCGGACAAATCAAATCCGAGCCAATGTCTCGTGAAGAATCAGAAAGCGAGAAGGAATCTGCTCAGTTCACTCATTATGAGCCAAATGTACTTAGAATGATGGAAAGCATGGGATATGATCTGACAAACGGTCCTGGGTTGAACTTCGGCAAAGGAAGGAGAACACTACTTCGATCTTTTGTCCCGAAAGGAAAAACCCCTGATTATTGTCATCAAACTCGCATGGGGTTGGGCTATGCATCAACTCCGATCCCATCAGCTTCTGAGTCTGAAGAGTCATTATGCCATAATTACTCATCGGGCACGTCATCGTGGGAGTCAGATGTTAGTATCGGCAACATCTTCAGAGAACTTTCAGTAAATATGGTTTCAACAAGCCATCTGGAAGACAGAGATGAGGAGATGATTCAGTCTGATACAGATCCTTGAATCAAGCACTTAAATACTCTTTGAGATACTCGCATTGAACAGTGCGAGCCGCCCACGGAGGACAAAGTTGCCCAGATTAATCTGAGAGATGAGACTAATCTTAAGCCCATCTTTATAGGTGAAAGCCTATCACCCTCCGAGAAAGAAGATTTAATATCTCTTGTGCAAGAGTATATAGATGTTTTCGCTTGGATTACGAGGACATGCCTGGACTTGATCCCCGGGTGGCTATGCATCGCCTCAACATTAATTCAGACGTAAAGCCAGTCAAACAACAACAGCGACGGTTTCGTCCAGAAATAATGGAGGCAATTCAGTCAGAGGTCAAAAAACTTATAGACTCCGGCTTCATTAGGGAAGAACAACATCCTGATTGGGTAGCCAATATCGTCCCGGTTGCCAAAAAGAACGGAAAGATCCAGATTTGCATTGATTTTCGCGATCTAAATGAGGCCTGTCCCAAAGACGAATTCCCTCTCCCAATCACGGATGTCATGATTGACAATACGTGTGGATTTGAGCGGATGTCCTTCATGGATGGATTCTCAGGGTATAACCAAATCAAAATGTATCCTGATGATGAAAAACATACTTCTTTCAGGACACCACTGGGGGTATACTGCTACACCGTCATGCCCTTCAGACTGAAGAATGCGGGGCTACATATCAGAGAGCTATGAATGCCATTTTCCACGAGCACATGCGTAAAATAGTAGAATGCTATGTTGACGATATTGCAGTGAAAAGCCGCGCCAAAGGTGATCACATAACCAATTTGAAGGCAGTTTTCGACACCATGCGGGCACATCAATTGAAGATGAACCCACCAAATCCTTCCTGGGGTTGGCCAGCAGCAAATTCCTAGGGTTTGTGGTAATTTCCACAGGATTCATTTGGACCCGAAAAAGTTCGCGCTATCTAGGAGAAGCAACCTCTGCGGAATCTCAGAGAACTAAGGGGATTGCAAGGACGATTGGCATACATCCAAAGGTTCATCTCAAATCTCTCCGGAAGATGCCAACACTTTTCCAAATTAATGAAAAAGGGTGTCTCGTTCATTTGGGACGATGCTTGCCAATAAGCGTTCGAGGAGATCAAACGGTACCTCACGCAACCACCAGTCCTTACAGCTCCGGAGTCCGAAAATCTTTCCTGATATACGTCCGAATGATGGATCATTCTCTAGGAGCTTTACTAGCCTAGAATAATGATCAAGGACACGAGCAAGTAATCTATTATTTGAGCAGAACTATGATCGGGGCTAAGCATCGATACAACCCGATCGAGAAGGAATGTTTGGCATTGGTGTTCGCTGTCCAAAAAATGTGACACTACTTGGTAGGTCAAACTGTAAACGTCATATCAAGGGTTAACCCTTTGAGGTTACTTATGACAAAGCCGTCGTCATTAAACGGCCGATTGGAAAAATGGGCCATACCGCTACCCCAATATGAAATGAGCTTTTTACTACAAAAAGCCATGAAGGGACAAGCAGTGGCGGATTTTCTGGCTGAGCATCCAGATTCGAGGGCAACTGAACTTTACGAGGATCTCCCAGACGAGGTCGCTGAAGTTTGCAAACCCAGACATCTTTTGAAAGGCAAGTGTGGTAACTTTTCTTTGACGGTGCATCGAGAAGAGGTCCGAAAGGACATGTCATAGCAGGAGTAGGGGTAGTACTCGTCTCCCCCACAAATTATGTGATTCCTCGAGCCTTCTCATTAACCGAGCCCTGCTCCAACAATGTAGCGGAGTACAATGCCCTTTTGATTGGAATGCAACTCGCCGATGAGATTGGCGTTAAAATCTCGAGGCATATGGTGACTCTAAACTTATCGTGATTGAAGCTTGAACCTGCACAAAAAATACAGTATTTCAGAACTTCATAATAAAATGTGCAAGTGCTCAATTCTACCGTGATAGCAAGTGGCTATGCGGGTCGTGATCCACAAGGAGGGTTAGCGATAGAAGCGTTCAAGATTTGTATTGAAATCTTTGTGAAGAAAAACGAAGGTTCTTCTTTGTTTTAAGAAATGAAAATGAAAAAAGAGTTAGGTTAAAGTTAGAAAGAAAGCGATAGATGGAGAAGGTGGAGAAAAATTAAGAATGATTATTTATAAAGAAATGAAAAAGAAGTGATGAAAGAAATCGTGTTGGTGATCTAAACTAAGAAATAAAGAAAAGAAAGAAGATTAAAGAAGTACTTACCTAGTTTGGTTGATGACTTACCTAGAACCCTTGCATGTTCTACCTTGTTTCGGAGGCGTTCAACGCATAAGTCATAGGATCGAGCTCAGTCCCCATTCGCATTATATCATCAAGACGAACAAGAATGAAGTGATACGGATCTTGAGGAGGAGAACGTCACCATGAATTATCGTTGGCACTCACACAAACATCGTTATACTAATGCTTCTGGATTCACTTGCATGCTCATCAAAACCCACAAAGGTAAAGTAGAAAGAAGAAAAAGAAAACAAAAGTAAAGAGATGAACATAAAAAAATATTACCTTTTATTGCTTGAAACGATGGAAGAAAGGAGGAGGGTACATCGGTGTCACTCTCAACATAAGCCTCTCTCTCTTACTTACATGAATATGAATCTAACCTAAGCTTACATATAAATTAAAATTACATAAAAAGAAAACTAAAACCTATACTACAAAGTGAAAAACTAGACTAAATCCTATCTCTGCATGGTCGTCCCATTTTTCGTGCAAATCCTGCCCTTTTATAGGCAAAAACCAACCTACAGGAGAGGATAAAGATAGGGGGAGCAAACGCTCCCCTAACTCCATAACAGAGCCGCGAAAACGCGGCTTTGGCTGCGTTTCCGCGGCCAGGGTGTGGCCAGGTGGCTACACCCTGTTGGTGGAGCTTCCCGGCTTCTCGTTCTGGCTTTATCTTCTGTTGGATTTGCAGTTTAAGTCTGGGATTTTGACGAAATGGCCTTTGATCTTTGCTTCAACCGATCGATTCTGGGAGGAATCTTCTCAACCGTTTTCAACCTCTCTGATTTTGCCCTGATTCACTGAGTTCGAATTAATTCTGATTTAATTCAGAATTTGGTGGGCTTTTGGGCTCATTTCTCTTCACTCTCCTTTAGGAATGGGCCTGCAAATAAATTAAACATTTAATTAGGAGAAAGCAGATTTTATTCTATAATAAGTGGGAGAATATGATAATAATGTGCAATATTAGTGACCAATCACACCCCCATACCTATCTTTTGCTCATCCTCGAGCAAAACAACTAAACTATACTAAGGATTATTAGACCACTTTCGCAGGTCACGCGATTGCACTGAGCATGTGCAACAAGCCGTTAAACCTCTAGGTTTCCCCTAGAGGAGGAGTTTTGTCTCGTGAGGGTTTTCAGTGGATTACACCCATAAAATCCATAAATAAAGAGAAACAAAGAGTTAGTATTTTCGAAAAGCATTTTGAAGAGAAAAATATTTGAAATATAATTGTAAGACTTAAGTAATCTATAAGTTATAGGAAAACTGAATTTTTCATTTCTAAACTTAGTCTCTATTCAAAAATTTATTATCAATCAAAGTAAGGAGTCAAATTGTACTTCTCATTTAGTCTATTATTTTACCGTAAGTCATATGCACCTTGTGACCGTGAAAATTTTGACTAAGGGTTCATTAACTCTAACTCTTATGCCTTATATATATATATATATATATATATATATATATATATATTTGTGGTATTATTCCTTAGTTCTATTAGGCTTTCTAATCTGCCCATGTAACGAGCCTTTAATCGATGACTCCCAAACCAAACGGTCTTAGGGCACCAGGTGAGAAAACACCCTAAGGACTTAAGGACTCGAGCAAATAAGGCCACAAAACTAAGGATTTTATTATTTGAACTCCTTTTAGGCGTGAATACTTTATGCTTTATTAGGCACAAATACCCAGCTTAATCAGAGGATTTTTATATATATATATTTTTTCTTAAACTTATCTAATCCTCTTTCGCATAAATACTAAGGCTTGCTTAGGCCAAAGCACCTAGCTAATCAATAATTAGATTTGTTTATATTTTTTTTATAAGGCATAAGAATCTTTGTTTTTGAACCCTAAGTGTGTAAGTGTATGAAGTGTGCATATTTCATTAAAGTAAAGATCAAGACTAAATTACTTTGACAAATTATCTTCCTAACCTAAAAATCAAACAAATAATCTTATTTTGACCAAATTTAAGAAATCCTAATTTTGATTTTCCTATTCCTTAAAATTGACTTAATTTCTTACAAGAAATATGTCAAATATTGTTTCTATTTTCAAAAAGTTTTTTAAAAGTAAAGAAAAAATGTTACTTTTTTTTTTAAAGTTATGTTAGAACCTGAAAAACACCTAGAGGGGGGGGGTGAATAGGTGTGATTGCTAATCTTAAAATTTTAACTCTCTAAATGCGGAACCTAAAACAAGTGAGGCTCAACTTAGTACAATTCAACAAGTGTAGCCGAATTCCTCTTGCGAGGCTCTGGACTAAACTCCTCTTGATTCCCCTTGATATGGGTTGAGGCGCTATGTGAAGCTCTTGTTGGATGAGTACGGGATTGGCACACACAAGTATGAAATGAATGATATGAAGAATGATGCAAACACAATGATATATGGCAAGAATTACAAGCAAGCAAATAGTAGCACAAGAAAATTAAACAATATCACAAGTATGCAATAGAAAGCAATAAGGAGCTATTGAAAAGTAAAGCAAGAATTAGACGCAAAGGCAATCGCAAACAAAGTGATTTGTTTCGAGGTTCGAGCCACCGCTCTACTCCCCGCCTTCACCTCCGTGAAGGGTTTCCACTATCCACCGAGGATGCCTTTACAATTTGGTCTACCGAAGACCGAGCACCGAGCTCCACCGAGTACAAAGGACCTCCACCGAAGAGGTTGCTCCACAAGGAAAGGATACAAGAACAAGTGATCACAACAAGATCACTACACTATTTCTCAAACTCTTTTACAAACACTCTCACTTCAATTACAACTTCACTATAGAATGAGTATTGAATTTTGGCTCTATGAAGTGTGGTGAGAAAACTTCAGTTGTAGAGTGATATTAGCAATCAAACACAACTGAAAAACTAGCTCAAAAAGAATTGGAATGAAGGCTTTAAAACTCTTTTCTTTTCTCTTTTGAAAAACAACACAAACTTGAGGATTTTCTAAGTGATATACAAGAGAGACTTCTCCTCTATTTATAGGGTTAAAAATAGGTTAAAAACAATTTCTTTTGGTCTTATTTTCTCTGAAAAAGACCTGAAAATACTGAAAAAGTCTGCCAAGAAATCAGATAAAAAACAGATTTCAGAATTGCACAAAAGAGGAAAGAGCCGTTGGGATTTTGCAGGCCTGGCGGTCGACCGGTCCGGTCGACCGCCAGCCCAGCAGCAGAGAGCCGTTGGCTCCCGGTCGACCGGTCCGGTCGACCGTCCCAAAAGAGGAAACACAGTTTCCTTCTTCCGGTCGACCGGTCCGGTCGACCGAAAAAACCCGAGAGCAATTTGCTCTCCGTCGGTCGACCGGTCCGGTCGACCGACAGACATGCACAAACAGTGCATGTCCAGACACATCGCCGGTCGACCGGGTCGGTCGACCGAAGTTGCCTGAAACAGAAAAACTGGACTGGTTTTTTTGAGTTAGAAAAATTTTGAGAAATATTTTAAAAATACATATAGCTAAGTATTATGCAGAAAATAGTTTTATACACATGTTATATACAAGATTTTCAAGATATAAAACTTTTAGTACATGTATATATAAACTAAGGCATAAAACTTAGAAATAACCATTTTCAAAACATAGGAAATATATGAAACAAATGTGTGTGCAAATCCTAGAGCCAAATTTCATATACTCAAACTTTAACATTCTATTTCTTACAATGATTCTAAGACTTCAAGATCTTCAATAGGCTTCTTCATATGTTCTTCAACACTTGTTCCTTGAGCCCATTGGAGTTGACTTGAGTCCAAATCCTTGTATTTGTGAGAGAAGACTTCTAGAATGAATAGAAATCTGAAAAACACTTAAACAACAAATGTTATTAGTACAAATAACTAATATGTTTTGTAATCATCAAAATACACTAATCATGGGTGATTGTAACCTTGGGCCAACAATCTCCCCCTTTTTGATGATGACAAAACATATAGGTTATTTAAATAAACATGGAAGAGGAGTTTGAAAAACTCCCCCTCAAATAATGCTATGTATAAAAATTGGACTATTGACAGCACAATACATAAAGCATTCAATGTACAAAAGTTTTGTCAAAAACTTAAATAAACAAATTTTCTTTTTCTTCATAAATAAACAACTTTCTTTTTCAAACTTTCTTTTTCTTCATAAAATAAAACTCAAATAATATCAAAACTAATATCAAACTAAACTAAACTTATTCTCCCCCTTTTTGTCATACATCAAAAGGGTTAAATACCAATTGAAAAATTTTATTTTTAGAATCCATAATGCAAACATTCAACTCACCACAAATAAAGAAAATCTAGCATAATCTAGAGGTTTAGTAAAAATATCGGCGAGTTGAAAATCGGTAGAAACATAATCAATCTCAATATCACCTTTCTCATAATGATCTCTAAGAAAGTAATACCTAATGTCAATGTGTTTGGTTTTACTATGTTGATTTGCATTCTTTGTCATGTGAATAGTACTAGTATTATCACAAAATATTTTAACATGATCAAAGTGTAAATCATAGTCAAGGAGAGTATGTTTCATCCAAAGAACTTGTGCACAACAAGCTCCGGCCGCAACATACTCCGCCTCGGCGGTTGATAGGGCTACCGAATTTTGCTTTTTGGAAGACCAAGATACAAGACAATTACCTAAGAATTGACATGTTCCACTTGTGCTCTTCCTATCTACCCTACAACCCGCATAGTCGGCATCCGAAAAACTCTTCATTTCAAATAATCCGGTTTTAGGATACCATAAACCCATTTCAATAGTGCCCTTAAGGTATCTAATTATGCGTTTAACCGCAATTATGTGAGATTCTTTAGGACAAGATTGAAAACGTGCACAAAGACAAACGGAAAACATAATATCCGGCCTACTAGCCGTCAAATAAGCAAGCTACCAATCATGCTTCTATAAAGTTTAATGTCTACACTTTTACCTTGTTCATCCTTGTCAAGCTTTGTAGTTGTTGCCATGGGAGTTTTGCTTACTTTCGATCCTTCAAGCCCAATCTTTTGATTAGTTCCTTTGTATACTTGGCTTGATTGATGAAGATCCCATCCTTCTTTTGCTTGATTTGGAGTCCAAGGAAATAGTTGAGCTCCCCCATCATAGACATTTCAAATTCATCCTTCATGCATGACTCAAAGGCTTTGCAAAGAGATTCATTAGTAGAACCAAAAATAATGTCATCTACATAAATTTGCACAATAAGAATATCTTTTTCTACATGTTTTGTAAACAAAGTTGTATCAATTTTACCTTTCTTAAAACCATTTGAAGTCAAGAATGAAGAAAGTCTTTCATACCAAGCCCTAGGGGCTTGTTTCAAACCATAAAGAGCTTTATCTAATTTAAAAACAAAATCCGGATGTGTAGGATCAACAAACCCGGGGGGTTGTTCAACATACACCTCCTCTTCAATAAATCCATTTAGAAAAGCACTTTTAACATCCATTTGAAATAATTTGAAATCTTTATATGAGGCAAATGCTAGTGTCATCCGTATGGCTTCAAGCCGTGCTACGGGTGCAAAGGTTTCTTCAAAATCGATTCCTTCGATTTGAGTGTAACCTTGGGCAACTAACCTAGCCTTGTTTCTAACTACATTACCCGATTCATCCAACTTGTTCTTAAAGATCCACTTAGTACCAATTGTTGGTCTATCGTGGGGCCTAGGAACAAGGTGCCAAACTTGGTTGCGCTCAAATTGATTGAGCTCCTCTTGCATGGCTAGCAACCAATATGAATCGGCCTCGGTTTCGAGCACATTTTTGGGTTCAATATGAGAAATGAATGCATAGTTACCACAATAGTCATGAAGTCTAGAGCGAGTGGTTACCCCTTTTGATACTTTACCTATGACGAGGTCCTTGGGATGATGTGGATTGTATCTCCAATCCTTTGGTAGTGGTTGAGTAGGCTCCACCTCATGTGTTTGATTTTCATTTCCTTGTGCCTCTTCCACTTTAGCTTTGCTTCCTTCATCATCCTTTGGTTTGTCTCCCATAGTAGAAGCATCCTCCAAGGTCACTTTCTCCAAACCTTCATCCAATGCATCTATTTCTACAACATTCTTAATAAACTTGTTAGATTCCTCAAACTTAACATGAATAGACTCTTCAATAGTCAATGATGATCTAATGAAAACTCTATAAGCCTTACTAGTGTTTGAGTAACCTACAAAATAGCCTCATAAGATTTAGGATCAAATTTTCCTAAATTATCTTTTGTGTTTAAAACAAAACATTTGCATCCAAAAACTTTGAAATAAGAAACATTTGGTTTTCTAGAAAAGTACATTTCAAAAGAAGTTTTAGTAGTATTTTTACATAGAAAACACGATTTGATATGTAGCATGAAGTATTAACGGCCTCGGCCCATAAATAATGTGGTAGACCGTATTCACTAAGCATTGTCCTAGCCATCTCTTGTAATGTTCTATTTTTCCGTTCAACTACTCCATTTTGTTGTGGAGTTCTTGGACAAGATAGTTCATGCTTTATTCCATGTTCATCACAAAAAGTGGTAAAGGGTTGGTTAATGAATTCACCTCCTCTATCACTTCTTATTCTCAAAATCGAACATCTTTTCTTTTTCAACTCTTTTCTTAAAAGTTTGAAAATACGAAAATGCTTGGCTTTTATGTTCAAGAAAGAAAACCCAAGTAAACCTTGAAAAATCGTCAACCAAAACATAAGCAAATCTATTCCCACTTAGACTTTTGGTTTGTGTAGGGCCAAAAAGATCCATATGGATTAACTCCAAAGGACGTGATGTCATGATATCCTTAATTGACTTGAAAGAAGACTTAGTTTGTTTCCCAAATTGACATGCGTCACAAACTCGGTCCTTTTCAAAATTCAAGCAAGGAATACCTTTCACCATTTCCTTTGTATTTAACCTAGAAATGTGATCAAAAGAATATGCCCTAATCTCCTATGCCACAACCAAGAGTCATCATCGAGGGCTTTCAAACAAGTAATATTACAAGACATATTTAACATATCAATCATATAAACATTACTTTCACGAAAACCGGAAAATACACAAACATTAGAAGTTCTATCAATAACTTTACAAGCAACATTATCAAAAACAATATCAAAACCTTTATCACAAAGTTGACTAACACTCAAGAGATTATGCTTGAGGCCATCAACTAAAACTACATTCTCAATTAAAGGAGAGGTGCCAAGTTTTACATTACCAATACCGATGATTTTACCCTTGGCGTCATCTCCGAAGGTGACGGTGCCACCTTCATGATATCTTGATAGGGTTGCAAAGTTGTTGATGTCCCAAGTCATGTGCCTTGAGCAACCGCTATCAAGATACCACAATCCTCTACGTCGTTGGGATTTGGAAAGTACCTACATCATTTAACATAACTGTTGATTTTGGTACCCAAACTTTCTTGGGTCCTTGAAAGTTAGTGCCTCGAACCCAAACATTATGACGTGATACATTTAATCTATCATAGCAAAAATTGGCTAAGTGCCCTTTCCGTCCACAATGTGAACATGAGAACACTCTACCATACATGAATGCATGATGTGTATGTGTAGTGTGAGCATGTTTTGGGGTTTTGCCATGTTGTTTAGGTTGTGTAGCATGAACATGAACATGAGCATGAGCATTTTTCTTTGGGGCTTGTTTCTTAGGAAACATAGCCTCAATTTTCTTTTTGTTAAATTCACAATCTTTCAAAACAACACTTAATGAGTCTAATCTTTCCTTAAGCATAGAAACTTCATTTGAATCAATTAGTGGGGCCTTACCTTTGCAAGAAATCTTATATTTTTCAAAATCATTTTTGGTAGTGGCCAAAGTGGAAACCAAATCATCTTTTTCTTTTGTAAGAGTAAAAACTTGAAGACTTAAAGATTCATTATCCTTTTTCATTTTAAGATATTTTTTCTTTAAGAAATCATAGTTTTGTGACAACTCAATAAAAGCCTCTTCTAACACATCCATAGAAAGTTCATTATTATGAGAAGGGGAAGAGGTTACCTTGCTTGTGCCTTCATTAGCCATGAAGCACATGTTGGCGGTGTCTATTTCTTCCTCGGATTCGGTCTCCGAATCCCAAGTTGCCTTCATAGCCTTCTTCTTGTAAGGCTTCTTTGAAGTGGAGAGCTTAGCTTTGTCCGGACACTCCGCACAATGTGTCCCGGTCTTTGGCAATTGAAGCACACAATCTTCCTTTCTTCTTTGCCTCCTTGCCATCTTCTTCTACCTTGGTACTTCGCCTTGTTGTATATCCTCCGGACATTTTTAACAAGGAGTGAGAGCTCCTCATCATCTTCTTCTTCATCATCTTCATCGGAGTGTGTAGCTTGACTCTTGAAGGCGATAGTCTTCTTTTTGGAAGGAGCCATATCCTCCCTTGCTTTCCTTTCCATCTCATGGGTTTTGAGGTTCCCAATGAGACCTATAAGTTCCATCTCTTCATTGTCGTTGAGTTCCTTCAAGGTCGTTGCTTTAACTTCCCATGAAGGAGGAAGAGCTCGGATGATTTTCCTTACTCTTTGATCATTGTTGATATCTTCACCTAAAGAAGAGAGTCCATTAGTAATCTTGGTAAATCTTGTAACCATATCATCTATGGTTTCATTTTCTTGCATGCTAAATGTTTCATATTGGGACCGAAGAAGGTCAATCTTAGCCTTCTTTACTTGTGAGGTCCCCTCATGTGTGACTATCAAATGTGACCAAATCTCATATGCGGATTTGCAATGGATAACCCTAGAAATGTCATCATCATTAAGGGCTTGTAGAAGTGCATAGTGAGCTTTGGCATTGGCATCGAATTCCTTAGTCTCTATTTCGGACCAAGTAGATTCGTCACCGGGGGGTACACTAAAGGACTTAGTCACGGCTTTTGCAACTCGGCTACCTAGAGATTGCAAAAACACGGTCATCTTAACTTTCCATATGGGAAAGTTAAGTCCATCAAACTTAGGAGGGGTCTTAATTCCATCGGCCATTTTTACTATATGAATATGAATGAAATGATTAGCAAATTAGGATCGTCTCTAAGGTTGTTAAACCAAATCCTAGAGTCCAAGCTCTGATACCAATTGAAAAACACCTAGAGGGGGGGTGAATAGGTGTGATTGCTAATCTTAAAATTTTAACTCTCTAAATGCGGAACCTAAACAAGTGAGGCTCAACTTAGTACAATTCAACAAGTGTAGCCGAATTCCTCTTGCGAGGCTCTGGACTAAACTCCTCTTGATTCCCCTTGATATGGGTTGAGGCGCTATGTGAAGCTCTTGTTGGATGAGTACGGGATTGGCACACACAAGTATGAAATGGATGATATGAAGAATGATGCAAACACAATGATATATGGCAAGAATTACAAGCAAGCAAATAGTAGCACAAGAAATTAAACAATATCACAAGTATGCAATAGAAAGCAATAAGGAGCTATTGAAAAGTAAAGCAAGAATTAGACGCAAAGGCAATCGCAAACAAAGTGATTTGTTTCGAGGTTCGAGCCACCGCTCTACTCCCCGCCTTCACCTCCGTGAAGGGTTTCCACTATCCACCGAGGACGCCTTTACAATTTGGTCTACCGAAGACGAGCACCGAGCTCCACCGAGTACAAAGGACCTCTACCGAAGAGGTTGCTCCACAAGGAAGGAATACAAGAACAGTGATCACAACAAGATCACTACACTATTTCTCAAACTCTTTTACAAACACTCTCACTTCAATTACAACTTCACTATAGAATGAGTATTGAATTTTTGCTCTATGAAGTGTGGTGAGAAAAACTTCAGTTGTAGAGTGATATTAGCAATCAAACACAACTGAAAACTAGCTCAAAAAGAATTGGAATGAAGGCTTTAAACTCTTTTCTTTTCTCTTTTGAAAACAACACAAACTTGAGGATTTTCTAAGTGATATACAAGAGAGACTTCTCCTCTATTTATAGGGTTAAAAATAGGTTAAAAACAATTTCTTTTGGTCTTATTTTCTCTGAAAAAGACCTGAAAAACACTGAAAAAGTCTGCCAAGAAATCAGATAAAAACAGATTTCAAAATTGCACAAAAGAGGAAAGAGCCGTTGGGATTTGCAGGCCTGGCGGTCGACCGGTCCGGTCGACCGCCAGCCCAGCAGCAGAGAGCCGTTGGCTCCCGGTCGACCGGTCCGGTCGACCGTCCCAAAAGAGGAAACACAGTTTCCTTCTTCCGTCGACCGGTCCGGTCGACCGAAAAACCCGAGAGCAATTTGCTCTCCGTCGGTCGACCGTCCGGTCGACCGACAGACATGCACAAACAGTGCATGTCCAGACACATCGCCGTCGACCGGGTCGGTCGACCGAAGTTGCCTGAAACAGAAAAACTGGACTGGTTTTTGAGTTAGAAAAATTTTGAGAAATATTTTAAAAATACATATAGCTAAGTATTATGCAGAAAATAGTTTATACACATGTTATATACAAGATTTTCAAGATATAAAACTTTTGGTACATGTATATATAAACTAAGGCATAAAACTTAGAAATAACCATTTTCAAACATAGGAAATATATGAAACAAATGTGTGTGCAAATCCTAGAGCCAAATTTCATATACTCAAACTTTAACATTCTATTTCTTACAATGATTCTAAGACTTCAAGATCTTCAATAGGCTTCTTCATATGATCTTCACACTTGTTCCTTGAGCCCAATTGGAGTTGACTTGAGTCCAAATCTTGTATTTGTGAGAGAAGACTTCTAGAATGAATAGAAATCTGAAACACACTTAAACAACAAATGTTATTAGTACAAATAACTAATATGTTTTGTAATCATCAAAATACATTAATCATGGGTGATTGTAACCTTGGGCCAACAGAACCCTCCCCACACCTATCTCATGCATTATCCTCAATGTATGAATTAATGCATAGATGCATGAAAAAAGAAGAAAGGGAAGAAAATGTTACCTTAAGGTGGTGATTCCGGTGGTGGTCTGATTGGTCCACAAAATGCGGCCAATCAACTTTTGTGGAGTTCGGAGGAACCACCAGAAATTTCTCTAATATAACCCACTAAAATGATATATGCATGAATGATTTTTATTAAATATTTGACCCCATCTAATTTCCAAATTCCATAATTAATTTCGGAGTCAAATTTGTCAACCGCCTCGTCCCAAAATGGATTGTGAAAGGATAAAATGATTGACTTGGACTCAGGAAGTACAGGAACTAATACCGACTCAGGAAGGTGACTTAAGTCAAGTAAGGTTCAGGAGTCGAAATTGGTTCAGGAAGTGGGTCTAAGTCAAAAAGTTGAAACTCAAGTCCACATTTATTTTCCAATAATGGAATGTGACTTAATATTGGTGATTCAAGTTCAAGAATGATAGGTGTGGGAATCAAAACTGACTCTAAAATATTACTCAAGTCGGGTAACAAAACAGGAGTCAATATTGATTCGGGAATTTGAACTGGATCACAGATATGAGAATCTAGGTCACATTCTCATTAAGTTCAATGTCATAAAATGAGAACTTGCAATCTGTCAATAGGACTTTCAAAGTATAAAATTGGTCAAGTTCAATATGATCATCAAAGATGGGTGATTCAATTCATGATGAATTGGCACAGGATCCAATGTTGACTCGGGAAAGAGATTGAAATCAGTGAAGACACACAAGTCATTATTGAATCAGGAAGTAGAATTGAATCACTAAGTTGAGATTCATGATCATTTCATTTTCAAGTTCAATTTCAAGAAAGGGATAACTTGCCAAACTGTCAATATCATTTTCAAAATTTGGAGTTTGGGCAAGTTCAAATGATTGTTCTGAAATGGAACCTTGATTTCTAAAACAACATGACTCTTCGGCTCTAACAGAATGGTTAGCGACATCAGAACTGGTCAAACGGTGAGAACGCAGAGATTGGACCATCATATCTATGTCACGATTACGAGCGTTTTGAGCCTGAGTCATGGCTTCAAGCATCTCTTCATAATTGATAGTTCATTGTTTTGATGAAAAGATGAAGTATTGTCTTGAAATTGTTGGTGAAATTGTGAGTCCATCAGATTTTGTGATTTTTGTTTGGACTCACGCATACTCATTTCCAAAATTGATGGTTTTTCTATTTGGAATGGTGGAACTGAGTATGAATCTTGGAAGTATTATGGACTAGGTGGATAAGGAGGACAAGTTGGTTGAAAATTGGACTCGGGGGAGGTGAATCCCCACTGACTCTGTGAAGAGTTGAAATTATTCAGGAAATTATGGTTATAAGATTGGGGGCATGGGTTATATTGATTCGAAAAAACCAATCCGGCACACTAGGTGGTTAAAGTTATGATATGCCGGTTGGTAATATCCGAAAAAGAGGTCGGTGTGTAATATTGATTACTATTAAAATTGGAAAAATAGTTATTATAAGCCATATCACACAATAGAATACAAACAAAGAAAAAAACAACCAATAAGCAAACAAATAAAAAGAAAAAATTCTAAACTAAGTTAGGGTAGACCTATGACCTAGACGACTCCTAACTAGTTAGACTGTCCACGGGAGGTATAATGCAGACTTTGACCATAAGCTAATCAGCCAGGTCAGGGCAAGATTGGTGAGAGGTTATCCGTCAAAGACGTTCCTTAATTAAATAACCACCAACCTTCGGGTTTTCGGCCTTAATCCCTTCTTAAACACTGATTTGGCAGGAGTCAAATTCCAACACCTTTTCCCCTTAGGATAATCTTCTAATTGAGTCCGAGATGTCCCTAGGGCCAACGTCTACTCATTTTTAGTTAGGCTCGGGTTAGTGAGTGCTTGGAATCTGATTTTTGGGCCAAGGAAGGGTGATTAAATCCCCATCTTATCTTGTTATGGGGTGGTGCCCTTAAGATCAGTTTATGCAAGTGTACAAGATATGCAAACAAGATTCACTCAAAGCGATGTAAATCAACCAAGAGATGAGTCCTATTCTAATGCAATGCGAACGTATCTTGCTCCGCACTCTTCAATAGTAAAGTAAATGAATTGAAAAGACACGTGCCTAAAATGCAAACGTCTAATCAATTTTTTAAACTTTTCAACAAGTATTTTACTGTTGGTTTATTAGCAGGCTCCTGGTGATGTCATACAAGAATAAAGTTTGCAGAAACTCTAATTTTGCAAAGCAAGCAGCCCTGCAAAAAGCCAGTTAGTATGAACTCTTCCTTGCAGCGGAAACGCGGCCAAGGCCGAGCAAACGCGGCAATTCAGAGGGTACTTGGTCTCTGCTTTCTAGAGCAGAGGCCCAAAACCACTTATATGTTACTGCAAGTCTTCTTTCCTGTTTTCTTTGACCTGTAACCTGCAATAGAGATGAAAATTCGTTTCAGTTCCAAAAATTTAATAAAAACCTTACCCTCCCCGGCAACGGCGCGAAAATTGATTGAAGCTTGAACCTGCACAAAAATATAGTATTTCAGAACTTCATAATAAAAATGTGCAAGTGCTCAATTCTACCGCGATAGCAAGTGGCTATGCAGGTCGTAATCCATAAGGAGGGTAGTGATAGAAGCGTTCAAGGTTTGTATTGAAATCTTTGTGAAGAAAATGGAAGGTTCTTCTTTGTTTTAAGAAATGAAAATGAAAAAAGAGTTAGGTTAAAGTTAGAAAGAAAGCGATAGATGGAGAAGGTGGAGAAAAATTGAGAATGATTATTTACAAAGAAATGGAAAAGGAGTGATGAAAGAAATCGTGTTGGTGATCTAAACTAAGAAATAAAAGAAAAGAAAGAAGATTAAAGAAGTACTTACCTAGTTTGTTTGATGACTTACCTAAAACCCTTGCATGTTCTACCTTACTTCGGAGGCGTTCAACACATAAGTCATAGGATCGAGCTCAGTCCCCATTCACATTATATCATCAAGACGAACAAGAATGAAGTGATACGGATCTTGAGGAGGAGAACGTCACCATGAATTATCGTTGGCACTCACACAAACATCGTATACTAATGCTTCTGGATTCACTTGCATGCTCATCAAAACCCACAGAGGTAAAGTAGAAAGAAGAAAAAGAAAACAAGTAAAGAGACGAATATAAAAAAATATTACCTTTTATTGCTTGAAACGATGGAAGAAAGGAGGAGGGTACATCGGTGTCACTCTCAACATAAGCCTCTCTCTCTTACTTACATGAATCTCAATCTAACTAAGCTTACATACAAATTAAAATTACATAAAAAGAAAACTAAAACCTATACTACAAAGTGAAAACTAGACTAAATCCTATCTTTGCATGGTCATCCCATTTTCTGTGCAAATCCTGCCCTTTTATAGGCAAAAACCCAACCTACAGGAGAGGATAAAGATAGGGGGAGCAAACGCTCCCCCTAACTCCATAACAGAGCCGCGAAAACGCGGCTTTGGCCGCGTTTCCGCGGCCAGGGCATGGCCAGGTGGCCACACCCTGTTGGTGGAGCTCCCGGCTTCTCGTTCTGGCTTTATCTTCAGTTGGATTTGCAGTTTAAGTCCGGGATTTTGACGAAATGGCCTTTGATCTTTTCTTCAACCGATCGATTCTGGAGGATTCTTCTCAACCGGTTTCAACCTCTCTGATTTTGCCCTGATTCACTGAGTTTGAATTAATTCTGATTTAATTCAGAATTTGGTGGGCTTTTGGGCTCATTTCTCTTCACTCTCCTTTGGAATGGGCCTGCAAATAAATAACATTTAATAGGAGAAAGCAGATTTTATTCTATAATAAGTGGGAGAATATGATAATAAATGTACAATATTAGTGACCAATTATCGACCAAGTTCGTGGGAGTATGAAGTCAGACATGAAGATCTAGTACCTTATTACAAGGCAACTGTCCACATGGCCAAGAGATTCATAAACTTTTACATCGACCATGTACCCCGCCAGCAAAATGCGTATGCGGATGCAACTGGCGTCTCTCGTTGCCTCTTTAGCCCTTCCAGCTGGAGTAGTAGAGAAAATACTTGTCCACAGCCACGACTTTATTGCCCAAGAATCACTTTTGAGGATTACCAGAAGCTAACAGGAGACTGTCAAGTCAAAGAATCTCTTGAGTTGTCAACCGGTCCAGAGCCTAGAGACTGGCGATTCCCTTACATTGACTATGCCTTGTACGGTATCCTGCTGATGATACCAAAGAAGCGGCCGCCATTAGGAGGAAAGCCCCCAAATTCTACTATATGCGATCACAAGAACACTGTATCGTCGATCGCATGACGGGATCTTGCTTCGCTGTCTATCACAAAAAGAGGCACAAGAGGTATTTGAAGAAACGCATGACGGCATGTGTGGAGCCCATCAACCTGGTCCAAAACTTAGGGATCGACTCCGAAGATTGGGATATTATTGGCCTAAGATGATCCCTGACGCCATCACTTATGCCAAACGATGTCACACCTGCCAAGTTCATGGCGATTTCATCCATCAAGCACCAGGGTACCTCTACTCTACAACTTCTACTTGGCCATTTGAGATGTGGGGCATGGACGTAGTTGGCCCTATTAGCCCACCATCATCAAAAGGACATCGTTTCATCGTAGCTATAAACCGATTACTTCTCTAAATGGGCTGAAGCCATTCCTTTGGGGAGGTAAAGTCATCTGATGTGATCAAATTCGTTAAACATCACGTCATCTACCATTTTGGTATACCTCGGCGAATTTTCTATGACAATGGACCCCAGTTCTCAGTCAGGCTTTCCAGAGGTTCTGCACTAAGTTCAGATTCAGAGTGTGTCCTCAACGGTATACTATCCCACCGCTAATGGTCTGGGAGAAGCTTTCAACAAGACCATTGGCAAGTTTCTGAAGAAATTCGTCTCGAAAAGTCAGCGTGACTGGGACGACAAATTAGGTGAATGCTTATGGGCCTATTGCACAACTATTCGAACCCCAACAAAAGCTACACCATTTTCTTTGGTATATGGGTGTGAAGCCGTGCTTCCACTAGAAATCTAAATTCCATCTCTATGTGTCACCTTGACAGCAGAGATGACAAAAGAGGAGAAGCATCGACTGCCACTCCAAGAACTAGAGGCCTTAGATGATAAACGTTTGCAGGCCCAACAGCAAATCGAGCTCTACCAAGCCCGGATTACCAGAGCCTTCAACAAGAAAGTTAAGGAGAAAACTTTCAAGAAAGGTGACATTGTCTTAACCATCAGAAGACCTATGGTAATGACACATAAGACAAAAGGAAAATTCCAGCCCAAATGGGAAGGACCATTTGTAATAGAGTCAGTATACTCAAATGGAGCATATCGCCTCATAACTTCAACGGTGATACACTCATGATGCCAATCAACGGCAGATTCCTGAAAAAATACTATCCTTAATAGTACTTTTCCTCTGATCAAGTTAATATTACACCTCTGATCAAAGCTCCAGATCCAAGAAAAGCTTCTTTCCTTTACTAGATCACATCACGATAGATCAGTGACAAGCTAACCAAGCACTGACTGCACCATGATGTATGATGTAAATATTGAGAAAGAAACAAAAGGCGAAACTTGGGTTTTAGTATTGCTCTCCTAATTAATATCCGACGCCCCCGACGGCTGAGGACAGAGGAAAATTTGGCTTCTAAGCCCAACATAAGTCTTCGATAACTCATCATGCTGAGGGAATAGCATGGCTAGCCCAACTCAAATGGTAGTTGGTAAAGGCACACCAAATCCGTTGATAGCTGAGGGTTTGCTAAAAATCTAAGTGGACTTGGTCCCACTCTCTCCTCCAAAGTCACTTACCAATTCTCACTCATAGAATGGTAAGACCATAAAAACACCAGTGTTCATCTCCCCAATGAAATGGATTGGATTCTGTCAAGTTAACATTAAACCTCTGACAAGCCAGATTTTTAAAACCCCTGACAACAAAACTCTTTAAAATCTTCGCCGCTATGTTAATTGTACACCTCTAACGGCAAATTTCCAAATCTCTTACTACTTCTCATACACAGAATGATAGGTCCACCAAATATAATCAT
The DNA here is from genome assembly GCA_038442645.1 of Agave tequilana. Lineage (NCBI taxonomy): Eukaryota > Viridiplantae > Streptophyta > Magnoliopsida > Asparagales > Asparagaceae > Agave > Agave tequilana. Next base: position 147,469 of record JAVJIF010004634.1, read on the forward strand.
TGCTACGTTAACATTATACCTCTGGCAATGAAAAATTTTAATACTCCCTAGCAAGTACAAATCTTACTTGTCTCAACTCTAGATGGAGTAGCAAGCCTTCAAATTTGTCAAGTTAACACTACACATCTGACACTTCAAACTTCACTTGTCAATTCTCATTAATAAATGACAAGTCTTCAAAATTGCTTATATTGCAAATCAATCACTGTCAAGCTAAAATTACACCTCTGACGTTTCAAATTCTACTTGTCACTTCTCGTCAGTAGAATGACAGGTCCTCAAATTGCTCCTATCTCGAGCCAATTTCTGTCAAGTTAATACTACACCTCTGACAAATTACTGTTAAGTTTAACATCTTCTAATAGTGATTAGTTGCTGCTGCAAGTTTAATATTAAACCTCTGACAGTCATTTTCTCTCAGACTTCCATATCGAAGCTGAAATGAGCGATGTTAAGTTTAACATCACACCTCTAGCGTCCAGTTCATTGCTAAGTTCAACAACACACCTATGGCCATGACTTTCCCTTGGACTTCCTTGTCGAAGTCGAGATGAACAATGCTAAGTTCAAAATTACACCTCTAGCATTACCCTCACTGCCAAGTTAAACATTACACCTATGACGGTGACACTTTCAGTTTTTTCAAATGAAGCTGGAACACTCTTGAGTTAAGTTAATATCACACCTTTGACTCACACCCTTGTCAAATTAACATCACACTTCTGACAAGATTATATTCAACCCGTTAAGTTAATATCACATCTCTAACGTAAAAGTTCTCCTAGATTTCCCGCGAGTCTAGTCTTACTTGTTATTCTTGTCAACAGAATAACAAGTCCCTTAAAAATATTGTTAGGCTAACATTGCACCTTTAACAGTGTTTTCACTAAATCCCCAGCTGGGTCTTAGTCAAGTTAATTCTAAACCTCTGATGGAAACCCATCCTCCCTGGGGGTACAAATTCCACTTGTCATTCTCGTTTATAGATTGGCAGGTCCACAAGAGTTATCTTACTTCTGTCAAGTTAATATCATACCTCTGACAGCATTGTTGAATTTCCTGAAACAGGATTTTTCTACAAACTTTGACTCGTTAAGATTATTATTATATTTTTAGCAAGTCAAAGATCCTTTACTTCTATTCGTCTAATTTTCAATACAAAAAAGGAATTCAAGACAATAGAAGAAGACAAGAAAAAAAAAGTGTCGCTTTTATTTATATTCAGACATATGAAAGTGATACAAGACGCTCTCTTATACAATAAGATTGAGTGTTACAATAAAAGAGTACAAGAAGTCCCTCTTTCTCAGTAAAGGTTGCACTCACTCCTTGAAGCATTCTCACCACTCCAAATACAAGATGTTTGGAAGAGCGCCAAAGAAGGGCTGAGCACTATTGTGACGATCGGATGCTGATTACATCATGATGCATGACGTAAACATCGAAGGAGTCCATCGTTGACCAAGAACTATGGTGTTTCTTGAGGTCAAAATGCAGCAAAACCTTCTGATTCCACCCGGCCAACTGGTGTGGGTCATAATCCTTCATTGATGAACATCTCTGCCACCAGAAAGTCATCCAATGAGTATGATTTTTCGTCGATGTCACTTCTAGGGTAAGATTGGTGAAGGGAGAATCTGAGACCTTGCAGGTGACGTCCTCTTTCCCGTGGCCTGCAAGAGGACCATACCCACCACCATACCCACTATGACCATGACGAACCTGGGGCACTGCCGGTGCATCATGTCCAATAAGGTCTTGACGGATGTCATTAGTTGCGCAAATCCTCGTCGCCCATAAACAGAAGCCTTGATTTCTCCTCCAATGCTCGACCATCGAACAAGTTCACTGGTCGATATATTCTCCCAAGGGCTCAACGAATATGCAAAAGGCTGATTAACGCTACCTGCAGGAAATAAAAATTAGAAGGTTAGAATTCTGTTGAGACAGAAACAGAAAGACTGAAAAATAGACGCGGCTATAGTTGTAAACTTCAGACGCGGAGATGACCAGTGCAGAAAGTCAAAATTCTGTTACGACAGAAACAGACGCGGTTGAAGTTGTCGACTTCAGATACGCACATATCTGAACGCGGTTTGATTATAGACCCGTGTCTAAAATATGAGACGCAAAGAGTACAGACGCAAAAGTTGCCACATCCTTGTTCGAAAAACAAGGGTTGCTACATCTAAGGCTGAAGCCCTCGAAAAGAATTAAAATTCTTTTAAGTCAACAACCTCAAACGCAAGCTTTATATGCAAAGCTCGCGTCTCAAAGTCCAAGTACAGAGTTCATCACACTTGCGTTCAAAGGATTTTGAGTTAAGAGTTCAGACTCAATCAACTCGCGCTTCATCAAGAAGTCTAAAAGGCGCGACTTCTAATAATGGGCGCACCAGTCAGACCTCAAGAGAAAGTCAAGAGAGTGAATCTCTTTAAGGGACAGGAAAACTGAAACTCAGTGGGACTGAGTATTTCATGGTGACAAGTAGTTCCTACCCGCAGAAGAACCCTCTAGAGGTTAAACTTTATGCATCAAGGCGCGAATATAAAAGGTACTCATAGGATGCTTTTTGATCTTGAAATCACTTGACGGTGATAATCTTCAGGAAAGATTAAACAAAAACATGAAAGCTTTGAGTTTTCGCTGTCCATGGGGGACATCCCATTGAAGGAAGAAGATTAAGTCAAGATGAAGACCCTCAGAGCGCCTGCTCTTAAGGGAAACAGTCTAATCAATGGACTGTTAAGGGGGCAAAGCCTATTTATAGGCCAGCCATAAGGCCTGTAATTAATGGCGTAAAAATCAGAGCAATCAGCCTGAATTCCTGCACGAACGTCGAAGCCCAATAAAGAGCTGACGCGTGGATTGCTGCTTCAGGAAACATCGGAGGACACGAGTCCCCAATCGTCAACGCCAACTTGGCATTTAAAGATCTAACAAGATCTTTAAGACGAGCTGCATGTGACGCTTAGGAGGTTACGTCAGGCACAGATTCAAAGGTTGCGTCCTGAGATCCGCGTCCTTTCATGAATCCGAAAAGCCGTGTTCCTTTCATTCCTTTCGAAAGGGCCGCGATCGCGTATCTGAGAGTGATTCAGAGCCGCGTCTCCTCAGCGAATTGGATCCATTCAGAGGTTGCGTCTTGAGTCCGCATCAACTTGAAAGCTGCGCTCTGAAGCTTGCGTCCTCAACGACCAGAGAAGGCCTATGTCATTCTCGAGGAGCCCGGAACTGCGTCTCCATTGCGAGATGAAAGTCGTGTCTTCATCATAAACTCAATATAGCCTGAGTTTACGCCTTATCAAGGGTCCAGAGACGCGTCTCTACTGAGCCAGTGCCGCGTCCCCATCAATTAATTGAGATCCATGTGTCAGTTTTTGAGAAGCCTAAGACTGCGTCTCCACTGCATCCTGACAGAATCAAGGGTCGCGTCTAGGGATCTGCGTCTTTTTATAAATATGAAGGCCGCAAATTCGCGTCTCAGAATAACGCCTTTTTGTCTTTAAGCCAGAGCTGCATCCTTATCGAAAAGAAAGGTTCACGCGTCTTCCTTGATAAGCCTGAACGGCGTCTTCATTAATGAGTCAGAGTTGCGTCTCCCAGAATCGCGTCTCCACTATGAATGAGAGCCACGTTTCGCTCAAAAACTCAGTTCAGCCTGAGTTTATTGTTCATGGCCGACTAAAGACTATGTTTTACAACAGTCAAAGACTACGGTTATGAAAATTGAGTTCATCTACGGCGAGCAAAAAAAAACTTAAAAGGATGAAGATGGAGCAAAAATTTGAAGACTTTGATTATTTGATTCAAAAATGGTAAAAGTAATACAGACACTCTTGACAAATAGAGTGCTAAAAAAAAGGTGAACCAGACAAAAAGGAGAAGAAGGTTAATATCTTGCTTCGCCAAAGAACGGATTTGTTTCCAGAGACGATGCATCTCGTATTGACGTGTCTTTTTAGCCTCCACCAGAGCTTGAACCCACAGCTCCTTCTCAGACAAAAGTCGCAGCCAGTTGCGCTTGAAGAGACTCCAATCTGGAGGAATGAGCAGAGAGGTTTTCTTCAACCTGTGTCTTGACAGTTTTCCAGCTCCTCCAGCCTTTTTCTAGCAGCGACAAGCTTCTGCTCATTGTCTCGATCAAGGCTTGTGCCCTGGCGATAGTAGCTCGAGCAGTGGCAATAAACTGCTCTGCACTCTGTATGACGATTTCAGATTCCTTGGAATCGCCAATTAGTCTTTGGTGGTCAGCTTGGAAATGCTGGAGATGGCGGGCCTCTTCAGCTATTTGTTCCTCCATCTCCTTTCGCTCATGTTCTTGAACGGTAAGAAGCTTACTCAGAGTTATTCGAGCCTCATCTACTGAGCCAGCATTCTCCAGAGTCTTGAGCTCCTTTAGGTGGCTCCCCAGCTGCTTCACCAGCATCAGGCATGCCCTAACCTGTGAAGGACTCCCAGTATGACTAATGTTCTCGATCTGATTTTCGAGAAGCATTCGGGCAAACTCAAAAGAGCTGCCCCCAGAAAGGATGAGGTCAATATAAGATCTCATGGAAGTAAAAAATTGCTACACCATTTGACGTGCTAGCTCTTCCATCATGTCGTTGTAGGCTGTCTAAAAATGACTAACAGACCAGCCATTAACGAAGCCCGCGTCTCAGCATCAAGGCGCATTGACCCGAAGCCCGCGTCTCAGCATCAAGGCGCATCGGCCCGACGCCCTCGCCTCAGCATCCAGACGTGAAGGCCCGAAACCCGCGTCTCAAGGCGCGTTTGGCTCGACGCCCGCGTCTCAAACTTCAAGGCGCGTTTGGCCCAACGCCCGCGTCTCAGTTGCAACTGCCCTGATTGCGGGGCCAGTCACCGCGCATGTAGCGGGTAGTGGCCCCTCATTCGGGAGCGTTTTCAGGAGGCACCTTCACCCCCTGAGATCCCTATAAATAGCCTTGTTTGCTATGAAGAGAGGATCGGAGTTTTTTGGGAGAAGGGAGAGAACCTTGAGAAGATCGAAGCTTGGGCAGAAGATTGGAGTTTGAAGAGACAGAGACACACAGGGATAGAGGCTTGAGAGGATCGAATCCAGGCAGGAGGATCATCAAGAGAGAAGCACGACTCTTCAGCGAGCTTACTGAGTACTAGCGCTCTTCGCCTACCTCCTCTTTGAGAGTTTTGGTAGACGGAGCTGAGTTACTCTTTCTACCGCCGAAGAGAAGACCCCCGACGGTCCAGGACGGTCATCTGGTCAACGGAGACAAGATTCACTCTCCATCGCCACACGAAGAACCCAGCTTTAAACAAAGGGAAGATTCAGACATCCTCCCTCCCTTGTAACTGGAAAGAGGGAAGAGTAGTTCTTTTGGTTGTAATCGTTTCGCTTGAATCAAGGAAATCTTTTCAGCTAAAACCACTTTCTCAGACCACCAAAGTTTTCCGGCCCCTACAAGAGATGGCGACTCCGCTGGGGAATACCTTCGTTACTGACGAGCGCACCGTGGGTGCAAGATGACGTTCTCCGTAAGGGGAAAATGGTCGAATCCCTCGTCGTCGAGTTCGACCAGGCGAAGTATGAAGAGTTCCTCTCTTCTGGCTCCAAGAGCCCAAAGACCCGCGTCTGCCGCAGGGTCTCAGTGGACAGCCCCCTGAAGCCCAATCTGAGGCTCTGTCGGGTGCTCCTGCTGCCCACTGTGCCAAGTTTGGTTCACGCGCCGACGCCTCCCAGAAGGCCCGCGTAACCTCAGACTCCTCTGCTGCGATCAACCGCGTCGCGCAGAACACACGCGCCAACGCCTCTCTGAAGGCCCGCGTGGTCCCCGCACATCTACTGGTGCGATCGACCGTGTCGCACAGAACGCCCGCGTCAGCGTCTCTCAGGAGACCCGCGTGGCAAACACCCCTGGTTCTACAAACCAGGAAGTTGTTGGCTTCTCTCTTCCTCCACGGCGCAATCGGAATGCCGAGCGTCGACAGAGAAGACGCGCGCGTCAACACTCGGTCGGAACCGTTGGTTTTCTGACTGGGGTTGAACGCAGCGTACGATCCGATGCCTTGCCCGCACCTCGTCCAGTGCGAGAGGTCCGTGTTTGGCGACCCAAACGCGAGACTCCCCAAGTTGAGCCCTCTGAAGACCAACTTGCCAAACGCCGAAGCGAAGCTTCTGCGTCTTGTCAAACGCAGGAAGCACGCGCCCATAGGCGTGGGGCCAGCAGCCCACTCTCTCCCAAGTCTCTCTGCTCCAACGCAGCAGACAGCAACGCGAAAGTCGCGTCTCATATCAACAGAGACGCCAGACGCGCGTGACGCAGCCGCGACGCGACAGCCGCGTTTCTGAAACCTGTGTCCAGGCTGAACAGCACATGACTGTCTCCCGTCGTCGACGTTGCGAGACCAGTCTCTTTAATCCCCCTCCCACAGATTTGAGGGATTATTTGACAAGGAAAGGAGTGCCAATCAGACCACTTCTCCATGCTGCTGTCAACAGCTCATCCAGATGCTCTCCGATGCCATTGCGAGTCAGGCGTGCACCAGCCGTCTTTAATTAGACAGCTGACCCTGATTCCCCCATCAGCCAAGAGAAGACGCTCCCACAGGAGGAGAACCTTCTCAGATGTTGAATACCCGGAGCTTACTACAAACATGACTAGCAGAAGCAAGGGAAAACAACTAATGGTCAACTCAGAGGAATCTGACTCTGAACCGGAGGGGGTGTATCAACACACTCGCACCCGGACAGGGGCCATTCCCCCAATTGACTATAATGCCTTAGCCCGCGGCATTAGAATGGGTGGTTCTCACTCCGCTATAGTGGGTCGCAGGCTTCAAACTCTTCCGTCGAGAAGGAGGCTTCCGCTACATGGCCGACACTCCTGAGGAGACGACCAGGCGTTTAGAACAGACGCAGAAGCACCAGATGGATATAATCGCCTCTCAACAGAGATCCATTGACTCCCTCAAGCATATGCTTGAGAAATTGCTTGAAGAAAGAGCGAGATCTCCTCCTAGACGACCGAAGGGGAAAGGGAGAAAGGGAGGAAGCCCACCCTCCGAATCTTCTGACGAGACACGACGACGATCTACCTCGGATGTGTCCAAGCCCTCGTCGCAGGCAAGAAGCGACCAGACCCCGGGAAAGGCTCATGCTAAAAGAATGAGTCAACTGGAGCAGCGCCTCGAGGCCTTACCAACCGTAAAGGCCTCCAAGAAGCTGGGGTAGTCCGCCCTATCCGGCCGAGTGGGACTTAGTCCCGTACCCTCCTAAGTTCAAGCTCCAACTCTCCAAGCATTCGACGGGAAGGGGTCACCCAACCAGCACATCTACTACTTCAAATCCCAGACCGGGAATGTGGTAGATAACGATGCCATCCTGGCGCGACTGTTCATCGGCACCCTGAAAGGGTTGGCCTTTGAATGGTTCATGAAGCTCCCCGAAGGTTCCATCAAGAACTGGGGCGACTTGGAGAAGCTGTTTCTAACACGCTTCTTCGAAGATGATTCGGAGGTCACAATGCCTACCCTTTTAGCTACAAAACAGCGAAAGGGAGAGTCCGTCAAGTCTTTCGTAGAAAGATTTCGGAACATGGCACTCCGATGTCCAAGCGGCATGACCCAAGCCACCCTGGTGGAAACATGTCGCCATAATCTCCAAACCTCACTCCTTGCTCAAATAGGAGTTGCTGAAAGCCGCACCTGGAAACAATTAGTCCAGCAAGGTGAACAGGCTGAGAGATTGTCGCCCGCGTCAGAGCGGAAGAAGGCAAGCCCAGGCCAGAGAGGTCGACAAGGCGTGCACCAGACACATCCCTCCAAACCAAGCGGAAGGATAATTTGGCGACGGAGACCAAATCTCCCACCAAACCTCAAACAGGCAGGGCAAGTGGCTCTTCAAGCCAGCCACGCCCCAACAAGCAGTATTCCTTCAAGGAGGAACACGTCGATTCGCTCTTCAAGCTACTCAACAAGAGCAATCGACTGAAGCTCCCTGAAATTAGACGCCCGGAGGAGGTCGCAAGACCGACAATCCCACCTACTGCTTATACCACAGGATGCTCGGACATCCTACCAAAAGCTGCTATGTCTTTAAGGACATCCTTCAAGCTCTGATTGACGCGGAGGTATTAAAACTCCGACCGGAGCAGAAGAGATGACGGCCAACATGACGTCGATTCTCCAGTTTGGGACACGACCCCCGACAACCCGTGGGGGTGATCTCTGTCCCGAAAGGAGAACTGAGGGTGGTCAACACGGACCCTCATCAGCAGCAGGAGAAAAGGCTTGGTACCCGTCTCTACACCTCGAGGGGAAATCATGTGGGTCCACCCTGACCTCGTCGACGAGCAACAATGGACGACTGTGACCAACAGGAAGTCCAAAGGCAAAGGGAAGGCTTCATCTTGCCATGTGATATGCGCCTCTTCTCGAGAAGCGGACACTGATGTTCCCTCGTTGACTGACTCAGAAGAGGAAACAATAGTCCTGGCCGCAGAGCCCAGCCAACCTACGGCGGGGACCCGTTCAGGACAGGCATACTTGAAGCAGTACGGCGAGACATCAGCGGCTTCTCCGCAACCAGCCGTGGAACCAGCCAAGCCCCTCCTCTAAACAGCCTGGGGAGAAGCAGAAAGAAACTCGGTTTTCTCGAGTTCTTGCGAAAGGTGTAACAGAAGGATCCTCGACACCTTACCGCTTCGACGTCTTGGCTCAACTAGCCAACATCCTGGCACGCATTACCTTGTATGAGCTCCTGAGGCTATCAAAGTCAACCAGAGAGGCTCTACAAGAAGCTCTGGCAAATGCTGAGGTCTTTTATGACCCGCGTGCCAAGGGAGGAAGATGAAGAGGATTGCCTCCACACCTCCCCAAATGCTCCCTGCATCACCTTCACAACAGACGACATGCAGGTTAAAGGGAAGCATGACCGACCCCTATACTTCACAGGGTATATTGGGTCATCCGAGGTGAACCGCATCCAGGTAGACCCAGGGTCCGCGCTGAGCATCATACCTCGCCGGGTTATGCAGTTTCTAGGCATTCCTACCCATCGTCTGAGCCCTACCCAGACGACTATTTACGGGTTCAATGCCAACAGCTCCCGCCCAATGGGGAAGATCAAGCTCAAATGCCAGATCGGGAGCCTCAAGTCAGTGTGACGTGTTACGTCATTGACGCGGACACTTCCTACAACCTGTTGCTGGGACGACCATGGATTCACCGCAATTCTATCGTTCCCTCTACTCTCCACCAAGTCATGAAATACATTGATGAGAGTGGACAGGTCCGAACGTTGATTGCCGAAAGGCATCCGTTTAAAGGGGTTGAAAATTATTTCACGGACTCCCTCTTATATCAGGATCCGGAGGAGACTAATGAAACCCACAACCAGAGGAGCCAGACTCTGGTAATGAAGCTGACGTTGAGCCTGAGAAAGAAGAGTGCCTGTGGGAGTTGGAGCCCATTGTAAAGAGCACTAATAAGCTCGATGTTGATACCACCGACGATGCGGTGGTTGGTACATTATGAAGATTAGACTTTGCGTATTTCCCTGTGTATGTTTCCGATTCAATACCATCGGATACCACTACCGACGTGGACGATGACCTCTGGTCGGCAATAGATGCCTTGACATCTTTGCATGTACCGGTGAAATCATCCTTCGGGACATACCAGATAATGGTGACGCGCAAGAGTCTGTATTCATGGTTCCAGCCGGACGAAAAGGCCAAAGACTAATACTTTTTGGGCGAATCGCATCTGAACCAATGCCCCACGAAGAATCGGAAGGTGAGGATGAATCCCCTCAGTTCGATCATTATGAACCAAGAACGCTCAAGATGATGAAGCGCATGGGTATGATCTAACCAACAGGCCTGGGTTGAACTTCGGAAAAGGAAGAAGAAACACTGCTTCGATCCTTTGTACCGAAAGGGAAAACCCCTGATTACTATCATCGGACGCGCCGGGGGTTGGGCTATATATCAACTCCAGTGCCATCAGCCTCTGATTCGGAGAGACTGTCAAGTCATGACTGCTCATCAGACACGTCGTCATGGGAATCAGATGTCAGTGTCGGCAACATCTTCAAAGGGCTTTCAGTAAACATGGTTTCGACAAGCCATCTGGAGGATGAAGATGAAGAAATGATCCAATCCGATACAGATCCTTGGATCAAACATTTGAATGCTCTTTGGGACACCCGCTTTGAACAGCGTGAGCCACCCACAGAAGACAGGTTGTTCAAGTCAACCTAGGAGATGAAGAAATCCTAAACCCATCTTCATAAGTGACGGCCTGTCGCCTCCAGAGAAGAAGGATCTAATATCTCTTGTACAAGAGTATATAGATGTCTTCGCCTGGATTATGAGGACATGCCTGGACTTGATCCTCAAGTGGCTATGCATCGCCTCAACGTCAATCCGGACATGAAGCCCGTTAAACAACAGCAGCGACGGTTCCGTCCAGAGATAATGGAGGCAATCCAATCAGAAGTCAGGAAGCTTATTGACTCCGGCTTTATCAGGGAGGAACAGCATCCCGACTGGGTAGCCAACATCGTCCCCGTCGCAAGAAGAACGGAAGATCCGGATCTGCATCGACTTCCGTGATCTAAACGAGGCCTGCCCCAAAGACGAATTCCCATTGCCAATCACAGATGTCATGATTGACAATACTTGTGGATTCGAGCGAATGTCCTTTATGGACGGGTTCTCAGGATTATAATCAAATCAAGATGTATCCCGATGACGAAAAGCACCCTCCTTCAGGACACCTCTAGGGGTATATTGCTACACCGTCATGCCCTTCGGTCTGAAAAATGCGGGGGCAACCTACCAAAGGGCCATGAATGCCATTTTCCATCGGCAGATACGCAAAACGGTGGAATGTTATGTCGACGACATTGCGGTGAAAAGCCGCACTATAGGTGATCACATAGCAGACCTGAGGGTGGTCTTCGACATCATGCGGGCTCATCAATTGAAGATGAACCCCACCAAGTCCTTCCTGGGGGTAGCCAGTGGCAAATTCCTAGGGTTTGTCGTGACTTCCACAGGAATCCATTTGGATCCGGAGAAAGTCCGCGCTATCCAAGAGATACAACCCCCCAGAAGCCTCAAGGAGCTCAGAGGATTACAAGGACGATTGGCATACATCCGCAGATTCATTTCAAATCTCTCCGGGAGATGCCAACCCTTCGCTAAGCGATGAAGAAGGGCGTTTCGTTCATTTGGGACGACGCTTGCCAGCAAGCATTTGAGGAGATCAAGCACTACCTCACCCAACCACCAGTCCTGGCAGCTCCGGTATCCGGAAAGCCTTTCCTGGTGTACGTCCGATCAATGGATCATTCTTTGGGAGCTCTACTAGCTCAGAATGATGACCAGGGGCGAGAACAAGCAATCTACTACCTAAGTAGAACGATGATCGGAGCCGAACATCGGTACAACCCGATCGAGAAGGAGTGTTTGGCACTGGTGTTCGCCATTCAGAAAATGCGACACTATCTGGTGGGCCAAACCATAAATGTCATATCCAAAGTCAACCCCCTGAGGTTACTCATGACAAAGCTTCTTCACTAAATGGCCGGCTGGCAAAATGGGCCATATTGCTATCACAGTATGAGATGCATTTTCTGCCACAAAAGCCATTAAGGACAAGCGTGGCGGACTTCCTAGCTGAACACCCAGATCCCAGGGCAGCCAAACTCTACGAGGATCTCCCAGATGAGGTCGCCGAAGTCTGCCTAGCTCAGACGTCGTTCGAAAGTCAAGTATGGCAACTTTTCTTCGACGGTGCATCAAGGGCAAGCTCGGAGGGACACACACGTAGCGGGGGTAGGAGTGGTACTCGTCTCCCACAAAATTACGTGATTCCCCGAGCTATCTCGTTAACCGAGCCCTGTTCCAACAATGTGGCGGAATACAACGCTCTTTTGATTGGGATGCAATTCGCCGATGAGATTGGCGTTAAAAATCTCGAGGCATACGGTGATTCTAAACTCATCGTCAGCCAAGTTCGCGGAGAGTATGAGGTCAGGCATGAAGATCTAGTACCCTACTACAACGCGACAATCCACATGGCCGAGAGGTTTTCAAACTTCTACATCGACCATGTACCGCGCAAGCAAAATGCGCATGCAGATGCACTTGCATCCCTTGCTGCCTCCTTAGCTCTTCCAGCTGGAGCAATGGAGAAGGTATTCGTCTATAGCCACGACCTATACTGCCCAAAAAGTCCCCTCGGAGACTACAGAGGTCAACGGGAGATCGTCGCGGTAAGGAAACACTTGAAGTGTCGACCGATCCAGAGCTTAAAGACTGGCGATTCCCCTACATTGATTTTGTCTTGTACGGCATCTTGCCCGAGACACCAGGGAGGCGGCTGCCATCCGAAGGAAAGCCTCCAAATTCTACTACAATGCGATTTCGCGAACATTGTATCGTAGATCGCATGATGGGATCCTGCTCCGGTGCCTCTCATTAAAAGAAGCCCACGAAGTGTTGAAAGAAGCCCACGATGGTACGTGTGGAGCACTCATCAACCTGGCCCGAAGCTGGCAAACCGACTCCAAAGATTGGGTTACTACTGGCCCAAGATGGTTGCCGATGCTGTTGCCTATGCCAAAAGATGTCCGCCTATCAATACATGGCGATTTCATCCATCAAGCACCAGGATACCTCCACTCTACGACCTCTACCTGGCCGTTCGAAATGTGGGGGATGGACGTGGTTGGTCCTATCAGCCCACCATCATCAAAGGGACATCGGTTCATCCTAGCGATAACCGATTACTTCTCAAAGTGGGCCGAAGCTATCCCTTTGAAAGAGGTGAAATCTTCTAACGTGATCAAGTTTGTGAACATCACGTTATTTACCGGTTCGGTGTGCCTCGGCGGATTGTCCATGACAATGGACCCCAGTTCATCAGCCAGGCTTTTCAGAGATTCTGCGCCAAGTTCAGAATCCAGAGTGTGTCATCAACGGCATACTATCCGCCCGCGAACGGCCTCGCAGAAGCTTTCAATAAGACTATTGGCAAGCTTCTCAAGAAATTCGTCTCGAAAAGTCAACGAGACTGGGACGATAAGTTGGGCGAATGCTTATGGGCCTATCGCACGACTGTGCGAACCCCAACTAAAGCCACGCCATTTTCCTTGGTGTACGGATGCGAAGCCGTCCTTCCACTGGAAATCCAAATTCCATCTCTTCGCGTCGCCTTGACAGCGGAAATGACGACAGAGGAGAAGCATCGGCAGCGACTCCAAGAATTGGAAGCCTTGGACGACAAGCGTCTGCAGGCCCAACAACAAATCGAGCTTTACCAAGCTCGTATCACTAGAGCCTTCAACAAGAAAGTCAAATCGCGAACTTTCAGGAAAGGCGACCTCGTCTTAGCCGTCCGAAGACCCATGGTCATGACACACAAGACGAAAGGAAAATTCCAACCCAAATGGGAAGGACCATTTGCGGTAGAGTCAGTCTACTCAAATGGATCGTATCGCCTCATAACCTCAAATGGCGATACACTCATGATGCCAATCAATGGCAAATTCCTGAAGAAATACTATCCCTAGATGGCATTCTTCCACCGATCAAGTTAAAATACACCTCTGATCAAACATCCGACGCCCTTGACGGCTAAGGATAGAAGAAAATGTTGACTTTTAAGTCCAACATAAGTCTTCGACAACTCATCATGCTGAGGGGAATAGCATGGCTAGCCCAACTCAAACGGTAGTTGGTAAAGGCATGACAAACCCGTTGACAGCTGAGGATTTGCTAAAAATCCTAAGGGACACGTTCCCATTTGATCCGACGCCTCCGACGGCTAAGGATAGAGGAAAATGTTGGCTTTTAAGTCCAACATAAGTCTTCGACAACTCATCATGCTGAGGGGAATAGCATGGCTAGCCCAACTCAAACGGTAGTTGGTAAAGGCACCTCAAATCCGTTGACAGCTGAGGGTTTGCTAAAAATCCTAAGTGGATTTGATTCCACTCTTCCCTCCAAAAATCCCTTACCAATTCTCATCCATAGAATGGTAGGACCACAAAATGCAATCATTACCATGTTAACACTATACCTCTGGTAATGAATACTCTTTGTCGAGTACAAACCTGGCTTGTTAACTCTGCATAGAGTAACAAACTCTCAAATTTGCCAAGTTAACACTATACCTCTGGCACCTCAAATTCCACTTGTCAATTCTCATCAATAGAATACAGGTCCTCAAATTGCTCCTATCGCAAGCAAATTCTTGTCAAGTTAATATCACACCTCTGACAAAACTACTGTTTAAGTTTAACATTACACCTCTAAGCAGTACTCATCGAGTGCCTGTCAAGTTAATATCACACCTCTGATAGTCACCTTTCTTCAGACTTCCATATCGAAGCTGAAATGGACGATGCCAAGTTAACACTACACTTCCAGCATCCGAGTCATTGCTAAGTTCAACAATACACTATGGCTATGACCTTTCCTCGACTTCCTTGTCCAAGCCGAGATGAACGATGCCAAGTTAACACTACACTTCTAGCATCCGAGTCATTGCTAAGTTCAACAATACACCTATGGCTATGACCTTTCCTCGACTTCTTTAAGCGAGACGACTATGCCAAGTTCAACATTACACCTCTAGCATTTCTATCACTGTTAAGTTAAACATCACACCTATGACAGTGACACCCTCAGTTTTCCCAAATAAAACTGAGATGCTGATGAGTTAGGTTAATATCACACCTCTAACTCACGTCCTTGTCAAGTTAATATTACACTTCTAACAAGACTACTTCTAAACCGTTAAGTTAATATCACACCTCTAACGGTAAAAATCCTACTAGATTCCCCACGAGTCTAGTTTCATTTGATATTCTCCCCAACCGAGTATCAAATTCATTTTGGAGGCATTGTTGGTTAACATTACACCGATAAACAATGCTTCTATCAAAATCCCCAGCTGATCTTAAATCAAGTTAATCCCAAATCCTTGATAAAAGTTCACCTTCACTGGGGTACGCGCTCTACTTGTCACTTTCTTTTATAAGTGGCAGGTCCACCAAAATCATTCTTTTGCTTCTAAAACAAAACGTTCAAGACAACAGAAAGAAGCAAAAAGAAAAGTGTCACTTTTATTCATATCCAAACACATGAAAGTGATACAAAACGCTCTCTTATACAATAAGATTGAGTGTTACAATTAAGGAGTACAAAGAAGTCCCTCTCTCTCTCTGAGGCCGTACTCACTCCTTGAAGCCGCATCTGATCCTAAGTGCATGATGTCTGAAGAAATGGCGACTGTTGGAACCGTTGCATTTGATGCATGACGCCAACTTCGAAAGCGCCCTAGCTGACCAAGCCGAGAGCAATGGTGTTCTTGAGGTCCGGTGGCAACAGAAGGTCCTGCAACCCTTCGTTCAGGCGCGTCTCTTTCCTAGCAGATCATCCAACAAACATGGAGTCACTCTTGGGGTGAGAGCAGAAGTTTCGGAGTCATCACAAAGGATGCCAACCCTCCACCCGGTCCAGCGACACTGCAAAAAAAAGACACTCGGTCAGATACCTTGCCAAAAATAAGGGAAGACGCTAAGTGTTCATAATTCAAAACGCAGCCGAGACATTGGACGCAGGAGTTATCATCGCGTCCAGACCTGCGAACTTGCACCAAAACGCAGAAGAGATACTGGACGCAGGAATTTTCGAATCCGCGTCCAGACCTGCAAAGCTGCTTATGAAAATTCGAAGTACTTGACTCAAACGCCAGATTCTACAAAATCGGCGGTTGAAACACAGAACACAAGGATCAAATCCGCGTTCTGCAAACCAAGACTTGTGAAATTTCAAAGTGCTTGGACTCGGACGCCAGCGCCTGATGGCACAAAACGCGGCACAGAACGCATGGATCAAATCCGCGTTCTACAAATCGCGTCCAGAGACCTTCACAATTATTAATATTCTAAGTGAAGGACCCAGAGTGCAGAGTTCACCAGCGTCGGATCATCAGGCCCGCGCCCGGTTATCATCTCAAGACAGCGTCCGAGATCAAATACGATCTTGTGTTAAAGGTTCTTAGGGTTCTATGAACATGTTTTAATGGCGGAACCCACACCAAAGGTGCATTTTTACTCGAAAAACACCCTCCTGCGCAGAGGAAGCATCTCTCTCAGCTTCGGCGACGGTCGCCCTTGAGGTCGATGCAGTCGGTTTCGTCTTGGGAGCCATTGAAATCAAGAAATCCGAGCGAGGAGATGAATAGTTTGAACAAGAGAGGAAGTTCTTTTTCTCAGAGAATGCGTTCGTTCGGAGAAGAAGATACATCTCTCCAACTGTTGCCTTTTATAGGCACGGAGATTCGCGAAGATACGCAGCGTTTGGCCCAATAAACGCTGCAGCGAATCGCTGCCTGACGCGTGGAGCCAAATCATTGTTTGAACAGGGAAGATCATGCGTCGCGACCCCGCCACAAGTCAGAAGTTGACACGTGGAGCAGTTCACTTAATGAACCGGGAGATCCGCGCGCCAAAAGGCGAAATCTCGCCTTTTCCCCAGGCCAGCTGGCGGCGTAATCATGACATGGCACAGGCGCACGCCCCAAAGTACGCGGCTCTTCGGTGGACATGCCCCGTCAGCGTCAGCATAAATGCACCCAGAAAATCGCGTCTGCCTTATGAAGATCGGTCGCGTTCTCATCGCCAAAAGGTCGCGTCTCGCTAAGAAGTCGCGTCTTAAAGCAGTCTCTGCTTTTTCAAGGAACCTGCGTCCAGTCTCCTGCTTCTGCAAAGTCAGTTCAACAGTACACTGACGCAAACAGACAACCAACACTCCCGTCAAAAGCGCACCCGTGACAGACTAAAAGCAATCGGGGAGGTCTAGACTGTGTATCTAGACACTCAAACACGATCAACTCTGACGGCTTCAAAGAGTTCAACAGTACACTCACGAAGACCAATTCCAGATAAGATCAAACCCGAAGCATCAACATTCCAGTCATAAAGGCGAACACGGCTAAGATCCAAAGTATTCCGAAATCCGTCCCATTCAACTGCGGAATATCAGAAACTTTGGAGGGGGTTCTGTAGCTGTCTAAAAATGACTAACAGACCAGCCATTAACGAAGCCCGCGTCTCAGCATCAAGGCGCATTGACCCGAAGCCCGCGTCTCAGCATCAAGGCGCATCGGCCCGACGCCCTCGCCTCAGCATCCAGACGTGAAGGCCCGAAACCCGCGTCTCAAGGCGCGTTTGGCTCGACGCCCGCGTCTCAAACTTCAAGGCGCGTTTGGCCCCACGCCCGCGTCTCAGTTGCAACTGCCCTGATTGCGGGGCCAGTCACCCGCGCATGTAGCGGGTAGTGGCCCCTCATTCGGGAGCGTTTTCAGGAGGCACCTCACCCCCTGAGATCCCTATAAATAGCCTTGTTTGCTATGAAGAGAGGATCGGAGTTTTTGGGAGAAGGGAGAGAACCTTGAGAAGATCGAAGCTTGGGCAGAAGATTGGAGTTTGAAGAGACAGAGACACACAGGGATAGAGGCTTGAGAGGATCGAATCCAGGCAGGAGGATCATCAAGAGAGAAGCACGACTCTTCAGCGAGCTTACTGAGTACTAGCCGCTCTTCGCCTACCTCCTCTTTGAGAGTTTGGTAGACGGAGCTGAGTTACTCTTTCTACCGACCGAAGAGAAGACCCCCGACGGTCCAGGACGGTCATCTGGTCAACGGAGAACAAGATTCACTCTCCATCGCACACGAAGACCCAGCTTTAAACAAAGGAAGATTCAGACATCCTCCCTCCCTTGTAACTGGAAAAGAGGGAAGAGTAGTTCTTTTGGTTGTAATCGTTTCGCTTGAATCAAGGAAATCTTTTTACAGCTAAAACCTTTCTCAGACCACCAAAGTTTTTCCGGCCCCTACAGTCGTTAGCTGGAGATACCCTGCTGATGTACTCCTGGACCCCCTTTCCATGACAGGGTGAGAGACGGGAATCAGTTCATCTTGTGCAGGAGTGAGGCCGACGATAGATTCGTCAGATACTGAGGTAGTCACTGATACCTCCGGTCGGTTATTGTCGTAGCAGGCTCCACTGCAACAGAAGCAACAGCAACCTTGCGGCATCGGGTTCCCCGGCCGAATCTTGAACTGTACTATCTTCTGTGCCAATGCTTGCGCAGGATCCTCTACTTGAGCTACCCCAGTGCTCTTTGTAAGCCACCAAAATGTCAGTGATAACAATAAGAAGGAGAATATTAATACGTCAGTATTCTCTTACCAAGTTGAGGATCTGAAGATGGCAAATTCCTGGACAGGTCGTGCGGGGTTGAGGCCTCCCTGACCTCGACAGTTGCACTCTCTTGAGGCATTTCGGGTAATAGGAGCCTCAAGGCCCTCTGCTGGGCCAGCTCTTGGATCATCTGCTCAATCTGAGAGGAAGTTGTAGCTTCACTGTCGCCAGCAGCCCTATAGCAGAAAGTCAAAAGGAAATGTCAGAACCCTTCCCTAACTTGAGGAGAGCCGGTTCAAGACAAGGAGAGTACCTTCGGTAGCAGCAATCATTGCTATCGGCGAAACCGTCACAGGGTCACATCCCTGTATCTCTTCCTCCGAAATATGCGAGAATTTGCTCGTATCTAGAAGAGCGGGTTCATCGCCGAAATTGACTTCTTCGCCAGAATAATATCCATGTTCTTCGGACGATGAAGACGAGAGTTCAACACAGGAGGTCTCAGGAATCGAGACCTTACTACCAAGTACCCCATAGTAGGGCTGGGGTCGACAACCCGCGAAGGGGACGTCAATACACTGGAAGACCTAGGCTTGTTGCATCTCAACCCTTCTCACATGAACTAAAGAAGGCTCGGGCTGAGTTGAGACCCCTGAAATCTCAACATCATCCCTCCCCACCAAGTCAACTTCG
>JAVJIF010004635.1:0-46640 GCA_038442645.1 Agave tequilana
TCCTTTTTGAGCCACGTGCCTTCATGCATATATATTTTGTGGACTCGTTGTGTTTTGGATATGTATGTATGCTTTAATTTGTATAAGACATACATATACCTTGAAGATTAAATAATTTTGATGATTTTCATGTTTAAGGAATAATTGAGCTTAATGAAAAAATTTCATGATTATGATATTCACACTTTATTTGTACACTCACATTTATTGCTTGCTCGTGTTTTATTTTCATGAGTCATATTTATGCCTAATTGAATTAGAGTGTTGATTATCATGTGGATTTCATGTTTTATGAAATTATTTTTAGTTTATTCCTTACTTGTTTCGTACTAGTTAACAAAAATTTCCATTTTAACTAGTTCGTATTCTTCACTTTGTTATGAGGTATACACATGCTATTGTTGTTATGTCAATTGGTATCATTGAACTCTTTCAATTGGTATCATTTGATCTTTTTGTATACTCATATGTTTATTGTGTATGTATATTTTCAATTGGTATCATTTATTGGTGATTGGTACTCATTCTATTTCATACACATATACTTATTTTATTTGTGCTATTATATTTCTATATCTTGAGCACAAATCTTGTTTATGCTAGAGCTTGAGCTTCAACTTTATTTCAATTGATTTAGTTTTCAATTGGTATCTTATTTCAAGCCTACGCATAGTTTTTGTTGGTATTTCATAAAGGGGGACTTGTATTTCCACTCCCTTACTTTATGATAGAAAATAGTCATTTCAATTGTTTTTTGGCTTAAAAAGAAAAATACTATCTTTAGATATCAAGATGTCTTGTGTTTTAAATTGGTATCTAAAAATTTTGTTTAAAGAAAAATACAAAACTTTTGATTTATATTGACTATATGCAAGGAGAGCTTAACATCTCTTTCACATATAGATTCATGTTGAGTGTATCTTATATTGAGGAGCTTAACATCTCTTCTTTATGTGGTACACGTGTGTAGGGGGAGCTTCACATCTCCTCTTATGCATTACATAATGTGTGTTATGTGAATTAGGGCTTAACATCCCTCTTTCATGTAATGCATATGTATAGGGAAGCTAACTTAGCGACTTCCTCTTCATGAATATATATAGCATATAACATTTATTGATCTTTGTTACTTTCAATTGGTATCAAGATGCTTCATTGACATATTTTCAATTGATATCCTAATTGATTGTCACCCCTTATTGACCTTGTTTTTGTTTTTAGACAAAAAGGGAGAGAACATTATTTTTATTGTTTTGATTGACAAAAAGGGGGAGAAAGATTTTTACCCCTCATTTTATTGTTTTGGTTTTTACCCCTTTGTTGATGATTGACAAAAAGGGGGAGAAAGATTTTGAGTATATATGCATATTTATGTTTTTGCATATATTAAGTTTAATATAGTTTAATGTTAATTGGTATCTAGAGCATATTTTATTTTTGAACATTGCATTGGTATCTAGAGCCTCTTTATTGTTTATGCATATTTATGCATTCATGTTAAATATTCATTGCATATTTATGTTTATTTGTTTATGCATGAGTTAAGGGGGAGCTTCTTTGAAGTTTAACTTAATCCATGCATATATAACTCCATGAGTTTTGTCATCATCAAAAAGGGGGAGATTGTTGGCCCAAAGGCCTTCCACTCTAGTTTTGATGATGATTAACTCATGTAGTTATGTTTACTAATAATCTTGTGGTGTTTAAGTTTCAGATTCATTAACCAAGATATTAGTTGATGATTAGCTTCAAAAAGGAGGTTAGAAGCTTTTCATGGTGATTTCAGGGCTCATGCTTCAAGTTCACACATTGCCTAGCCCATGGATGGTGTTTGTGGATCGAGTCACCTTGAAGATGAAGATCGTCAAGAAGACTTAGGTATCCATAGTTTAGTGTGTTTTAGATCCATTTGTAAAGCTTAGTATAGTTGATATGCTCAAGTGCACAAACACACACGTTTTATGTTTGGTTTTTGGTTTTCATGAATAGTTGATCAAAACAAGTTTAATTGATAGATGTATAGTTGTTTCATTCTATACATGCTTGCTTAACTTTTAAACAAACTTATTTTGATATGTCTATTCATGAGTTTTTAGGAAAATCAGATTTCCTATTGAAAAATCAAGTTTGATAAAAATACATGTTTTGGTTTTTGATAAAAATGATAAAACACAAAAATAGTTCACATTGATTGATATTTGAGCTAAACTTTTTACCACATGTTTTTATATCAATGCAAAATGATAAAACTATTTTTGGTGATTTTTAGAAGTGTTAAAAGATTTTTCAAAATATTTTTAAACTGTTTTTCTGACCCAGTTTTCTGTTCCAGACTTCAACCAGTCGACTAGTCTTCTGACCAAGTCGACTTGGGATGAAGTCGGTCGACCGGGCCGGTCGACCGACGTGCACAGATTGTGCACGTTTGGCAGACACAGGGACGATCGACCGTCAGGGTCGACCGGGTCTGAGAGCTCTGCTCTCTGTTTGTTTGGGTCACCAGGGCGGTCGACCGGGGCGGTCGACGGTCACATTTCTGACCGTTGGCGGTCGGCCGGGCCGGCCGACCGGTAGCCTGTCAGGCTGCCACATCAGCCTAACGGCTAGTTTTCTGATGGGCCTATATAAACCCCATTTCTTTGGGATTTTGGCTAAGGTTTTTAGAGACAAAATTTACAGACTTTTTCTACTGTTTTAAAAGAGTTTTAAAAGAGTTTTGTGCCAAAAAGATTTATCTTTGTATTGTTTTGGGTTTTTGGAAAATCAAAGAAACTAGGTTTTTGGGATATTGATTTGGTCTTTTATTTCTATCATCTACAAGAGATTTCCCAAGTAGTTTTTCTTTGTTGCTTGTTTCCAAAAACACCTTGTTTCCACACTTGAGCTTATCTTCTATCCTAATCTATTTAGGATCTTTGTTTTGTGAAAAAGAGAAAAGAGAGATTGTTTGAGGTTGTGGAAACCTCCAAGTTGTACACCCTTACTTTGTTGTATCCCTCTTTGGTAGAGGTTGATCGGGTGATTGGTTTGCTCCCTCTTTATTAGAGGTTGAGGCTTGTGGTTTGCTCCCTCTAGTGAGAGGTGGAGTTTGGTTTGTAAACCCTCTTCGGTAGAGGTGTTGGTTGTTGTTTGGCTACGGGCCTACCCCTCGGTTGTGAGGTGGTGTTTTGAGAGAGGAGTTTGGTACTCCTATTGTTGTAACAAATCCTCTTCGGTAGAGGTTCCCTCGGTGGGGGATAGTGGATTGGAAATCCTACACGGTGGTGTAGGCGAGGATGTAGAGCTAGGGGCTCGAACCTCGAAACATATCTTTGTGTTTGCGTTTGATTCATTGTCTCTTTACTCTCTCTCTTTACTTTGTGCAAAGTATCATTCATTCATTCATATCTTATTGCTTGCATTTGTGCCTTGCATATATTCATATTAATATATCATCTTATATGCTTGGTTGTTTGTGTGTGCCTCACTTGTACTTAATCAACAAGAGCTTCACATAGCACCTCAACGCATATCTAGGGGAATCAAGAGGAGTTAGTCCAGAGCCCTTCACGGGGAATTCGGCTACACTTGTTGATTGTACTAAGTGTGATTGCAATATTATTTTAAGCTTCCGCATTTAGAGCACTTAGTTCATTAGATTAGCACTTGCACCTATTCACCCCCCTCTAGGTGTTTTTCAGCTTCCCCCTCCCCCACAAGTTCTATGGAGCTCTAGAACTTACGATCATGGAATTAACCATCTCCTTCAAAGTTCTGTTCTTCCGTTCAGCAATCCCATTTTGTTGAGGAGTATATGGTATTGTAGTTTGATGAATTATACCAAATTTAGCACATAACTCACTAAATTCATTTGATTCATATTCTCTGCCTCGATTGAATTTTAGAATCTTTATACTCTTGTTGAGTCGATTCTCAACCTTGACTCTATATGTTAGAAATATATTCATTGCCTCGTCCTTACTATTTAGAAGATACACATAACAGTATATTGTACATTCATTAATAAAGTAATAAAATACTTTTTTTGCCTCTTATTGGTGCATTTTTCAAGTCACACAAGTTGCTATGAATTAACCCTAAAGGTTCTGTATTTCAATCAATTGAGTTAAATAATTTTTCGCGACCTTGGCTTCAACACAAATCTCACACTTGCGAATTTCTTTCAAGTTGAGTTTAGGAATATCCTACATTAGATAAGTTTTGCAAGGACTCGTAATTTACATGCCCTAATCTAGCATGTCATAAAATAGGAGACTCAAGCAAATAAACAGAAGATTTTCTTTTATTTATGAGTTTTGGGTATAGATATACAGACTTCTTGTCCACTACAGCAACATTGGCCTTAAATAAACCATCAACAAGATAACCCTTAGCCACATACATCCCACCCTTAGTAAGTACAAATTTATCTGATTCAAAAATCATTCTAAAATCTTTCTCACTAAGAATTGACCCAGAGATCAAGTTCTTGCGGGTATCTGGAACGTGTAGTACATCATTCAGAGTGAGCTTCTCCCCAAATGTCCACTTCAGAATGACCTTTCCTTTTCCCTCAACCTTAGAATGGCTGAGTTACCGATGAAGAGTTGCTCATCATGCTCTATATTTTGGTAATCAGATAATAATACTTTCTCAGAGCAGATGTGCCGAGTAGCCCCAATGCCTACCCACCAATTTTTATTGTTGGTTGTCAGATTCACTTCTGACATCACAGCTGATAAGCTTGGCAACGCATGGTCGGTCAGGTTTGCCTGTGGATAGTCCTTCTTTTTCTTTTTGGGACGATTGCGACATTCATTCGCCTTGTGTCCCTCTTTGTTGCAGATGTAGCAAGTTCCCTTGAAGCGCTTATTCTTACCTTCTTGGTCCTTACCTTTGTACCCCTGGGCAGTCTTCTTCCGCGTCAAGCCTTTGAAAGTAGATGCTTTCCCCTTTAAGTTTTCGATCATATTGGCTTTGGATTCATAGGAGTTCTTGTTGCTCCTTTTCTCGGACTTATGATTGTCATCTTCAATCCAAAGCCTCACAATGAGATCCTCCAACTTCAGCTCCTTGTGCTTCTACTTCAGGTAGTTCTTGAAATCTTTTTATGCAGATGGGAGTTTATCCACGATAGTAACAACTTGAAAAGTTTCAGATAGAATCATACCTTCAGCCTCTATCTCATCCAAGATAAGTTGGAATTCTTGCTCTTGACTAATCACGGTCATGTTGTCCACCATTTTATACTTCAGAAATCGTCCCACGACGAACTTCTTGGTACCGACATCTTCAGTCTTGCACTTCTTATCAAGACTTGCCCATAACTTCTTTGCAGTTGTAATTAGACTGTAGACATTGTAAAGAGAGTCATCTAGTCCATTTAAAATATAATTTTGGCAAAGTAAGACACTTTGCGTCCATGCATCAACTACAAGGGCTGAGTCCTGATTAGTTCCGGTTCAGATGGATCCTCTTGCAGGAATTTGACTAAATGCAGAGTGGTCAAGTAGAAGTGCATCTTCTATTGCCACCTCTTAAATTCAGTGCCATCAAATTTTTCTGGCTTCTCTGGTTTCGGGCTAGGAAGTGGAGCAGACACCATCATCTGTTGAATTTGCATGTTCGGTGTCTTACTGGTACTGTCTTGATTAATCTCAGACATCTTCTATAATTCAAACAGAACAAAAGTGAGTAACATCAAGAACGATAATTGTCTTAAGATTGTTAGATGCAGGAATAGATCTAACAACTAATCAATATCATCGATCTAATTGGCCAGGTCGGTGAATATCAGGTGGAAGGTTTTTCGTTCAGTAGAATGTTCCTTAATTACAGAACTACCTTTCAATTATCTTCCTTGGTTAAACACTAACTAGACTAGTATTAGTCAGTCTCAATATAAAGTAATATTTATAAGCATAAATATTTCAGTATAACCTCTGCATAAAGAATGTTAGTTTACTTATACAATAATTGGAGTGAGATACGCATATAACGAATCTTCTTAAGCTAATTACATCCCCAGCTTCGGTGCTAACAGGTTACTGGACACTGGTCTCCTAATATACAACACTTCTTCACAGTATTTAGATAGCACTACCAAATCACCATACGGTCGAACCGTAGTTAATCAGTACCTTCACATGATTTCAATGCAGCAGGACGAAGACAAGTTTCAGGAAGAATATTTGACTTAACTTTGGAGGATTATTCACTGTAGAGAGGAAGGAGAGAGAAGAATTTATTCTTCTTAGGAAGTCCTAAATTCAAACAACAATTCTATTTAAGAATTTGTTGAATTTTTTGAACCCTTCTTTCAAAACAAATATTTTTTATTTCAGATTTTTGTTCCAAAATCCGAATTCTGAATTCAGAGGGAGAGTAGAGTAGAGAATCTCTATTTTTCTCTTTTTTCTGTGTATTTAAAATCATGGAAAGGAGTGTTATTTATAACGCTCCAGGGAATCTGTTGGAGGGCAGGTTCGTCTAAGAACAGTTCCTATCGAACTGTTGCAACTGTTCCAGACAGGACCCGCTGCAGCACGGGTTCAGGTAGCAGAGCGGGTCTTGCACCCATGTGGCCCGGTTCCGGGCCGACTTGGGTCCGCGCACTCGCCCAGGTCCGCGCCCGGATCCGAGCTATGGCACTGGCGCGCGCGTGTGGGCATGGTTTCCCCCAATCGTGCGCGAAAACTCCAAGTTCCCAAAGGGCATGTCCTTTGTTCCCATTTTTCTCTATTAATACACTTCAATTGTCCATCTCATATCCAATGTGCGGCTAAATGCATTTAGCTACCTTTAATCTCCTTTTAGCTTTTGAATTAGACAAACTTTAGACTTGAATATCTCATTCATTCTAAAACAGAATTAAATATGTAAATATATCACGTTCATCCCCAATTGAAGGAGAACACACTCCAACCATTATCCGGTTGATTCTGTCAACGGATCATACCTTAATTCAGCTCAAAGATTCATGTTTTAATTCTTTGTTTTCCCAACACTTTTCTCATGAGCGGTTATGAGTTCAAATCTTTTTATTTGCAATGGATGAGGGAATTTTCTAAACTAAATTTGAAGTTTTGTATTAAGGAGACATATTACGCAATGTCTTTGTTTAACGATTCACGAAGAAAGATACTCTCTACACACAATGACCACGTATAAAGTACTAGTAGTTTGTTGATGCTAGATTATTATGATTTGTGAGTGTACAACAAGAATTTCTTTATCTCTTTATGTGAGCTTTTCTCCTCCATTATGATGAAATTATTTTACGCATTATAGAAATTATAATATACGTCTGCGAGCTTTTCTTCACAAGAAGAAAGTAAAAAATAGCATAGGTAGAAAACAATTTCTTTTCCCGTTTGAATGTGTAATGACTAAGGAGTCAAGTCTCAACCATACTCCGTGAATAGTTTGTTACTTAACCTTAGGCCTTGTTTGATAACAAGAATAAAAAAGAGTTAAGTTTCTAGTTTTTACTAGCTCTTTCAAACACTTAAAGTTTTAAATAGTTAAAGAGTAATTATGACATATCTTTCCTACGATAAAATGAGATTTTTGAAAAAAAAATATACACTTTGTCTCTTACTTTTTGAGTGCAAGTGCTTAACTCCTACACCAATTCTAAATTGGTGTAGGAGTTACAAACTCCAACCTTAACTCTTTCCAAATCTTCTCTCTGAATTTCATATCACTCTACTCTCTCTAGCTCTACTTACCAAACAGGCCTTAATGTAACTAATATCATAACCTTATAAGTTGTACCTAATTTCTATTTCTACGCTTGAAAATCTTCCACCAAAGTGGTCATATGATAATGCAATTAACTGTCGACTACGAAAATGTAGATGGGAAGACCCAAATCCATTATGTAATGCCTTTTGAACTCATACTCCGTAGAAATTTGAATTCTCCCATCCGTGTATGTGTTAGTGGACGATCCAAATCAAAATCTTAATTCGTGTTTATTATTGTTTAGACTGATGTGACTTAATCTCTATAATTAAGGGTCATTAATTTGTTTACTTGAAGGAATACCATGTCCCTGAGTCACTTCTCTTCGGACTCTTCAGTTGTTTGTTTTACTTGGAGAGTGAATTGAAAGAGATTAAAAAGATTTTGACAAATTCTATGTGACTGACACATATCACGTGGGAGTACTCTGTCATTTGTATTTTAAGAGAGAAGAGTATATAGAGATATAAATAAAAGATAAGATATTATTTTTTATTTATTAGACTTTCACTGAGAACCTTAGAATTTAACATTTAGTTATTTTTTAATTTCTAAGAGTTTTCTCATGCAACAAATAATTATTGAATTGCTAGAAGACTTTTTACCTACTTCAATATATTACAAAAGGGTTTCTTTTTGAAAACCCCTCAAAAAATAATTAATTTTAAAAATCAACCTCTCCTCAAATTAATTCCAAAAATCGATCTTTGACACGCCACATCGGCGTGATGTCAGCAGTGGGGTGGTTCACCCTGCCAGCGTGGCGCCCGCGACATCGAAGTTATTTTGGGGTTCGTACGAGGTTGTCAACCCTGGACGAAGCATTTTTTTGCTTGTATATTGTTTTATCCGGAGTTGGCAACACCGATAAAATCAATATTAGTTTTTCAAAGAAATTATGGCCTTGTTCGGGTTCGCAACTTCGGACAAGGCCATAATTTTAAAAAAATAAAAATGTCCCTCTCTCCTCTCTTTCCTCTTCTCTCCCTCTCTCCTCCTCTAAGACAACTACCAAGTACATCTCTAGTGACGAGGCCGGCGATGACGAGCTCGGCAGGGACCACGACGAGCCGCAGTTGTTGGGTTGCTGCTGCAATAGCGAGGAGGCTGTGTGTGACAACGAGAAGCCCTCGTCGTCGTCGGCCTCCTTGTCGCAACAACTGTCTAGCAGCGGCAACTATAATAGTCTCAGTTTTTAATCACTAAATTATCATAATCATAAACTGTTATCCTTAAACATTCCAATAATCACTGATAGTTTCGACATCATCTTCTTTATAATATGGAGTCTGTCCTGATACATATGTTACATTTTGGTTAACATCAACTTACCTATTAATTTTAAAAGTACATTACTCAATCACAAAATCAGATATCTCAATAATCACATCACTTCTAATCAGTATTTATATACTATTCAAAATATCCCAAATACAGAACTGATATATACATCATTTATACCACTATCAACCATTTTTGTTATATACTAAAAACACGAGTATTTCTGTTACTTATACAAAAGATACTTAACATAAAAAATATAAGTACTCAATAAAATACTATTCAATTTGCCTTGCTGCTTGTACTGAGCTCTAACCCTTGCTATGACCAGAAAAAGGGGTTAACAATAATGAGGTGGCTTGAAAGCTCAATGAGTAAAGTAAACTCCAACTTAACCTACATGAATGCATGCTTAAACAACTTACAGTTTCAAATATCAGATATCAATTTTTAATTATATAAGAAATTCAATTTCTTATCAATTCATAACTCTTGATCTCTTACCCAATTTTCTTTTAATTTTCTTACAATATAGATGTCTCAACTACTAGATACAATTTCTTATCTCAGAAGTTTCATAAGTAGTGATGCACCAATCACAAACCGTGCTCTTATAGAACATAATAATTAATATATAAAAGTGATTCAAGTATCATGGTGTCAAGCTCCAATGGCTTCAATACATCAAATAATTTATTATCATAATTAAAAATGCACATATGCCACAATCACATTTAGTGATTGAGTTTTCATTTTCTTCCCCTCCTATTGGTTTTGCACAGCCCATTTCTCCAGTATATATAATATATAACACCTTCATCCCCCTCCTATCGGATCTTGCATGGTCTCTTTCTCCATTTATATAATTATATACGCATATCAATAACACCGTCTCCCCCGCCACCAGATCTAGCATAGCCCCTTCCTCCAACATGTATTTACATGTCAATATATATATATATATATATATATATATATATATATATATATATATATATATATATATATATATATATATATATATATATATATATATATATATATAGGGTTACTGTACCTCAGCCGACGGCTGAGAGAGTTTATCAGCCGGCGGTGACGTGGCTGAATATATGCCACATATCGGCCGCCGACTGTAGGCGCCAAAAAAATCAAAAAAATCCCGCCTAAACAATCGTGAAACAAATTGACAAAAATACCCCTATTTTACTTCTAAACTAGCATAAACTCATCCACAAACAAAATTTACCTACAGAATTTTCAGCTGAATATATCTACAGTTATAAAATTCTTAATTCTACTACAGACGAAACATGATATCGTTCAGCACTCCGACGACAGACGCTGTCTTTTTTTCACATGCCTTATGTAACAGAATTCTTACCATTTTACAAAGTCTGAATCGTATTCGCAGTCATAGTATAATAAAACTTTCGAACATTGCGACCATCGTCGCATAATTAATACAATATAACTTTCAATTTTATATGACGACTGTGGCACTAGTCGCAGTCATAGTATAACAAAAACTTTTTTATATCACGTCGGCGACCCTAGTCGCATTCCTTTTTTATATCACGTCTGCGATCCTAATCGCATTCCTTATTCCCATAAAAATAACAGACGAAACATGCTATCGTTCAGCACTGCGATCTCGTTCAGAACAGCGACCAAGGTCGCAATCTTTTTTCAGCACTGCGACCAAAGTCGCAATCCTTTTTCGCATGCCTTATGTAACAGATTTTTTATAAGTTTACAAAGTAGATTAGCATTGCGACCCTGAGATCAGTTCGCGTATATCACATTTTATAAAAATACTATATTAATTACACTGAATTAAATGAAGTAATTAATATTCTATCTACCGTGATACAACAACAGTCTCGAAAAAAGAGATGCACTAATATTAATCTCGATAAAGGAAAGATGGGCACCATACGTAATCTAAAGATATAGGGAAAACATTCTATAAAAAGTTAATTTGTACTCACGTAGTAAACCTCTGGAAAAAAGGAACTGTTCGGATTCTCCCGCCATAACTCTTCAATTAAATATTTAATTTTTTTACCACTTCTTCCCATACTCAACCGTCACCTATAACAATTATTATTACTATTCATATTTTTTCACATTCTTTACCTTTATATAGTGCTTGTAACTAATATATTATCTCATATTTAAAAACTATATTTTTGCTCTTCCTTTTCAATTTGATTTCAAAAACTTCCAGAAAACAATACATTCTTGAATCATGTCTTCCCCATCTTCTTCCTCTGAACACTCAGATTTCAACTTCAATCATTCCCCCACCGGTCCTCTTTCTTCAGGCTATTCTAGTGAATCTGATGCCAGTCTGGACTTCACTCCTTTTGACTATATCACTACATCAAATAATATTTTAACTGATCCTCCTCTTCATGAGGATGATGAAGTTTTCATGTGGGTTAGTGAAGAGGAAATTATTCCTCAGCCACTTGACAGAGACATACTTGATGAAAGCATGTCCTCTGATGCTAGAGGCTCGCTTTCTCGACACGAATTTGAGGAAGAGCTTGATAGAGACGATCCATTCTGGGAGTTTATCGATGAACAAAAAAACTCTCAAAAACAGGAAGATGATGAGGACGAGGAGAATGAAGACGACGAATCTGCTTATGATGGTGATGACGACGAGGATTAGGATTTCCTGATCTTCTGATATTCAACGTTATTCTGTCTTCTGTTAACAGCTTTTAATGCTCTTTTTTTGTAAGATCTCTTTCTGACCATATTATGTTATAAATATAATTTACTTCTATCTGTAAAAAAGTATGCCATATAGTTATTATTTCTGCATCTTATCTGCGATAATGGTCGCAGTACTCATATAATAATTACATATAAAACTGCGACCATGGTCGCTGTCCAGTCATAAAACAGTTTGATCGTTTGCATTAAATAAAATTATAAACAGCTGCCATGGTCGCAGTCTAAAATTAAACTATATAAACAGATAATACTACGAACATGATCGCAATCCTCTCAAATCAGTATATTTCACTGTATATTTCACTGTATATCACAAATTAGAAACTGCGACTGCTGTTCTTAAACACTCGACCATAGTCGCAGTCCTACTTCGCATGCAATAACTAAAAAAAATTCGTAGTTTATAGGCGGCTGATTAGAAACTGCGACTGCTCCTCTTAAACACTGCGACCATAGTCGCAGTCCTACTTCGCATGCAATAACTAAAAAAAATTCGTAGTTTATAGGTGGCTGAGACAACAGTTACAGTGAAGAGCAAACATATAAAACCATACGTAAACTGCGACTATAGTATCAGTCCTTAGTCACCATTATTACATTTAACTTAGCAAAAAAAATTATACAAAAAAAATGCTGTCATGAGTACTGCGACCATAGTCGCAGTCCTTGATCGCATGCTATATATAAAAAAATAATAATTATACATTACATGCGAAAAAAAGTAAACTGCGACTATATTAAAAATCAGTAAATTTCAAATCAGATAACAAAAAATTAATAAAGAAGCATTCAAATTAGTTTCGTGATTTGATAAAAAAAATGGTGGCAGTTTAAAAAAAAATTTAATAATTTATACATTACATGCGAAAAAAAGTAAAACTGCGACTATATTAAAAATCAGTAAATTTCAAATCAGATAACAAAAAAATTAATAAAGAAGTATTAAAATTAGTTTCGTGATTTGATAAAAATTGGTGGCATTTTGACCGCATTATTAAAGATAATTGTGACACATCACCGCAGGGGTATTTAGTAATTTCAACTATTTCAATAGGCGGGGAGTCTTTTCTAGTGTGACTAATAATATGCCACGTCACCGCAGGCTGAGAGGGTCTCTCAGCCGTCGGCTGATATACATTTTTCTCATATATATATATATATATATATATATATATATATATATATATATATATATATATATATATATATATATATATATATATTAACAAACCCATCTTCCCATCATCAGCGCCCTCACGGTCCTTTTCTCCATTTGCATAAAATGCATAAAAATATGTGCATATAAAAATATGTGTATATAAACACTACATACACATTCACATCCATAGATTCATGCAAAAATCAAAATCAATGTTTGTCATAAGTTTACTCGATAATCGGATAATTTTTCATGAATTCTTTTAGCATTATTCATTCACATACATGTCAATATGTTATACACCATCATATTTATGTATTTTTAAATTCTTATATGATATCAAGTTCAGTTTATCAGGTAAAGTATCAATACTTAATCATGTACTTGTTAATCAAGTTATAATTATCACAACCGGTATCCGGTTTCAATTTAATATCCACATAACAGTTTACAATTAAGATTATCATATAATTACATCAATTTCATAAGCGTGGTGTATATTATAATTGTAAACAATCATCACACATTCACATGAATAGATGTACCAAGTTGTAAACTAAGTTACAGTATTACCGGTTTATAATTATCACCATTTGATTATGGTTAATGTAGTAAAGCTAACTATCATTTTATGTTCTTAATAATCCTTAATTAAGTTTCACAGTTTCTCCTGTTACTAGTTACCTTTTAATTATTTTCTCAATTAATTTCACATGAATTCTAATAATCGGAGATACAATACTTACTGATTCTAATGATCACCGGCTCGATCAACCCTCCAATCTCTTGAATACTCCCCTATTCAAGAATACACTTCAAAATATACTATATAATATTTTAATTAAATTTCAGTTAAGCGATGACTGAATTCATCTTGATACTTTAACGAGATCCAACATAATTGCATCTGGCACGTGCGCAACTTGTCATGGTGAAGTCCCGCGCGTTTGACACTTGACAGGTCTCCCCTAATCGTGCCTTCCCTTTATGTTGCCGTCGCCTGTGCTAGGTGTGTAAACGTAGCTCTTGTCTTCACAAATCCAATGGTTTGAGAATCGCGCGAATCGGACTTCAGATGGCCGAGAAATCACCCGAACAGCTCACGCGCCAACTCGCCCCCTTGGTCCTGCCTGTTAGGCTTTTGGCCATGCCACTTGGCCCGTTGGCCGTGCATACGGCTGCGTGTCTGCGCCTGTGCCTGTTCTCGTGCGCCTTGCCTAAGCGTGCCCGCGACCAGAACCCAGCGTCGCGTGCTTGCGCTCGCGCGTTTGGTTATGCCAACACCCAGCGCCTGGGACTTCGCCCAGCGCGAGCCTTTTCTGCATGTGCACGGACGCCGCCCACCACCGCCAGCCTTCTGCCACTTCTGGCCACCGCCGGCAAGCAAGGGAGATAGAGGGCCTGCGAGGGGGGAGAGAGTGCGTGAGGATAAAAATGAGAATTATCTTCTCCATTACTCTCT
The DNA here is from genome assembly GCA_038442645.1 of Agave tequilana. Taxonomy (NCBI): domain Eukaryota; kingdom Viridiplantae; phylum Streptophyta; class Magnoliopsida; order Asparagales; family Asparagaceae; genus Agave; species Agave tequilana. The sequence goes on from JAVJIF010004635.1 coordinate 14,373, forward strand.
AATATATTTTTACAACCACCAATAACATCAAGCCATATATTACTTAGCCCCTAAGTAAACTTCTGCCTTCAACACCTCATACTTGCCAATCCACCACCTCCTCTCCCCTCATTTTTGGCTTAATTAAAATTAATTGCATGATTAGTGTGACGCCCCGACCCGCGGGTACGGAGACGTCACTACGACGTATATACGCAGGTCGGAAATACCCTCACGTATATACACTAAGCATCAGTACAGGTAAAAATTAGAGTATGAAAGTACAGTGGTAATATACATTCCAACAGAAAAATACAAGTACATAGTTATCACAAAGAGTGATACAACATTACAAGACTATTACATCACCAAGAAGTACAAAAGTACAATATACGAAGAGATATATATAACAAAAACTGAAAGGTGCTCACGATCAGCAAGAGAGGCCTCGAGAGCCAATCAGGAGAAGAGCTGGGAGGAAGAGCTGTGGCGATGTCTAAGTTTGTGCTACACTCTGGTCGCCACAGAAGGATCCGCTGCGCACTCTGATCGGCTACAGCAAGGCCACCATGGTCCAGACTTCAGGATCTGGACATGAGAATCTAGGATTGTCAGATGCAACCCCGCGGTACATATGATAAAGCCAAGTGACGTGCATATCAAGCAGTCACACGTGTGCATGATTAAGTGATATAGTTCAGGCATGCAGGTACAGGGAATGGCAAGTGACATAAAGGAAATTAAAGAAACGACAGTAAATCTGAATCAAGTAAATATGTGTATATCGATAAGTCTGAATCAGAAAGCATGCATAGAAAATGGTGTCGAGAGCATAGTTACACATAAACATATGATAAATACATTAAACATGCGATAAGTACATTAAACATGCGATAAATACAAGTATGAACAAAACTAGTTGTACAAGCTCAGATTATGTATTCACGAGATTAATACGTCAAGGGAATAATCCAAACAAGAAAATCCTCATCTATAAACCACATATCCCATGTCGTCGTCATCTGAGTTCGAACAACTTGAGTTGCCCTCAGAGTAACAGAACTAGAGAGTATCTGGAGTAATTATTGTGTCGCATAAATCATATGTCATAAAGCAGGGTGTCAACTCAGAGCATGCCACCTGATTAAATGATTTATCACTATAACTGGAGAATATAAATGTATTGCATTTTAAGTTATTCAATAATAATAATCAGTACCGTTTGATATTTCAATCGCCTCCCTACTAGTGCCTCACATCACTGATAGTCCATACTAGAGTTCGTACTCTAATAGAACTCACTCGGGTCTGATATGTGAGTACCAGGACCCGAACTAAGGAGAGACCAAATATCACACGTTCCTAATATTATTACTGTTTGGTTATTACATTCTTATGTTATTCATCCGATCCATATGCTTAGGTATGTGTTGCCAGTACACATACATCCACTTATGAATAAGACGAGTTATTATTTAGAAACTGATAAATCTGATGGCTCATATTTATAATGGGTCCTATCTCTGCCCGGGACTAGGCTCAGGAGTATATGCTACTGCTTCCGAGGACTTATCATTACACGCCCCACACGATACTTCAAATATCAGGCTACTGCTTCCGGAGACTTATCATTACGCGCCCCACATGACACTTCAGATATAACACCATTATAAATATGATATCATAACGGCATCCATCAGTTTCCCCTACCCAAGTATAAGTTGAGTGCTTTATTATATATAGTCCAAGGATAATGTCCACGGTGAATACATAGTAATCCAACATCTATGATTATCCAATTACGGGGATTAACAGGAGTACAATATTAGAAGCATAATATCAGGAATCTCCCTGTTATAGGGGTTCAGGAATACAGGAGTTCAGGAGCACAAGAGTTCAGGAGCACAGGAGGTCTGGCAATAGTATAATAATCAGCCAAGTCCCCGTAAAAGTGATAATCTTGAATATGCAATGTAATACAGGTATCAGGTATAATAGTATCCAGTCAGGTGTCACAATATCAGGTCAAGTGTACTAGTACCATGTGAAAGTATGTCAAGTGAGTGATAGTATGTCAATTGTCAAGTGTCATATATCAGGTGTCAGGTGTCAAGTGATAACATGTCAAGTACCGGTGTCAGATATCAAGTGTCAGGGATCCGGTGTCAAGTGTAACATGTCATGTACCGGTGTTAGATATCAAGTGTCAAAGATCAGGTGTCAAGTATAACATATCTAGTACAGTGTCAGATTTCAAGTGTCTGGGATCAAGTGTCAGTATAACATATCAAGTACCAGTGTCAGATATCAAGTGTCAGGTATCATCCGGTCATATAACTGATACAGGAGAACAGCATAGTTAAACATTTCAAACTGTTGACAACCATATCTATAACCACAATAAATTATTCTTTTAATTAGCTAAGCGGAGCTGAGCGAAGTAGGAGCGTATCTAGGCATATCCATGCAAGTATAATACCAGTTAAATGAATTATAATAACGATCAATAAATATTCATATAACATGTTAATATTAGAAATCACTCTCATATCATATATCAACTCGCATAACGATGTATCATGTAGTAAAAGCCAGAATAGCATTGGCATGAAGCAACCCAAGAAAAGTACTCTCTAAAATCACCAGAAAATACCGTAAAATTGCGGAACACCATAAACACGTACATGCCACTAATCCATATTAATATATATATATATATATATATATATATATATATATATATATATATATATATATATATATATATTAGAGAGAATAAGAGAGGAGAGAGAGAATTAGTTAGAGAGAGAGACTAACAGAGAGAGAGAGAGAGAAAGAGGATAGTGTTTGCTGGAAAAGGTGGGGGAAATTAGGGGATTAAAAGAGGGGTAAAAGTGGAAAGAAAAAAAAGAAAGGAATAAAAGAAAGAAAGAAAGAAGGAAAAAGGAGAAAGGAGGGGAGAGGGTGGGGTGGCCAGCGGATGCTGGCCACCGCCGGCGGCCTGGGCGGTGGCGGCGCCACCGGAGGAGGAGGCGCCGCACCTAGGCCCCCCTGGGGAGGAAGGGGTGGGTGGGTTGTTGTTGTTGTTTGTTGTTGATGGAGTTGGTGGTGGTGGAGGTTGATGGTGGTGGTGGTGGTTGTGGTGGTTGATGGTGATGTTGGGAAGTTGGAGGAGGAGGAGGAGGAGATGGTGGTTTGGTGGTGGAAGTGGAGGATTTGGTGGAATTAGTGGTGAATTTTGGAGAAGAGGAAGATGATGGAGTGATGGGTTTTATTGAAATTAGAGAAAAGGAGATGGAATTTGGAGATGATGGAAGTAGAGAAAGGAAGTGCGGAATTGGGGGGCGGCGCCGGCGGCTAAAGGCGGCGTTGGGCGACGGTGAGGGTGGAGTCGGCGGTCATGGAGGGGGAGAGAGAGTGGGTTGGTTGGAGAGATGAAGAAGAAGATGGAGAAAATGGGAAGAAGGGAAAGGAAGAAAGGAAAATTAAATAAAGGGAGAGGGAGAGGGAGAGGGAGAGGGAGAGGGAGAGTGTGGGAGGAGGTAGGGGAAAGGTGGGCTGTTGTTACAGCGGCAGGTAGTAGTAGGCAGGTTAGGGGAAGCATGGGGAGTAGGGCATGGGAGAAGGAAAGAGAAAAAGAAAAGAAGAAAAAGAAAATAAAGAAAAGAAAGGAAAAGGAAAAATAAAGAAAAATAAGAAAAATTAATAGATAATATATATTATTAAATAGATAAATTAATATGATAACTTGGAAGTATAAAGAAGAGGAGTAGAAAAGGAAAAAGTAAGAAAAGAAAAGAAAGGAAAATAATATTATTATTTAAATAGGGTAAAATTTGACTGTTTCAGAAACGTTCCGAAAATTCTTAAAATAGAAAATATTATTTTAAGATGCCTGGTAAAATCAGATTCGAGAAATTCAATTGGGTTTTCAAAAAAAAATCTTAGAATCTTTCGGCGATACCGGTCGACACCAAAGTCGGTTAAATTTTGATAAATTCAGAAAATTCCAAAAAAAAATGTATTTAGATAGAAAATGTGATTCTAATAAGTAATATGAAAATCGTTTCTAAGAATACAACTCCATTTGAAAACTAAAAACTGAGAATCGGTCAGCGATGTCAATCGATACCAGTTTTGAAGATTTTACAGAATAATTCTGAAAAATTTCAAAAAATCATGAAAAATCTAAAATATTAAAAAAACAGTGTTTGAAACTGAAAATTGGTCAATCAGACTACCAAAGAGGTCAAATCAGGCAGTAAGCTGGTATCGGTTCCCGGTCCAAGTCAGAGCTGACTCTAAGACTGAGAATCTAGATACGATACCAAATAACATAAGCAGATACAACCCAAAAATAAATACTGGAAGAAAATTGAAACAATATGGTCAAAAAATTGGGATACGTATCTGGGTACGTATCCTGGGAAAAGGGTGCTACAGTCTACCCACCTAACAAAAATTTCATCCTCAAAATTTCTATACGGAGGGAGATGAACATGGAAGAGATTAGGGTCAACGATGATAATATGATAAAGTATGAAGGGTAAGAAAGATTACTAACTCAGTACAAAAAATATCTGAGTTGGTTGAGGGGATGACGGGAAGAAGCTAAATGGAAAAAGATAGAAGGGTCTCAGGATCCAAGGAAGAGATTGCGAGGAAGGAATAGATAAAACCACACTTGCGATTGGAATGTATATTCAAGACTCGTGGTCTCCAGCTGCAAATTAATATATCATTAATCTGCCAACTGATAGTACTGAAGATGTGAGAACCAGGCTCTGATACCATCCTGTGACACCCCGACCCCGCGGGTACGGAGACGTCACTGCGACGTATATACGCAGGTCAGAAATACCCTCACGTATATACGCTAAGTATCAGTACAGGCAAGAATTAGAGTATAGAAGCATAGTGGTAATATACATTCCAACAGAAAAGTACAAGTACATAGTTATCACAGAGAGTGATACAACATTACAGGAATATTACATCACCAGGAAGTACAAAAGTACAGTATACGAAGAGATATAATAACAAAAGCTGAAAGGTGCTCACGAGCAGCAAGAGAGGCCTCGAGAGCCAATCAGGAGAAGAGCTAAGAGGAAGGGCTGCGGTGATGTCTAAGCTTCTGCTACACTCTGGTCACCATGAAAGGATCCGCTGCGCACTCTAATCGGCTACAGCAAGGCCACCATGATCCAGCCTCTAAGATCTGGACATGAGAATTCAGGGTTGTCAGATGCAACCCCACGAGTACATATGATAAAGCCAAGTGGCGTGCATATCAGGCAGTCACACGTATGCATGATCAAGTGATGTGGTTCAGGCATGCAGGTACAGGCAATGGCAAGTAACATAAAGGAAATTATAGGAACGACAATAAATCTGAAATCAAGTAAATACATGTATATCGATAAGTCTGAATCAAAAAGCATGCATAGAAAATGGTGTCGAAGCATAGTTACACATAAACATGCGATAAATATATTAAACATGCGATAAGTACATTAAACATGTGATAAATACAAGTATGGACAAAACTAGTTATACAAGCTCAGATTATGGATTCACGAGATTGATACGTCAAGGGGATAATCCAAACAAGATAACCCTCATCTATATACCACATATCCCATGTCGCCATCGTTTGAATTCGTACAACTTGAGTTGCCCTCAGAGTAACTGAACTAGAGAGTATCTAAAGTAATCATTGTGTCGCATAAATCATATGTTATAAAGTAGGGTGTCAACTCAGAGCATGCCACCTGATTAAATGATTTATCACTATAACTGGAGAATATAAATGTGTTGCATTTTAAATTATTCAATAATAATAATCAGTACCATTTGATATTTCAATCGCTTCCCTACCAGTGCCTCACATCGCTGAGAGTCCATACTACAGTTGGTACTCTAGTAGAACCCACTCGGGTCTGATATGTGAGTACCAGGACCCGAACAAAGGAGAGACCAAATATCATACGTTCCTAATATTATTACTGTTTGGTTGTTATATTCTTATGTTATTCATCCGATCTATATACTTAGGTATGTGCTACCGGTACACATACATCCACTTTTGAATAAGACGAGTTATTATTTGAAAACTGATAAATCTGATGGCTCATATTTATAGTGGGTCCCGTCTCCACCCGGGCTAGGCTCAGGAGTACAGACTACTACTTTCGGGGACTTATCATTACGCGCCTGACACGACACTTCAGATATCAGGCTACTGCTTCCGAGGACTTATCATTACGCATCCCATACGACACTTCAGATATAACGCCATTATAAATATGACATCATACCGGTATCCATCAGTTTCCCCCACCCAAGTATAAGTTGAATACTTTATTTTATATATAGTCTAAGGATAATGTCCACAGTGAATACACAATAATCCAACAGTGTATATATCAGGAATCTCCCTATTATAGGGGTTCAGGAATACAAGAGTTCAGGAGCACATGAGTTCAAGAGCACAGGAGGTCTGGTAACAGTATAATAATCATGTCAAGTCTCCGTAAAAGTGATAATCATGAATATGCAATATAATATAGGTGTCAGGTGTCACAATTCAGGTCAAGTGTACTAGTACCATGTGAAAGCATGTCAAGTGAGTGATAGTATGTCAATTATCAAGTGTCATATATTAGGTGTCAGGTGTCAAGTGATAACATGTCAAGTACCGGTGTTAGATATCAAGTGTCAGGGGTCAAGTGTCATGCATAACATGTCATGTACAGGTGTCAGATATCAAGTGTCAGAGATCAGGTGTCAAGTATAACATATCAAGTACCGGTATCAGATATCAAGTGTCAGAGATCAGGTGTCAGTATAGCATATCAAATATCGGTGTCAGATATCAAGTGTCAGCTATCATCCGGTCATATAACATGATAAAGGAGAACAGTATAGTTAAACATTTCAAACTCTTCACAACCATATCTATAACCACAATAAATTATTATTTTAATTAGCTAAGCGGAGCTGAGTGAAGCGGGAGCGTATCTAGGCATATCCATGCAAGTATAATACCAGTTAAATAAATTATAATAACAGTCAACAAATATTCGTATAACATGTTAATATTAGAAATCACTCGCATATTATATATCAACTCGCGTAACGATGTATCATGTAGTAAAAGCCAGAATAGCATTAATAAGGCATGTAGCAACCCAAAAAAAGTACTCGCCTAGAATCACCAGAAAATACCATAAAATCGCGGAACACCATAAACACGTACATGCCACTAATCCATATTAATATATATATAATATATATATACACACATATATATATTAGGGAGAATAAGAGAGGAGAGAGAGACTTCAAGAGAGAGAAAGAGAGAAGGAGTGTGTTTGCTAGAAAAGGTGGGGGAAATTAGGGGATTAAAGAGGGGTAAAAGTGGAAAGGAAGAAAAAGAAAAGGAATAAAAGAAAGAAAGAAAGAAAAAAAAGAAAGAAGGAAAAAGAAGAAAGGAGGGGAGAGGGTGGGGGTGGCCGGCGGCTGCTGGCCCCCGTGATTAATCTCTAATATTGCATAATTTTTATCACATCTGCATATTTATTTTGTATAAAATTCTGCTAATAAAGATTTGCTTGTTTGATCCTAGGTCCATGGTGTGCAATGAAGAAGAAGACCCTAAATCACCATTTAATGGGTGATTAAAGGCCTACAAAGTGGCCATTGATTTTAGAGAGGTGATTCTGTCAGACCAGGGCATCAAATCAGAAATCTAGGAGATCCATCCAACAGGGGACTGACGCGACGCAGTGCAGCAGGCGACCAGGCGCGCGGCGCCTTAGTAGGGCCACGAAAACGCGGCCCTGGCCGCGTTTTCGCGGCGATATGGGCGCGGCCGTTTCCGTGCTTTGGGTCAAAGGTTGTCCCCCTAGCCCCCTTTACCTTGGTGCCTATAAATACCCCCTGGGGTTCTGAAGAGAAGCATATCCAGAGTTTGAAGAGTAGTTGTTATTTTGTTTCTAGGAATTGTAGTTGTTTGTTTCTTTCTTCTTCTACCTTTAGTTTAGCCATTAGAGTGAAAGAGAGAGTGTGTAAAAGTTGCATTTGAAAGTGACAAGCTTATACAAGTAATTATTTCTCTTTCTTATTTCCATTTACTTGGTGTTTTATTTGTTTCTACCTCTTTGTTTTAGTGTGTTACTCTTTCTTTTTTACTTCTTCTCTTTTGTTGTTTCTTTTACTACCATGTCTAACTCTCTCTTACTGCATGACTAACTAACTGCTAACCCACTAATCTCTAGCAACTTGATTAATAACCCAAATGAGTCAATAGTGTCAAACAAGTCTTGTGCAAACGAGAGTTATGACATCTTAAGGCGAGAGTTCTAACTCTAACTTACCTACAAGTATTAGCTCTCTTATATTTCATGCTTAACGGGTTTTAGATGATCTATAAACTTTGCTTGTCTTTGTAAGTAGAGATTTTCTTTTTAACTTTATCGATACCATTAGTGCACTTGTTTCTTCCCTTATTCTCGCCTTCTATTGGATCTTGAAAAGGGAATGTCTAAGTTTTGCCGTGTGAAGCTAAGTTAAAAGAAGGATTTTTATTCGGTCCCAGCGCGAATAGTTCCTATGCATAAAGGTTATGCTTGCTTATGATCCATCGTGAGGTTACATCTTCGAGAAGTTAGGGATTAGTGGGAGTACTTAGTAGAAAGTTAGCCATGCATTTTTACCATCTAGAAAAATCACTTTTATAAACCACCAAACCATTCTAAACAATTCTTGAAACCAACTTATTTTCATTTTCAAATTCTTTATATGAAACAAAGAACTTTCTTTTTTCTTGAACAAAGAAGTCGCATCAAGCTTTCATCGCTCTCCCTCCTTGTGGATAGGACCCGTATAGCCACTTTGCTAGTACGGAAGAATCGCAAAAGCAGTAACATCGACCCACATTTCTTTACTTATTTTTGTGCATGCTTTTTGTCGATCAAATTTTGGCACCGTTGCCGGGGAGGGAACGGCTTTATTGTTCAATACTAAAAAAATTTCTTTGTTTTTGTGTATAGGAGAAGTACCAAGAGCTAACTACTATGAGAAGCAAGATTGGTGGTCGAAGACCATTGCACAAGGAATTCATTTGCCCTCGGAAAATTCGTGTAAAAGCGAATTTATCCGATTGAAGTACTAACAAAAGCTCTTCTGCAGGGTTGCCAAAAATCCCTTAAATTGCTTTCTCAAATTTTTAGTTTGTTTGTATGCTTCACCTTTACACTTATAATAATCCAGCAGAAATCCATTTGTTGCTAAATTGAAAATCGAATTAGACTCTTACATTTAGGGCACGTGTCTATTTCAATTCATTTCAATTTCTTTTGAAGAGTGCTAGAGAAAAGGTACGTGTGCATTAATATAGAATATGACCATATTTTGGAGTGATTTATCGCTTTGAGTGTTATCTTGTTGTGAATAAACAGTACACTTGCACATTTGACATTAAGGGCAAAATCCCAAATAAATATGATAAGGTAGGGATTTCATCACCCTTTCTTAACCCAGAAACTATCTCCAAGTGCACTCACACAACCCAAGCCTTAATTAAAAATTGATAGACGTTGGCCCTAGGGACATCTCGGATTCATTAAGAGATTAATCGAAAGTGAAATTGCAAGAACTATACTCCTGCAAAATCGGTGTCTAAGGAAAGTGGATTGAGAGATAAAGACTCGAAAGCTCCATGGTTTGGCATAATTAAGGCCCGTGGCTCACGCCCGGATACCTCCCATCGAGTTTTGCCCTTTCCTGACCGATTAGCTTGTAGTCGAGTTCCTACAACAACCTCCTTCGGAGAATCGACGAGTTAGGAGTCGTCTAGGTCCAGGCACCTTAGACTAAGGCTTTGTGGCTGTTTTTCTTTCTTTTGTTTGTTGTTTATTCTTTTTGATTATTTTATTGTTTGTACGTTGTTTGTGGTGTGTACTACATGCAAGAGTGGATTAGAGATCCTATAACTTCCAGATTAACCAGAAACACTTTCTACCCTTGCATCCAGAACCGGTGACTGCGTCGCTTCGGTTAGGTTTTAGTCGATCAGAACCTCATTGCCATCTTGTATAAAGCTGCCTGAGGCGAACGGTAATAACTTCGAGTTAAAGTAACAATTCATCAACACTCTTCAAAAATTTTATGGTTTAGAATCGGAAGATGCATACTTCTTTGTTAGGGAATTTGAAGAAGTATGCCTCGTGATGCGCATTCCCTAGCTAGAAGACGATGCCGTTAGGTTACATTTCATCCCCTTTTCCCTAAAGGACCTAGCTAAAAAATAGTTGTACAGTTTGACGGTAGATTCAGTTACAATGTGGGACGATTTCGTCAAGGCCTTCTTGAAGAAATTTTACCCAATCCACAAAACTGCCCTTATTAGAAAGAGTATCATGTAGTTCAGGTAAGAACAGAGCAAACCATTTTGGAGATACTATGAGTGATTCAAAGATTTCCTAGCTCAGTGCCCTCATCACGGTGTAGAGAAATGGCGTCAGTGCCAGATTTTCTATGATGGTTTGGATTATCAAACGAAAATCCTGTTAGAAACCATGTGTCAGGGAGGGTTCTTATAAAAGGATGAGAATCAGGGTTGGAATTTGTTTGAGGATTTAGCTAAGAAAACCCTGCAATAGGAGCCAACCTCAGAAAAACCAAGAAATTCACAGTCCATAGCTTCAAAAGAAGGGCTCCTATCCTTAGAATCATCCATAACTGAAGAAGCTAAGATAGCAACCCTGATGAGGAAAATAGAGGCTCTAGAAATAAAAGAGCCAGCAAATGTCAACCAAATCAATCCACCACCAATTTACAATCCGGGTTGTTCATACTGTCAGGCACCGAACCATATCTTTGAAGAGTGTCTTATTTTCCAGACTCACCAAGTACCGCCGAAGCACATGAATGCGGCCTACTCATGGACGCCGCATAATCCTTGCTCGTAAACGTACAATCCCGGTTGGAGAAATCACCCAAATTTCTCTTGGGCCCAGAACAATTCTCCCAGGCCAAACTTTCCCAATAATTTCACCATCCCACTCATTTAACAAATTTTCCCAGTCAAGCTCCATCCTCTTCCTTCCAAAGTTCACCAATTGAAAAGAAATTCAGTAAATTGGAAGAGAGCAAGGAAGCTTTTATGAAGTCCCAAGCCGTCTTCATGCAAAATCAGGGACAAACATTGAGCAACCATTCACAGGCTATATCAAGATTGAAAATGCAAATGAGTCAATTGGCTAACTCTCTAAGTGAAAGACCAAAGAGTACTTTACTTAGTCAGCCACTAGTAAACCCCAAAAATTCCAATCAAGCGTATGAAATTCAGGATCCTCAGATAAACCAGTGCAATGTTATTCATACTCTTCGATCAGGAAAGAAGGTAGACAATCAGGTCTACCGGCAGAAAAATCCTACTCCCATTGAACCTGTCATGCCTCCACATCTGCTAGCTTCCCCCCAATCTGTTCCACAAATGTCTGACAAAGACACAGCTGCTGAAGAAGTTCATAAGCCTATAGCACCCTTTCCTAATAGGCTTAGGAACGATAATAAGAATATGTATATGGAGAAGATACATGAGATATTTAACCAGGTCAAACTGAATGTGCCTCTTCTTGGCGCTATCCAACAAGTCCCAACTTGTGCCAAATTTCTTAAGGATATATGTATGAAGAAGAGAAAGACAAATGTGCCCAATAAAATGTTCTTGGCAACCAACATAGTCGAAATTCTGTCTGGTCCTATTCTGGTGAAATACAAAGATCCCGGATGTCCTACAATTTCTTGCACTATTGGACAAACAGAAAGTAGCAAAGCACTCCTTGACCTGGGAGCAAGTATCAACTTGCTACCTCTCTTAGTATACCAACAACTTGGGTTGGGCGAGCTGAGTCCAACTCGAGTCACCATTCAGTTAGCTGACCGATCTGTGAAAATCCCTAAGGGAAAAATCACAGATGTCCTTATCTGGGTCGAGAATTTCATCTACCCTATTGACTTCATTGTACTTAGGACCCAACCTGTGTCAAATCCGCGATCTCAAACTCCTGTCATCTTAGGACGCCTATTCCTTACTACAGCCAATGCCATAATCAACTGTAGGAACGGGTCCATGCGTTTGACCTTTGGAGATATGACAAAGGAAGTCAATGTCTTCAATCTTGGAAGACAACCCAGGGATATAAATGATCAAACTTTCGAGGTCAATTTTATTGAAAATCTGACCAGTGAGCATGAGGAAGGCATGAAGATAGAAACAGAGGCAGAGTTTGATCTGGAGTCTGAGAATTTTAATCTAGACCAGATAGTAGATTCAGCAGTAGACTGAGCATCAAGCCCAAATGTACCTCATCCCAGGACCGAAACTCAAGATATCACCTCCAATGAATCAATACCTTCCCTAGAGCTAAAAGCCTTACCTGGACATCTCAAGTACGCCTACTTGGGTGGAAGAGAAACTCTGCCAGTCATAATAGCATCCCACCTGACTGAGCAATAAGAGGACAGCTTGATATCTATTCTGAAGAGACATAGGAAAGTAATTGGATGGACAATGAAAGATATCAAGGGGATAAGTCCAGTAATAGTTCAACATAGAATTCACTTAACTGATGAAGCGATTCCCAGGAGGGACCCACAACGCAGGCTTAACCTACTAATGCAAGAGGCTGTAAAAATGAAAATTCTGAAACTATAAGACAATGGGATCATTTATCCCATTTTTGATAGCCAATGGGTTAGCCCGGTTAGCGGTCCCCTAGAAAGCTGGTTTTACGGTGGTAGAGAATGAGCAGAAAGAGTTTGTGCAAAAACGACTGCCTACCAAGGTTCGTGTTTGTATTGACTATAGAAAGTTTAATGCAGCCACTCGTAAGAACCATTTCCCGCTACCCTTCATCGACCAAATGCTTGAATGATTGGCTGCACATGAGTATTATTATTTCCTGGATGGGTATTCGGGATACAATCAAATCCCCATTGCTGCAGAAGACCAGGAGAAGACTACGTTCACCTGCCCATTCGGAACCTTCGCATACCAACGCATGCCCTTTGGATTATGCAAAGCTCGTGCGACATTCTAACGGTGTATGCTCACTTTGTTCTCTGACATGGTGGAACGTTTTCTTGAGATTTTCATGGATGACTTCTCCATTTACGGAGATTCATTTGAACAATATCTTCATCATCTTGAGTGGGTTCTGCAAAGATGTAAGGAAAAGAACCTAACTCTGAACTGAGAGAAATGTTATTTCATGATGAGACAGGGGATTATCTTAGGCCATGAGATTTTTAGGAGAGGAATTGAAGTGGACAAGACAAAAGTAGAAGTAATTGCTATGCTTCCACCACCCAAAAGCATCAAGGATATCAGATCCTTTCTAGGGCATGCTGGGTTCTACCGACGGTTCATTAAGAATTTTAGCAAAATCACTAGGCCCTTAACCAACCTGCTCGCAAAGGACGTGCCCTTTGATTTTAATGATGAATGTTTCAAGTCAAGGGAGAAGTTTAAGCTAGACCTTGTATCTACGCTTATTATTTCTGCTCCTGATTGGGCACAACCGTTTGAAATCATGTGCGATGCCTCCGATTTTGCTATCGGCGCTGTTCTAGGACAGCGCATCGACAATAAGCAGCACGTGATTTACTACTCGAGTAGGACCTTAAATGACGCCCAATAGAATTATACAACGACCGAGAAGGAATTCTTGGTCGTTGTCTTTGCGTTAGAAAAGTTTTAGCCCTACTTGTTAGGATCGAAGACGGTGATTTTCATGGATCACTCGGTATTGAAATACCTCATGACCAAGAAGGAAGCAAAAGCCTGATTAATTCGATGGATCCTTCTGCTTCAAGAATTTGACCTGAAAATTTAGGATAAACGAGGTATAGAAAATATGGTCGCTGATCATCTATCACGAATTCCGAACGCACCTTTCATACAAGCTTCGATCAACGAGGATTTCCCAGACGAGCACATCCTGACCATTTTCAAGGAACCCTGGTATGCGGACATAGTCAATACCTGGCCACTGGACAATTACCCGCTGACTGGACAAAGAAAGACCAGTGTCGTTTCTTTACCCAAGTATGGTAGTTCTTCTGGGAAGAACTATATGTTTTTAAGTATTGTCCCGACCAGATTATTCGATGATGCATACCAGAGGAAGAACAGAGGAGTGTGCTAAGTTTTTGCCATGAACACCGAAAAAGACATAACATTTTTCAAACCACACTTCCCAACAACATCCAAACACCGAAAAACTCACTAATCAATTCTCAAATTTCAAAGGGAATTATTACTACTTCATCACCTTTTCATTTCCACCGTTAACCAAACAGCCCCAATATCAATTATGTAAAGAATAGGCAAGGTATAAAAGCATGCAAGATATTAAACAATCCCAAATATGTATTTCAATTAAGCACAAGTAAATATCAAGCATATAAAGATGTAAACAATTAAGAGCAAGTAAGATATAAATACAAGTGAGTAGAAAGAGAGATGAACAATCGCAAACACGAGAGATTTGTTTCAAGGTTCGAGCTACTTGCTCTACATCCCCGCCTTCACCACTATGAAAGATTTTTACTAGAATCGATCCCGCAAGATCACCCGGTGCTGCAACACCCATAACGAGCTCTCTCAAGAGCTCTTGGACCTGCAAATCCCTTACTTGTTCCTGCAAGAACAATACACAATAACGAACTCGCAAGCTCACCGAGGTCGCAACCTCTACAACTCCTCAAATTACAAATGTTGGAACACTTGATGATCACTTCTTTTGATCACCAACAAATACTTTCACAAAAAGAATCCCTACAGGATGGATATAACAATAGATAGCTCAAGTTTGTGTGAGAAAACAAGATGGATTTGAAAGTGAAAAATTCAAGAAAATGCTTAAACACTCTTGATAAATTCTCTATTTGATATGAAAGTGAAGCTTTAAAACTTGTTGAGTGAAAGAGCTCTTGAAAACACTTAAAAAAATCTTATCCAAAAACTAACCCAAATGACCCTTTAAATAGGCTGTCAAAAAACTTGCCGTTGGGGGCCAAAATGTCCTGTCGGTCGACCGACCAGCGGTTATTTTTTGACTGTTGGGGTTGTCGGTCGACCGTCCGGTTGACCGCACCAAAGCCAGGCTATGTCGGTTGACCGGTCGGTCGACCGCGACCCAATAGAGACAAACTGTCTCTCAGTCGGTCGACCGACCCGGTTGACTGCTATGGACTCGTGCACATTGTGCACGTCGGTCGACCGCAAGCAGCCCAAAAACCAATTTTTAACATCTTTTTAAATAGATTTTGAATCCCATAAAGTCTCTATAAAATCCACAAAAATAAGTTCAATGAAATACTATGTAGCACAATTATGTGTGATAAAAAATCAACGAACATGTGAACTATTTTTGAGGCATATTAAAGCTTAAAACAAAACAAGTATTTTTCAAAAATCAACTTCTAAATGAAAAATCCAATTTTCTATAAACTGTATAAATACAAAAACAAGATATTGAAAGACATTTGAAGTATAGTGTGTATAAAAATGATCCAATACACATAGTAAATGAAATATGCTTGTTTCTGACAATAAGCTCCAAAATAAGTTTTGATAAAAATAAAACTTAAACACATGATATAAACTCATTAAATAAGTTATCTAAACAATATGAAGCAACAATATATATGAATGAAATCCAATATACATATTAAAGCATGTAAACTTGTTTTGATGAAATCTATTCGTAAAATCGATAAATATATTCTTGAAAATCAAAACCAAAATGTATAAAAATAAGTTTCTATAAACATATGAAGCTCAAATATGTGTAGATAGAATCCAACATATATCTGGGTACGTATCCCGAGAATAGGGTGCTACAATTAGTAGGCTTGATTAAATAATTAGTGGTGTATAATACATGCTATGTATAATATATGTTTATAATTTTGTATACAATCAAACATATGTATATATATGTGAATATACCTCAAATGTACCCCAAAACATCCACTCCACTAACTTGAATTTACAAAATATGTACACTAAGTTGTTCTTATATATGTAGCAACATATTCATATCCACATCGTATTTGTATATGGAACAATTAATTTCTCAAATTTCTCTTTAAATTTCATCATTACTTGTAATTAAATTATTATCACATGGATTAAATTTCAAATTATCATAAAACTTTTCAGAAACAAAAATTTAGGGTGTAAATCCATAATTTAAATAATCTGAGCATTACAGCAGCAGCAGTCCCGTAGCAGCTGGGCGGCTGCTGCTTGTCGTCACCTTCGTCGTGGCCGCCGGCCTTGTCATCAACGACGGCGGGCTTGATGGTTGCCTTAGAGGAAGAGAACTTGTTTTGTGGTGGGGGAGGGGGGGGGGGGGGGGGGGGTGCGGGGTGCAGGAGGAGGAAGAGAGAAGAGAGAGGATAGTAAAGAGGGAATTATTTGATTTTAAAAATTTGTGGCCTTGACCACGGTTGGCAACCCAGGATAAAGCAATATTTTTATTGTTTCAAAATTTTGCTTGCCAACTCCGGACAAAGCAATGCACAACCAACAAATTGATATCTTCCGGGTTTCCCAACCGTGGACAAACCAAAAAATGATTTCAACATCTGCGAGTACCACTTTGGTTGGCCAAGCACCCCACCGCCGCCGTAGCGTGTAAGAAGTCAGTTTTTTAAATTAACTTAGAGGAGGTCAATTTTTAGAATCAATTATGTTTTGAAGATTTTTTTTGAAAGAAAAGAACCTTTACAGGAAGGACTCCTAAAACTCTGGTCTTTTCCGCGCAAACAATCAAACTTGCTGGTTGAACTCATAATGAACTCATGAGGAATTATAATTGTTTCCCAAAAAAATAAAAGTAAAAAATAGTGAACGATTGTTATATGAACTTGAACCCACCCTGATTTCTAGCGGGCTAGAGCGGAAACAAAGAAACTACTCTCATTTCCCCACCTCTTACTTGTTTCTCTTGTCTATAGACCTACAATCTGGGTATCCCTGTTCAATAGCTCATCTGACTCTCCCCTCCAAAAAAAAAAAAAAATAGCTCATCTGACTCGGGCATCACTAGAGCTGCCAGAGATCACCTCTCTAGATCCAAACAGCAATCATCATCCTCATATCCAATGTCAAAAATTAATTTTGCGTTGAAAGGTACTCAACTACCAAAAACCTTGTTTGCTACCTTAATCCCCTTCACTAATCTCTCTCTCACTCCCTCCACAATGGACAAGTTCAAACACCAGTCCCTCACAAGATTTCGTCCTCTTCCCTCTTTCTCCTCCTTTTCTCCCTCGCGGGCAAAATATTCGCAAGAAATCTTTGACTTGAGCATTATATATCCACATAAGCCTCCTCCCTCTCTAGTCTCACAACACAACAAAATTCAGCTCATCATACACAATTCCTCTACCTCTTCAAGTCTTCATCCCTCTCCCATGGACTGCTCTGACTTCCCCTCAGGATCCGGCCGGCCGTCGCCCCGCCGAGAGCTCCAAGGGCCCCGGCCGGCGCCGCTCAAAGTCCGAAAAGACTCGTACAAGGTCAAGAAGCCACCAACAGCTCCCCAACCCCTGCAACATCGCCCACCTGTTATAATCTACACGGTCTCCCCAAAAGTCATCCACACACATCCTAGTGAGTTCAGGTCACTAGTGCAGCGCCTCACCGGCGCTGCTTCTAGCTCGTCGGTGCAACCGCAGTCAGTCTCCCCCGCGGCGAAGCTGGCCACAATTGAGAAGTCCTGTCAACAACAGCAAGCAAGGAGAGGCAGCGAGGGTGTGCTCATGGATCAGGTAGGGATTGATAGCGGTGCAGCAAGTACTAGTTTGGACCGGGTCGGGATCTTGTCGCCCGTCCCGACCTCCCTGCCGGCCATTTCTCCCAACTTCTTCTCGCCGCCGGCCGTTGACGCCGGCAATATTTCTCTTGGCTTCTTACATCATGAGTTGAGTCCGGCTGGATTTGATGGTGGCAAGAGTTTTGCGGACAACAGCTTCTTGATGAGCCCTGGCAACTTGTTGACCTCAACTCAAGTCTCTCCTTCTCCAACTGCGTATTGGGATATCTTCAATCAGTATCAAGATTTCTAAGAGATTTGTTTTGTTTAATGAGAGCATTAGCTATGGTGGGCGATCTCGTAGAAAATTCTCACATTCTGACATCCCACAGATTGTGCTTTATATGTGTAGGTACGTTTTTGTAGCAAAGGACATGACTTTTTGGTTGCATTATGGGCTCATGATTTTAACATCTTGACCTTTGGATTAAAGCTCA
This sequence comes from Agave tequilana, assembly GCA_038442645.1. Classification (NCBI taxonomy): domain Eukaryota; kingdom Viridiplantae; phylum Streptophyta; class Magnoliopsida; order Asparagales; family Asparagaceae; genus Agave; species Agave tequilana. The sequence continues at coordinate 32,686 of JAVJIF010004635.1, forward strand.
ATTGGGGGGGACAGTAGTCATTGCCCGCGACATTGCGGACCAAAAAGATTAACAATTCTTGTTTGTATTTTATTATTTCTACTTCATTGTTCTTTAGGAAAGGTCTTCTTGCAATTGAATAAATAAATCATACAACTTATTCATTCGCTCGCTTTCGTACAAGAACCATCTTATTTTATTGAGGTTTGGTAGCAAATTCTTTTGATATATTGAAATCAATAAAATATCCTCTGCATTATTGAATTCAGAAGAACCTTCTAATCTATATTAAGATTGAACAACAAATTTCCTTAAAAATATTGATTTGACAACAAATACCTTTTTTTCTATCAGATCAATGCAGGGAAAAAAATATGTTGAGATGTCTTCAACGCTAACCTGTTTCGTCGGTTATCCATTATTTTAGTACCATTGTGATGGAATTTTGAGTTTAATAAATGAATAAAAAAATTTAGTTTCAAATTTTATCTATTATTTTATAAAGACAACTTTTATCAACTCTTACTAGATCACACATCGGGTGAGAAAATCTCTCAACTATCCGATTGTGTGATCATAAATATCTCTTGCGGTTATAACTATTGGAAGTATATGAAACCTATAAATAAACCCTATAGATCACCCAGAAGGGGGTTAATAGGTGATATGCTAATCTAATGTCAAATAATACGGAATTAAAACTATCATGCAAACTAAAACTATCACACAATATATAAACAGAGACTGAAGCCGAATTCCCGGTGAAGGGCTCTGAACTTCTCCTCAATATTCCTCTAAATTAAGAATTGAGGTGCAATTATAACTCTCTCGGTTAAATAGTAGCGTGAGCACACACACAATGGGCGTGTTTGGTTGTAAGAAAGTGGGCAGAAATGAGGAAGTGTAATTGCTCACTTTTCTATCTATCCAAGCATCGGAAAAGAAAAATGAGAAATTTTATTTTCTTTTTCTCTTTTCTTTTTTACACAATTACTTTCTCACTTTTAGGGTGCTATAGTTAATTTTGTGCTCATGTAAATCTCATTTGAAATAAGTTGTAACTTGAAATAGTTAATTTTGTTGTCATGTAAATCTCACTAGCATTCTAATTACAATCTAATTTTTATTTTTCTTAATTAATTTTTATTTTAATATTATTTTGCGGTTAACTTTTTGGTCAACTTTTCACTTTCACTTTCACATTACCATCCAAACACCAGAAAAGACATAACATTTTTCAAACCACACTTCCCAATAACATCCAAGTACCGGAAAACTCAATAATCAATTCCAAATTTCAAAGGGAACTATTACTACTTCATCACTTTCTCATTTCCACCCCTAACGAAATAGCCCCAATATCAATTATGTAAAGAATAGACAAGGTATAAAAGCATGCAAGATATTAAACAATCCCAAGCATGTATTTCAATTAAGCACAGGTAAATATCAAGTATATAAAGATGTAAACAATTAAGAGCAAGTAAGATATAAACACAAATGAGTAGAAAGAGAGATGAGCAATCGTAAACACGTGAGATTTGTTTCGAGGTTTGAGCCACTTGCTCTACATCCCCTCCTTCACCACTATGAAAGATTTTTACTAGAATCGATCCCGCAAGATCACCCGGTGCTGCAACACCTACAACGAGCTCTCTCAAGAGCTCTTAGACCTGCAAGTCCCTCACTTGTTCCCACAAGAATAATACACAACACGAACTCGCAAGCTAACCGAGGTCGCAACCTCTACTACTCCTCAAATTATAAATGTTGGAACACTTGGTGATCACTTCTCTTGATCACCAACAAATACTCTCACAACAGGAATCTCTATAGGATCGATATAACAATGGATAGCTCAAGTTTGTGTGAGAAAACAAGTTGGATTTGAAAGTGAAAAACTCAAGAAAATGCTTTTGAAAACACAAGAGAAACACTCTTGATAAATTCTCTATTTGATATGAAAGTGAAGCTTTAAAACTTATTGAGAAACTCTGTGAAAGAGCTCTTGAAAACATTAAAAAAATCTTATCCAAAAACTGACCCAAATGACCCTTTAAATAGGCTGTCAAAAAACTAGATATTGAAAAACATTTGACCGTCGGTCGACCGACCAGCAGTTATTTTTTTGACCATTGGGGTTGCCGGTCGACCGCCCGATTGACCGCACCCAAGCCAGGTTATGTTGGTTGACCAGTCGATCGACCGCGACCCAACAGAGACAAACTGTCTCTCAATCGGTCCAATGACCCAGTTGACTGCTATAAGCTCGTGCACATTGTGCACGTCGATCGACCACAAGCAACCCAAAAACTAATTTTTAACATCTTTTTAAATATATTTTGAATCCCATAAATTCTTTATAAAATCCACAAAATAAGTTCATTGAAATAATATGTAGCACAATTATGTGTGATAAAAAATCAACAAACATGTGAACTGTTTTTGAGGCATATTAAAGCTTAAAACAAAACCGGTATTTTCTAAAAATCAACTTCTAAATGAAAAATCTGATTTCTATAAACTGTATAAATACAAAAATAAGATATTGAAAGACATTTGAAGTATAGTTTGTATGAAAATGATCCAATACACATAATAAATGAAATATGCTTGTTTCTGACAATAAGCTCCAAAATAAGTTTTGATAAAAACAAAACTTAAACACATGATAAACTCATCAAAATAAGTTATCTAAACAATATGAAGTAACAATGTATATGAATGAAATCCAATACACAAATTAAATCATGTAAACTTATTTTGCTGAAATCTATTCATAAAATCGATATATGTATTCTTGAAAATCAAAACCAAAATGTAAAAAAATAAGTTTCTATAAACATATGAAGCTCAAATATGTGTAGATAGAATCCAACACATATTGCAAACTATAAAACTTATTCTATTGAGATAAATTCATGTAAACATATTCTTTTGAATTTAAAGCGGTTAAACCGAAAACATAAAATTTAACATAAAAAACAATATATAATTTTTTTTGTGTGTGTATATGAGCTTGAGCAATCGACAACTAATCTATCATTTGCATTTTATCCTAAAACAAAAAAAATCTAAATTTACAAATTAGGACTCAAGTTTTCTTGAAAATCTTTTCTTAAAATTTTCTTCTTCATCTTGACTTGATCTAAACTTGATCCAAACGAGCTAGACTCCTCTTTAAGTTCTTGATGCGATCTTGAAGTTCGAGCTCTTGAATCAACATGTGATAGCTTCAATTCTTGACTTTGAATCTTTTGTTGAAGCTAAACACCGACTAAGATCTTGATCAATATTTGAAACTAAATAAGAACAAGATCATTAGTACTATAACTACATGAGTTAATCATCATCAAAACTAGAGTGATGGGTCTTTGGGCCAACAATCTCTCCCTTTTTTATGATGACAGAACTCATGGAGTTATATATGCATGGATTAAGGATAAGTTTCATAGAAGCTTCCCTTAACTCATGAATATCATAAAACATATAGAAATTCAATAAAAGTGCATTAACAAAATATTAAACAAATATAAACATATATGCATAAACAAAAATATTAAATATGAATATATAATCTCTACTAAATTTCTCTCTCTCTTTGTCAACTCATCAACAAAGGGGTAAAGAAAAATAAGGTAAATAGATATGTGATATAAATCTATAAAGAGGGGAGACGACAAGTTAACTTCCCCTGTATACATGCATTATATGGAGAAGGGGTAACTAAACCCTGACCCATATAAATATAATATATAATGTATAGACGGAGATGTTAAGCTCCCCCTACACACGGGTACAACATAAAGAAAAGAGGTCAAACTCTTCTTTATATATTACATTCATCATGAATCTATATATAGAGGAGATGTTAAGCTCCCCCTTGCATATAAGAAATACATGTCAAAATGAATTTTGAAAACCAATTAAAATAAATTTTAATACTACTTGAAATCAATCAAAACAAATTTTGATATCACATGAAAACAATTAAATAACTTGTGATACCACTTGTAAATCACTTAAACAAATTTTGATACTTCTTTTAAAAAAAAATTAGATACCACTTGTGGTACCACTTGTGGATAAACATATATATATTTTATAGATAAACACAAACATGAGATCATTTTAGGTCAAATAACTTTTATCCCTTTTTGAATTAATTACAAAATCAATGCATAAGTTTGTTGGAAACAAAAGCAAATTTTTGAAGTGAAAACAAGCTTAGCATGAAATCAATTTGTGCTATAAAGCATGTATGGCCAATATAAAATAAGCACAATCAATAATATATATGTGTATATATCAATGAAAATACCACTTGAAATTTAACATATACATATACAGGAAAACTTGAATGAGTAGACAAAAATAAAATAACATAAAAATTATGTGTATAACTTATATCATCCACTCTATTATGCACATGTTTAAAAGGATAGTCATTAAGGCACACAAGGCATGGTCGCCCAACCAACCTCCCTTTAAGGGTAGAAGTTTTCAAAAATAATGGTCTGAAAATAATATAGTAAAAGTTGAAAACTCTACCAATTGAAGAACGAAGAACTAGTTTTAAAAATAGTTTTGAAAACTAGTTAAAAATCCTTCAAAATGACACCAAATCATATATCTCATGAAACATGCTAATTATACAAAAATTGACACTCAAGATCTATAAAACATATAAAAGAGCTTATGAAAATAAAATCATGAGTAAACATATAGGTGAGTACTCAATGTTCATATGAATAACATATTCATGAAGATAAAATAATAAAGCTCAAAAATTAAAACTAACATGAAATCTTTTTCTCAAAAACATGATATATCGTATATTCAAGTAAGAATCATCAAAACTAGGATATACAATATTCAATCAAATGTAAAGTGAGTACACAAATGAAATAAAACATATAAATCATGAAGAGTAAGAGTAATTCAAGAATTGTACATATATAATACAAGTTTTAACTAGATTTCCATATCAACATAATCAATGTATGATTTAACTAAAGCATATAAAAAACATGAATCAAAAAAAAATGAGCATGTAAATTCACTTGAAAATATGAACTCTATTTCAAAAATGCATGCATAGCATACAATCAATCAACTCAACATTAAGCACAAAACAAATATAATTAAGTCTAGGTTACTATACTAGCATATAAGCATTTAAAATATTTTTTTTAAAAGTGGAGGATGAAATGGTTACCAATACGATGTAGACAATCCATTTCTCCAAAACAGGTGGTCCTCCCATCAAAACTCCTTGATAGCAATGCATCCATGATGTGTCCGTTAAACTTCGATTGCATCTACTACCAAGATACCAATCCTCTCACATTTTGTGAGAGCCCACACCTACATCAAAAACAAGTGGTGGAGATTTTAGTACCCATATTTTCTTCGATCTATAGGGTTAGTAGCATTGGGAACCCAAACATATTTGTTTGCAAAATTTAAAGAATTTAATCTATCAAAGTAAAATTTTGTAAGATAGCCTTTTCTGTCGCAATGTGTACATGTATACACTCTAGCAAACATATGGGTGATATGAGTGTGAGCATGGTGGGCATGTGTATGCCATGGATGGTGTGCATGAATATATGGAATATGTTTCTTGTGAAACATAGATTCCAATTTATTATGATTAAAAGCACAACCGCTCAATTTTGAGCTCAAACAGTCAATCTTATTTTTCAAAATATGAAACTTATTTTTGACAATAGAAGATGATGGAATAGTAGCAAGGTAAGAATGATAATCAAATAATTTTCTTTTGAAAGAGAAATAGAAGTTTTTTCTTTTTCCTTCAAAATAATTTTCTTTTTCAAAGTATTATTTTCCTTCAACCTTTTCTTTAGAAATCAAAGCAAACTTGATTTTTCAAAGATTCATTTTCTTTTGAAATAATTTCAAACTTATTTTAAAGAGAATCTTTTCTTTTAAAACAAAATTATTTTTATTTTGCAATCTTTGATTTTCAACTTTTAACAAATCATGTTTTTCAAGAAGTTTTTGACAAAACAAGACAAGTTCATCATATGGCATCTCATCTTCATTGTCAAGCTCGGAACCGAAATTTATCTCAAGGGGGTCATCCCTTGGTCCATATAGCACATGTTGGAGGCATCACTTTCTTGATCCAAATCACTCTTCTCATCAATTTGTGTTTGTTCCCCAAGAGAGATGAGAGTGTTACATACTACAAAAGTCGAATCAAAGTTAGAAACCCTACATAATTATTCATCGTTTAGGGTTGACTTTAAAACAATATAGAAACTGCTCTCATTTCCCCACCTCTTACTTGTTTCTCTTGTCTATAGACCCACAATCCGAGTATCCCTGTTCAATAGCTCATCTGACTCTCCCCTCCCAAAAAAAAAAAAATAGCTTATCTGACTCGGCCATCACTAGAGCTGCCAGAGATCACCTCTCTAGATCCAAACAGCAATCATCATCCTCATATCCAATGTCAAAAATTAATTTTGCGTTGAAAAGGTACTCAACTACCAAAACCTTGTTTGCTACCTTAATCCCCTTCACTAATCTCTCTCTCACTCCCTCCGCAATGGACAAGTTCAAACACCAGTCCCTCACAAGATTTCGTCCTCTTCCCTCTTTCTCCTCCTTTTCTCCCTCGCGGGCAAAATATTCGCAAGAAATCCTTTGACTTGAGCATTATATATCCACATAAGCCTCCTCCCTCTCTAGTCTCACAACACAACAAAATTCAGCTCATCATACACAATTCCTCTACCTCTTCAAGTCTTCATCCCTCTCCCATGGACTGCTCTGACTTCCCCTCAGGCTCCGGCCGGCCGTCGCCCCGCCGAGAGCTCCAAGGGCCCCGGCAGGCGCCACTCAAGGTCCGAAAAGACTCGTACAAGGTCAAGAAGCCACCACCAGCTCCCCAACCCCTGCAACATCGCCCACCTGTAATAATCTACACGGTCTCTCCAAAAGTCATCCACACCCACCCTAGTGAGTTCAGGTCACTAGTGCAGCGGCTCACCGGCGCTGCTTCTAGCTCGTCGGTGCAACCGCAGTCAGTCTCCCCCGCGGCGAAGCTGGCCACAATTGAGAAGTCCTGTCAACAACAGCAAGCAAGGAGAGGCAGCGAGGGTGTGCTCATGGATCAGCTAGGGATTGATAGCGGTGCAACGAGTTCTAGTTTGGACCGGGTCGGGATCTTGTCGCCCGTCCCGACCTCCCTGCCGGCCATTTCTCCCAACTTCTTCTCGCCGCCGGCCGTTGACGCCGGCAATATTTCTCTTGGCTTCTTACATCATGAGTTGAGTCCGGCTGGATTTGATGGGGGCAAGAGTTTTGTTGGATATCCTGCTTAACAAGAATCATCTGACAACTAATCAAGATCACTGAGATATCAACAATCTAATTGGCCAGGTCGGCAAATATCAGGTGGGAGGTTTTCCGTTCAAAAGAACGTTCCTTAATTTAAGAACCACCTTTCAATTTCCTTCCTTAGTTTAAGCACCAATTAGACTGAATCCAAGTCAGTCTCGATATACTGTAAAGTATATCCCCTGTATAAAGGACTTAATCCACTTATACAGTAACACTTAGACTGAATCTAAGTCAATCTCGATATACTGTAAAGTATATCCCCTGTATAAAGGACTTAGTCCACTTATACAGTATTTGAAGTGAGGTACGCTTACAGCGAATCTCCTTAAGACAATTACGTCCCCCGCACCGGTGCTAACGGGATAATGGACGCTGGTCTCCCAAGATACAACACTTCTTCACGGTATTTGGATAGCACTACCAAATCACCGTACGGTCGAACCGTAGTCAACCAGTACCTACACAGGATTAGCAAAACAGCGGTATAACGACAAATTTCAAATGAATATTTGTCTTACTCTTTTGGAGGAACACCCACTGTTGAGGACGTAGGAAGGTTGAAGAATTTTTGGCAGAATCTCCTTTAGGAAGTCGCTTCGGATTCCCACTTCACTTGGAAGTCGCGGATTCCCACTTCGTTGGAAGTCGCTCTGGAAGTCGTGGATTCCCACTTTACTGGAGCCCAATTCAGAACCGAAGTCAGAACTTTAGAGAGAGAGAGATCTCAGATTTGGTGTGTCTGAGAATGAACCCCTGGAGCGCTATTTATAGCGCTCCGGAGGGGTATTCTCGTCCGCCAAATTCCAGCAGTTGCGACGGTTCGGACAGAACCGTCGCAACCGATCAACCGCCCAACCGCACTGTCGGTTTTCCGACAGCGGTTGGCGAACGGTCGGATCTGTTCGCGCGGACACCCGTTGGCGGGAGAGTCGAATCTTTCCGCGGGCGGGTTGGAGCGGTTCGGCCCATACCTACGGACCCTGATTCAAAAAGAACCAGGCCAGGTAGGGAACCCGAACCCGAACCCAGACCCAGACCCGGCCCGGCCCGAGCCCGAGCCCGGCTCCGGCTCCGGCGCCGGCGCCGGCCGGCGGCCGCCGCCGCCAGCGGCGGCGCGCGTGCGCGCACGTACGTATGTACGTGCATAGTTCCCTCCTTTTCGCGCGCAAAAACTCCAAGTACCCAAAGGGCACGCCCTTTGTTCTCAATTTTCTCTATTTATACCCCATGAGCTTCCATCACATGGCCAATGTGGGACTAAATGCATGTAGCTAACTTTAGTCCCTTTTGGCTTTGAATTAGGCAATCTTTGAACTTGAATATCTCATTCATTCGAAGTCGGAATTGAACATGTGAATATACCACGTTCATCACAAATGGAAGGAGAACACACTCCAACCATCATCCGGTTGATTCGATCAACGGATCTTGCCATAATTCAACTCGAAGATTCACCTTTATATTCTTCAATTCCAACAATCCCCCACAATGAATGGAGATTCAAGGAAATGACACACAAAGAGACTGACTCTATTGTGTAAGGTACTTTAGAAAAGAAACTGCATAAGGATAGGTGAACTAGGTCTTGAACCTTCCATAGTGAAAGCTTTATCGGACTTACTGGCTAATCAGTGAACTAGGTCTTGAACTGTTAGCCGTTAGTGTAAGCCAAGTCAACAAGCTTCACACAGTGACTTTCCAAATCAACTTTGGTTCTCTGTTGTGTCCGTTTTGGCCCTGGACATTCTTGGTTTCAGAGAGTATCTTTAGGGAATAACAGCCTCCATAGAGATTCCCAAAGAGCCGACCCAACTCTATACTCACATAGGTGATGGACCTATGAAGAGTAGTCTACTCTACTCCACTTGTATAGTAACAAGATATAGGCATCATTAAAAGCGTTAAGCTTATCCTTAATCCACTTGTAGAAAAGCACTTATGTGCACCTTAGGAATGGATTGGAGTCAAGCTCCCAAGTGCTTACTTGCTGAGTCAATCATAACTAGTTTTTCCTCTTGAACTTAGTCCGTGGGATCTCCAGTCGCTAAGTGAGGTTTCCATTAAGCTGACTCGGTAAGGTTAGGCTTTTAGACCCATTCCCCTCGATGCGCAGTTTATACGCTCTCCACTTAAACCTTTAGTAAGCGGATCCGCTAAATTATCCTTTGACGATACAAAGTCAATAGAGATAATTCCATTTGAGAGCAACTGCTTCACGGTATTATGTCTACGACGAATATGTCTAGACTTACCGTTGTATATCACATTTTGTGCCCTAGATATAGCTGCTTGATTGTCGCAGTGTATACATATAGCGGGCACTGGCTTTTGTCATAACGGTATATCTTCTAAGAATTGTCGAAGCCATTCTGCTTCTTCTCCAGCCTTATCTAAGGCTATGAATTCCGATTCCATAGTGGAACGGGCAATACATGTTTGCTTAGAAGATTTTCAAGATACCGCTGCTCCTGCTAGAGTAAATACGTATCCGCTAGTTGATTTTGATTCCTCAGAATCTGCAATCCAATTAGCATCACTGTATCCTTCCAGTACAGGAGGATACTTTCCATATCTCAAGGCATATTCCTTGGTATGTGATACGTAACCTAATACTCGTAGTAGAGCGGTCCAGTGTAGATCACTAGGATTGCTAGTGTATCTACTTAACTTGCTTACAGCGTAAGCAATATCGGGTCTAGTGCAATTCATTAAATACATTAGACTTCCGATAATCTGAGAATACTCCAACTGGCGTATTCCAGTTCCTGTATTCTTATGAAGGTGGACGTGTGGGAGAAAAGGATTTGTATTCTCTTTTATCCCATGATCCTTGAATCTTTCTATCATCTTTTCCACGTAGTGAGATTGAGATAGACTGATTCCATCTGGTGTTCTAGTAATTTTAATTCCTAAAATTACATCAGCAACCCCCAGATCCTTCATATCAAAACTGTTGGATAACATTCTTTTAGTGGACTTAATAATTTCAATATTAGTCCCAAGTATCAACATGTCGTCTACATAAAGACAAACAATGATACATGCATCTCCAACTGTTTTCGTGTAAACACACTTATCGCATTCATTGATAGTGAATCCATCTTTGATCATGACACTATCAAATTTCTCATGCCATTGTTTTGGAGCTTGCTTTAAACCGTATAAGGATTTTACCAATTTACACACCTTGTGTTCTTGGCCCTTGACTTTAAATCCTTCTGGTTGCTCCATATATATTTCTTCATTAATTCACCATTTAAGAATGCAGTCTTGACATCCATTTGATGGATATCTAAGTTGTGCAATACTGCAATCGCAATCAACATCCGAATGGACGTTATTCTTGTTACTGGTGAATAAGTATCGAAGTAGTCAAGTCCTTCTTTTTGTCGATAACCCTTGGCTACTAATCTAGCCTTGTACTTATCGATAGATCCATCGGGTTTTAATTTTCGTTTGAAAATCCACTTACACCCAATTGGTTTACTTCCAGGAGGCAAGTTTACCAATTCCCAAGTATGATTACTTAGTATGGATTCTATTTCGCTATTTATAGCTTCTTTCCACATTTGTGCTTCTGGGGTTGACATAGCCTCTTTAAATGTTTGAGGCTCGCTCTCAATAGCGTATGCTATGAAATCTAGACCAAAAGATTTTGAGATTCTAGATCTCTGACTTCTTCTTGGTTCAATTTCCGCATTTACAATTGGTTCCTTGGGGCTTTCGTCCCTGAACGCAATCTCGTGTGTTCTTTCCCAGAAGTCTTATCTGCTTCCCGTTTGTACGGAAAGATATCTTCAAAGAACACAGCATCTCGAGATTCGATAATCATGTTTACATGAATATCAGGTATTTCTGATTTATGAACCAGAAATCTGTAGGCACTGCTATTCAAGGCATAGCCTATGAATATGCAGTCCATAGTTTTTGCTCCCAACTTAGTCTTTTGGGTAATGGTGCCAGCACCTTTGCAAGGCACCCCCACATTTTGAGGTAATGGTAGGAAGGTGTCCTTCCATGCCATAACTCGAATGGTATTAGACCAAGTTTCTTGTGGGGTACTCTATTTAGAATATGATTTGCAGTTAATAGAGCTCCCCCCACAAGTTCTGCGGAGCTCCAGAACTTACGAGCATGGAATTAACCATCTCCTTCAAAGTTCTGTTCTTCCGTTCAGCAATTCCATTCTGCTGAGGAGTGTATGGTGCTGTAGTTTGATGTATTATACCAAAACTAGCACATAACTCACTAAAATCATTTGATTCATATTCTCCGCCTCTATCGGATTTTAGAATCTTGATTTTCTTGTTGAGTTGATTCTCAACTTCAGCTTTATATGTTATAAACATATTTATTGCCTCATCCTTACTGTTTAAAAGATACACATAACAGTATCTTGTACAGTCATCGATAAAAGTAATGAAATACTTTTTACCGCCTCTAGTTGGCATAAACTTCAAGTCACATAGATCGCTATGAATTAACCCTAAAGGTTCTGTATTTCGATCTATTGAGTGAAATGAATTTTTAGCCAACTTGGCCTCAACACAAATCTCACACTTGCGAATTTCTTCCAAGTTGAGTTTAGGAATATATCCCAGATTAGACAAGTTTTTCAAAGACTTGTAATTTACATGCCCTAATCTAGCATGCCACAAATTAGGAGACTCAAGCAAATAAACAGAAGAATTTCTTTATTTATAAGCTTCGGGTACAGATACACAGACTTTTTGTCTACCACTGCAACATTGTCTTTAAAAAGACCATCAACAAGATTCTTGTTTTGTTTGAGACGGCTGCGACATTCATTCGCCTTATGCCCCTCTTTGTTGCAGATGTAGCAAGTTCCCTTGAAACGCATGTTCTTGCCTTCTTGGACCTTGCCTTTGTACCCCTGGGAAGTCTTCTTCCGCTTTAAGCCTTTGGAAGTAGACGCTTTCCCCTTTGAGTCTTCGATCACATTGGCTTTTGCTTCGTAGGAGTTCTTACTGCTCTTTTCTCGGACTTTCTGTTGTCCTCCTCGATTCGAAGCCTCACAATGAGATCTTCCAACTTCAACTCCTTTCGCTTGTGCTTAAGGTAGTTCTTGAAATCTCTCCACGCAGGTGGGAGTTTCTCCACGATAGTAGCAACCTGAAAAGTTTCAGGTAGGATCATACCTTCGGCTTCTATTTCGTGCAAGATAAGTTGGAACTCTTGCACTTGACTGATTACAGTCTTGGTATCCACCATTTTGTACTCCAGAAATCGTCCTACGACGAACTTCTTGGTACCAGCATCCTCAGTCTTGTACTTCTTGTGAAGACTGACCCATAACTTCTTTGCCGTTGTTATAGGACTGTAGACATTGTAAAGAGAGTCATGCAGTCCATTAAAACATAATTTCGGCAAAGGAAGTCACATTGAGTCCATGCATCAGTTGCAGGCTCTGGTGGATCTTCTTGCAGGAATCTGGCCAGATGAAGAGTGGTCAAGTAGAAGAGCATCTTCTGTTGCCACCTCTTGAATTATGTGCCATCAAATTTTCCTGGCTTCTCCGGCTTCGGGTTAGGAAGTGGAGTTGGCATTAAGCTTGTAGCGGCATGTTTGGTGCCTTGCTAAAGCTAGTCTCAGACATCTTCTGCAAGTTCAAGCAGAACAGAAGTATGAAACTTCACTATTAATTGTCTTAAGATTGTTGGATATCCTGCTTAACAAGAATCAATCTGACAACTAATCAAGATCACTGAGATATCAACAATCTAATTGGCCAGGTCGGCAAATATCAGGTGGGAGGTTTTCCGTTCAAAGAACGTTCCTTAATTTAAGAACCACCTTTCATTTCCTTCTTAGTTTAAGCACCAATTAGACTGAATCCAAGTCAGTCTCGATATACTGTAAAGTATATCCCCTGTATAAAGGACTTAATCCACTTATACAGTAACACTTAGACTGAATCTAAGTCAATCTCGATATACTGTAAAGTATATCCCCTGTATAAAGGACTTAGTCCACTTATATAGTATTTGAAGTGAGGTACGCTTACAGCGAATCTCCTTAAGACAATTACGTCCCCCGCACCGGTGCTAACGGGATAATGGACGCTGGTCTCCCAAGATACAACATTTCTTCACGGTATTTGGATAGCACTACCAAATCACCGTACGGTCGAACCGTAGTCAACCAGTACCTACACAGGATTAGCAAAACAGCGGTATAACGACAAATTTCAAATGAATATTTGTCTTACTCTTTTGGAGGAACACCCACTGTTGAGGACGTAGGAAGGTTGAAGAATTTTTGGCAGAATCTCCTTTAGGAAGTCGCTTCGGATTCTCACTTCATTTGGAAGTCGCGGATTCCCACTTCGTTGGAAGTCGCTCTGGAAGTCGTGGATTCCCACTTTGCTGGAGCCCAGTTCAGACCGAAGTCAGAACTTTAGAGAGAGAGAGATCTCAGATTTGGTGTGTCTGAGAATGAACCCCTGGAGCGCTATTTATAGCGCTCCGGAGGGTATTCTCGTCCGCCAAATTCCAGCAGTTGCGACGGTTTCGGACAGAACCGTCGCAACCGATCAACCGCCCAACCGCACTGTCGGTTTTCCGACAGCGGTTGGCGAACGG
>JAVJIF010004636.1:0-99840 GCA_038442645.1 Agave tequilana
ATTTTGAAAATTGTTAGAGAATTTGGGCCTAATTTGATCATTGTTGCTTGGGCCCATGAAAAATTGGGATGGTTTCTCCAACCGGGATTGTAGGTAGGCGAATACAGATTGTTGGCGGGCCTTGTGAAGCCGCACTCATATGTTCGGGCAAGCTTTGATGCGCGATGAAGACAGGACATTCCTCGAACACATGGTTCATATCTTGACAATAAGTACAGCCCGCCGAAGATGTTGGGCTGACTTGGTTCACAGAGACTGGCTCTTTAGTTTCAAGAGCCTCTAGTCTTCGCATAACAGCAGCTAACTTAGCATCGGTTGCTATGTTGGCCTCAATGGAATGGATACCATTTAGAAGAAGTAGGGTCATTAGTCCTAAATTTTTCCGGAGTAGGTTCCCATTGGATGGTATTTTCAGCTAATTCCTCATACAATAGCCATCCTTCATTTTCGTTCTTTTCATAAATCTTCCTTGGCACATGGATTCTAACAACGTTTTGTTTGATATTCTAATCCATCATATAGAACTTGGCAAAGTCGCTATTTCTCTATCCCATGGTGAGGGCATTGGGCAAGGAGGTCCTTAAAACGTTCGAAATATTTCCAAAAAGGATCATTGGCTGTTTGCTTAAACTGTAAGATGTTCTTCCTAATCAGTGCAGTCTTGTGAACGGGATAAAATTTCTTTAAGAAGGCCTTAACGGAATTATCCGAAGAAGATATAGAACCTACCTCTAGACTGTAGAGCCATTTCTTTGCTAAATCCTTCAAAGCAAAGGGGACAAACCTAAGTTTGATGTCATCTTTTCCCAACTTAGGAATTTCATCATGAGACATACTTCCTCAAATTCCCTTATGAAGAAGTATGCATCCTCAGATTCAAGTCCATGGAATTTGGGAAGGGTGTTGATGTATTGTGGCTTAAGCTCAAATGGGTCAACACCTTCATCGGTAAGCTTGATGCAAGAAGGAAGAGAGGTCCTGATAGGATAGATCCTATCTTGGAGTGATGGCGGTTGTGCCATGTGTGAGTCGGGCTTTTGCTCGGGTGGTGAACTAGTTCTAGTTAGCCTGGATGTAAGTGGGTCTCTCGACCAAGCGGACATGCACAATTAGCAAACAAGTTCACCCAATCAACCAAAAAAGAAAAACAAACAAAAAATCCTATTCTAGGGTTATCCTTGACCTAGACGACTCCTAACTTTAGACTGTCCTTAGGAGGTCTATTGTCGACGTTAACCACAAGCTAATCGGCCAGGTAGGTGGAAAGACCGGTGGGAGGTTTCCGTCAGAGATGTTCCTTAATTAAATAACCACCGTTCTTCGGGCTTTCGGCCCTCAATCCCCTGCCTAGACACCGATTTGACAAGAGTTAATTTCGAACAATTTTCCTCCTTAGGTCAATCTTCTATTGAGTCCGAGTTAACATAGGGCCAACGTCTAGTCAAATTTTACTTAAGGTTAGGGTTGTGAGTGTGACGGATATGATTTGTGGGCCAAGGAAGGGTGATGAAATCCCCACCTTATCTTGTTTATGGGTTATGCCCTTAAGATATTTTTGTGTACGTGTAAAGCAGTAGAAAAGTAATCACTCAAAAAGCAGTAAACAGCCAAGAGTGTTTCCTAATCTATATGCAATGCAGACGTACCTTGTCGCCAGCACTCTTCAACAGAATTAAAAAATTAAAATAGACACGTGCCCTAAATGCAAGAGTCTAATTTTTTTTATTATCAACAAATGGGTTAATGTTATTAATTAGCAGTTGCAGAATGATCACAGAGAAAATTTATCACAACAGTAAGCAGTATTTGCAATTCTGAGCAACCTGCAGAAAACTTTATGAGTAGTGAACTACTCAGGAAAGCGCGCGGCTTTTGCCGCGGACCCGCGGCTCTGAAGTAGGCTCTGATGCTCTGCCTTCGAGGGCAGAGGCACAGAGTTGCTATGTGTCCTCGCTGCTGCTTTGTTTTCCTGTTCTCTGAATCTGCAAACAGAAAGAATAAAAAATAATTAGTTTGAGAAAATCGTGTTGTTCCTTCCCCGGCAACGGCGCCAAAATTTTGATTGAGATTTTAGAATTTGTAAATAAGAAGAATGAGTTGTAGAGTTCTTAGTCTCAATGCTATCCGCTGTAGTAAGGGCCAAAGCGGGTCGTGATCCTCAGGGAAGGATGCGATGCAAGCTTTTCGGCCGATTCCTCTGTATGCTTTGAATAAAACAAAGAAGGGATTAGATTTGAAGTGTATATGAATAAAGAAGTATGGTTTTACTGATCTACTACCACAACCCACCATGCAAGTCTTGGATGTTGAATTTCATCTTGAGATAAATGTGATTTACCCTAGATTATTAAGAGTGATTCAAGCAAGAAAATATGATACTAGAATCTAACTAAGTTGCATTATCAAAACTAAAACAATGTTTCATCCTAACATCTAAGTACAGCTTAAGAAAAGACTAATCTTAAATTTAGGCTGTCCTAGTTCTTAAGTATGAAGGCATGAGGAGTTATTTAAATTTGCAACCTAGATTAAGAAATCTAATCATCAGTTTAATCTTCAAGAAAAACAATCTTTAGACCTAGGGTTTCTAAAAACTGGTCATCAATCGATTCAAATCCTAACTTGCCCTAGGGTTGCTTAAGAGATCAGCAAACCACACAAAGAATTAGTTAGACATCATTTTTTTTATAATTATTTTTTTATATTGTTTTTTATTTTCTTTTTTAATTAGAAGAAAAGAAGAAGAAATAAAACAAGAGATCACAGATGAAAACCGAAGCAATTAATCGCAGAGAAAAGAAAATAAAAATTGACAAGAATTAAATATGCAAAAGAAAGTAACCTTTATTCGAAAGTATGTCTCCAAATACAAGCTCCTTCTTCTCCACAAAGCCTTTAAAACGAAATTACAACATGCAGAAATTTAAGAAAAAGCTAAAGAAAAACCCTAATCTTCTCTGGATGCCCTCCTTGTTGCGTCTACAGGGGTATTTATAGGTGCAGAAGGTGATAGAGTCCCGGATAAACTCCTCCACGAAATATGTTCCTTAGACTCATCTTGTTTGCCGCGGAAACGCGGCTTGGGCCACGTTTTCGCGGCCATACAGTGGCAGATGGCCACGCGCTTTGGCGTGTGGCTTCTCCTGGTCCGTCCATCTGGCCGTATGCTTCTGGAAGCTGGATCCTGGCTCTTCATTTTCGATTTTCGAGATAACTTAGAAATCAAGTTACCCTAAATCCAAATCCCTTCAAAACGAATCTCATCCTTGCACTCTTATTTATCCTCATCCACCAAGCATTTAGGGTAGAATAGAATTCTATCCTTTCCCTCTTTGTAGTATTTGCAATTATTACAATTTGTATTTGCACTTTTGACTTCTTGTAATTGTACTTTTGCACCTGGGCTTGGACTTGGACTTGGATATGGGCTTTTGGGCTTCATTAAGCTTTAATTCTTTATTTAATTCAATACTCAAGGCCTGCACACATTAAATAACAAAATATTAGTAAATGTGCAGAATTATATGAATAAATATGAAAATGTGATGGTAAATATGATGACAATTATGCATTTTTCACTACCAATCATTAATCCCCATTATAGAGAGATTTTATGCGACAATAATATCCCCCATGACTTGCTATAAATAGCCTGAGTAGCTATGAAGAAGGGGGAACTCTTTTTGAGTAGAGAGGACTTTTGGAGAAGAAGCCTGAGAAGAGAAGAGAAACTTTTGATTGAAAGCTGAGAATTCTTAACCCAAAAGTTTCTTGCTTTCCTCTTGCTTTTTCAGAAAGAAGAAATCAGTGGACTCTAAACACTTAGTGTGTTAAAATAGAGCTCCCTTCTGATTGATTTTTGAGAGCAATCCCAAAGAGAAGCTTGCCATTCATCCCGTCAACAAAGAACAAGAATCACTCTCCATCGCCACACGAAGAACCCAACCTTAAACAAAGGAGAAAACTGATTATTTTTCTCTTTTTTGTACTCGGAATCATTCCATTGTAACTTTTCATCCACTTAAAAAAATTTTACTTCGCGCTATTTTTTTGACCAAACAAAAGATGACAACTCCACTGGGGACTTCTTTCTCTACCGATGAGAACGCCATGGAGCAAGCCGATGTCCAGCTTCTTGGTAAGACGGTGGAATATCTTTTCATTTAATTTGATCAAGAAAAGTTTGAAGAATATTTTTCCTCAGTCTGCCAGTCCCAAGGCAATGCGGCTCTACCGTAAAGTCTTTTCTAAGACTCCCTCTCGAATGTCCTCAAAGATTTCTTCCCAAGTGGCCCACACCACTGCTTATAACGCAAGTGGTGCCACTTCTAACGAGGTTCTGGAAACTTGTCGTGCAGCCCGTGCATCCCGCATCAATGTCCCGCAAGGGACCCGCAAGGCTAATGCGCCGGCACACGATCAAAGTGATGGAAAGAGCAATTCCACCATCCTTCTCTTCTCTAAACTCTGCAGTTCCAGAGCCAAGGGTTCCCATCAATCCTTGTGACTTAATCAGAATGCTAAACATCGACGAAGGCTTCGTGCTTGTGGATAACACATCAAAAATTTGCAGAGGCAATCTGTTCTGTAGAATCAGAACGCGAGGTTCATATCCGTGTTTCTCTCAAATAACGCGAGGACCGTGTTCCTGTCCCAGAACGCGAGTCCCCTACTCTCCAAAATCGCGAAGGATCCAAAACGTGAGACCCGCATTTTTGATCCAAATTGCGAGACCTATGTTCTGCCTGTTTCAGAATGTGACTCCCGCGTCTCTAATTCAAAATGTGAGACCGCGTTCTGAGGTAAGCTCAACCAACAATGGAGATCCATATTTCAACACCACACAAGGTCTGCGTTTCAACAAAGAAACGCGAAACTCGCGTTCAGAATGGCATGTCTTCAAGACATATAAAGCCAAAAAGCCTCCCCCCAAGAGTTTGAGGCTAGGTCCTCAGACATCCCCGAGACGGACCTAAGGGACTACCTGATAAGGAAGTGAAGTGTGTATCATATTATTTCTCAATGTGACTGTGAGCGACTCATCTCAGCAGTACTCTCAAATTGCTATTGTGGCTTTCAAATGACCAATCCTTCGGTTATTAATCGGTTGTAAGCAGCTTCAAACTCAGCTAAAAGTCGATGGTCCTGAAGAAGAAATTATTCTCCGATATCGTGTACCCAGAAGTGATTGCAAACATGGTGGTGCCTAGTTTCACACCAAGCAAATCCAAAGGGAAGCAGCTGGTTGTTAGCTCAGAATAGTTGGATGTTTATCGATCTTGTGGTTTGAAGGATATTCTTGTTGAACCTGAAGGGATCTATCGACAAACTCAGACCCACGAGAATAATTGCCCCAGTCGACTACAGTCTATTGGCCAAGGAAACTGAGGTGAATGATGAGCACCGCCATCATTGAATCCCAGTCTTTGAATTCTAGTTTGGAAATAGCCCCTTTGCTTACATGGCGAGAACTCTTAAGGAAGTGACCCGGCAATTCGAAGAGCTGGCCCATGTCCAAAGGGAATGATTCGAGATGATTCAAGCTCAGCAAGAATCTATCGATGCCCTTAAGCAAATGCTATCACAACTGCTTAAGGAGAAAAAGAAACTGAAGGGTAGAACTCCTTCCGAAATGTCCAAGGGCAAACGGAAGGAAGAGAGAGCTCATCTTCTGCAAACATTGAGAATGATGAGCATTCCAACTCTGAGCCTCCCAAATCTTCATCTAAAGAGGAGGATAATTTAGAAAATGGGAGCAGCTAATCCAAGAGGATGATTAAATTAGAGCAACATCTTTAAGCCCTAGCAAATCTAGGCGGTCCTCATGACATGGGGATAATTCGACCCTACCCAGCAGAATGGGATATGGCTCCTTACCCTCCTAAGTTCAAGGCACCGACCCTCCATACTTTTGGCGGTAAAGGGTCGCCGAACGAACAAATATACTACTTTAAATCCTAAACTGGGAAAGTAGTCTCGAACGATGCTATTATGGCTTGTTTATTCATTGGCACTCTTAAAGGGGTCACCTTTAAATGGTTCATAAAACTTCCTGTCTGCTCGATCAAGATATAGGCTGACCTCAAGAAGTTATTTCTGGCTCGTTTCTTTGAAGATGATGTAGAAATTTCATTACCAACTCTCCTTGCAGTAAAGCAAAGAAAGAAGAGTCCATAAAAATTTATGTTGAGAGATTTCGGAGCATGGCACTCCTTTGTCCCAGTGGTATGACCTAGTAAACACTGGTGGTGATGTGCCATCATAATCTGCAAACTTTCCTACTCGCTCAAATGGGAGTGGCAGAATATCGCACTTGAAAGCAGTTGGTGCTACAAGGTGAACAGGCAGAAGAAATTATCGTCCAGGTCAGAACTGAAGAGTATAGCAAACCAAGACCCGACAGACTACGCGACGACAGAGCTAAGACAGCCCAGAGTCATCTTCCAACCAGGAGGAGGGATACTCTGACAGTGAAGGTCAAATCACCTTCGAAGACCACTTAATCAGAGGAGGAATGGCTTCCAGCGAACCACGTGCTAAAAACTATACTCCTTCAAGGATGAGCACGTGGTCTCTTTGTTTAAGTTACTCCAAAAGAGAAACAAACTCAAATTGCCAGAGAGACCAGACATCCTGAAGAGATGGGGAAGTCTAATGATCCAAGATACTGTTATATCACGGGATGCTAGGACATCCTACGAGGAATTTCTATATCTTCAAAGATGTTCTTCAATCTTTGATTGATGCAGAGGTGCTTAAGCTTCGTCCAGAACAGAAAAAGGTGAACGCCAACATGACAGCTACGTCACCTATTTAATTCGGTCGGAATCTCTCGCCAGCACCAACAGGATTGGTTCTGATCACAAAAGCAAAGCTAAAAGTGATCAATACAGATCCTCATAACCAGAAAGAGAAAAGTCTTATCCCAGTTTCTACTCCTCGAGGAGAGAATGTGGGTCCATCCTGATATTTTTGAAAGCCAGCAGTGTTTGACTATCGCAAATAGGAAGTCAAATGCAAGGCCAAAGCATCCTCCAGTAATGTGGTGGGTATCTCTACAAGAGAGACCGAAGAAGATGTCAACTCCCTTACTAGTTCAGAAGAAGAGGAGTCAGCCTTTGCTGCTAACACAGGCACACCTCCGACGTCGAAGACTCAATCCGACAAGCAGTACTTGAAACAGTACGATGAGCCGATGGTAGACTCCCCCAGCAGCTGAGGAGATAATCGAGCAGTCCATGAGGACATCCATGGAAAAACAAAAAGAGCTTTGGTATGTCAAAGCTTTTCAGAAAGGCGATGTGGGACCATCAACTCCATTCCATTTTTATGTTATGGCTCAACTGGCTAACATCCCCGCTCGAATTACATTGTATGAACTCTTGAGGCTTTTCAAGTCTATAAAGGATGTCTTAAGAGAAGCATTAGCAGATGCAGTGGTTTTCATGACCTATATTCCTCCTATATGCAGAGGAAGAAGTCAACTATTGCCACCACACCTCGACGATGTTTTCCCGCATCACCTTCACCCTAGAAGACATACAAGTTAAAGGAAAATATGATAAACCCCTGTATTATACAGGGTACATTGGATCATCTGAGGTGAGTCGTATTCAGGTTGATCCGGGATCCACATTGAGCATTATACTCCGTAGGGTCATGCATCATTTAGGGATCCCCACCCACCAGTTAGCTCCACTCAGACAACCATCTATGGCTTGAACGCCAATGGTACGCACCTGATGGAAAAAATCAAGTTCAGATGTCAAATTGGGGACCTGAGATTCGAGGTGACATGTTATGTCATTGACGCTAACACCTCGTACAATTTGTTGTTAGGATGACCTTGAATCCACGGCAAGTCCATCATCCCATCCACTTTTCATCAAGTAATGAAGTACGTTGATGAAGATGGAAAAGTGAGAACGTTGATTGCCGAAAGGCATCCATTCAAAAGAATCGAGAATTATTTTACTAATTCCCTCCTCTATCATGATTCCCTTGGAGTTAATGAGAATCCACACCCGAAAAAACCCGACTCTAGCAATGAAGCAGATACGGAGCCAGATGAAGACGAGTGTCTCTGGGAAATAAATCCCTTTATAACGAGCATTGATAAGCTTGATTTTGATACCACCGCCAATGTTGAAGGTGAGTGGTTTATTAATGAAAATTTAGATTTGGCTTACTTTTCTGCATTTGCTTCTGACTCTGTACCATCAGATATCAGTACTGACATAGACAATGACCCTTGCTCAGCAATGAATGCTCTGACATCATTACGTGTACCAATAAAGTCATCCCTTATGTACGCGAAAAGATCAGAGATGTACATAGCACTCTCTTTGAAGTACCAGCCAAGCGGGAAGGTCAAAAATCAATTCTATTTAGAACAATCGAAACTCAGTCCATAGCTTGTGAAAGCTCAGGGGGTAATTCTGGGTCTCCACAATTTGTCCATTATGGACAAAAATCACGTCAAATGATGGAAATGACCAAAGGATCGGGCCTTAATTTCGGCAAAGCAAAGCAAGTAGTACTTTGTTCCTCTGTACCGAAAGGAAAAGACCCTGATTACTATCACAAGACACGAAGAAACTCAGTTATATATCTATGCCAGTCTTGTCAAATTATGAGTCTGAAGAAGAGGTCTATCATGACACCTCATCAGCAACATCATCATGGGACTCAGATGTCAGCGTCGGTGATATCTTCAAAAGTCTCTCAGTGAATATGGTATCAACCAGCCATTTAGATAATGACGGAGAAGATACCTTTAAGTCTAAAGAATTAGTCCAGTCAGACTCGGATCCATGGATTAAACACTTAAATACTCTTTGGGATATATGCTTTGAACAACGCGAACCACCCACTAAGGATAAAATGACTCATATAAATCTTGGAGATGAGGCTAACCCCATGCCCATTTTCATAAGTGAGAGCTTGTCACCTTTCGAGAAAGAAAAACGCATACATCTCATACGAGAGTGTAAAGATGTCTTCACTTAGAATGATGAGGACATGCCCGGGCTCAATTCCAGATTGCTATACATTGTCTTAACATCAATCTAGACGCCAAGCCAGTCAAACAATAGCAATGACAGTTCTGTCCTGAGATCATGAAAGTAATCGAATCAGAAATCAAGAAGCTTATAGACTCAAGTTTTATTAGGGAAGAGCAACATCTTGATTGGGTGGCAAATATAGTGCCCATTCTCAAGAAGAATGAAAAGATCTGGATTTGCATCGACTACCATGATCTAAATGGCGCTTGTCCTAAAGACGAATTTCCTCTCTGGATCATGGATGTCATGATTGACAATACATCAATTTTGAGAGGATGTCTTTTATGGATGGCTTCTCAGGGTATAATCAAATAAAGATGTACCCTGAAGATGAAAAACATACATCTTTCAGGACACCTTTAGGAGTATACTGCTACATAATAATGTCCTTTAGCTTGAAGAACATTGGTGCAACCTATCAACGGGCCATGAATATGATCTTTCATGAGCATATACGTAAGACCGTAGAGTGCTACGTCGATGATATCGCAGTGAAAAGTCGTGACAAAAGTGATCACCTCGCAGACTAGAAGAGAGTGTTTGACATAATGTGGGCTCACCAGTTAAAGATGAACCCAACCAAGTCCTTCTTGGAGGTAGCCAGTCCTTGGGTTTGTTGTTGCATCCAAAGGAATTCACTTAGATCCAGAGAAAATCCGTGCCGCCCAAGAGATGCAACCTTCAAGAAATCTTAAAGAACTCAGAAGCTTTCAAGGATGATTGGCATATATCTGGAGATTTCTATCAAATCTTTCAGGACACTGCCAACCCTTCACCAAGTTAATGAAGAAGGGAGTCTCATTCATTTGTGATAATGCTTGCCAAGAAGCATTCGAAGAGATCAAGAAGTATCTCACACACCCCCCATTCTGGTAGCTCCAGTATCAGGAAAACCTTTCCTATTATATATTCGAGCAATGGATTTTTCATTGGGAGTACTAGCTCAAAACAATGATCAAAACCACAAATAGGCAATCTACTATTTAAGTAGAACAATGATTGGGGCGGAGCACCGTTACAACCCAATCGAGAAAGAATGCTTAGTATTAGTTTTTGCCATCCATAAGATGCGACACTACATTATGGGGCAACACATTCATGTCATCTCTAGAGTTAATCCCTTGCGATTGCTCATAACAAGACCATCTTCGCTAAATTCCAAATTAGCAAAATAGGCTATATTGTTCTCACAATACGAGATGCAATTCATGCCACAAAAGATGATCAAAAGTCAAGCTGGGGCAGATTTCCTGGCTGATCATCCAGTTTCAGGAACTTCAAAACTTTATGACGATCTCCTGAACGAGATCGCAGAAGTTAACTTGATCAACACTTCCTCAAAAGAGCAAGTGTGGTAACTATTCTTCGACGGAGCGTCAAGGACAAGTCTCGAGAGAAATATCATTGCAAATGCAGGAGTAGTACTCATTTTCCACATAATTATGTGATCCCTCACACATTCTCTTTAACTGAACCATGTTTCAATAACATCTCAGAATACAACGCCCTCTTGACCGTGATGCAACTTGCTGAAGAGATTGGAGTCAAAAATCTCAAAGCGTATGGTGATTCAAAGCTCATCGTCAACCAGGTTCACGGAGAGTACAAAGTCCGATATGAAGATTTAGTGCCCTATCACAATGTGACCATTGACATGGTAGAGAAGTTTAAAAACTTCTACATTGATTATGTACTACGTCAGCAAAATGCATATGCAGATGCACTGGCGTCCCTCCATACTTCATTGGCTCTTTCAGTCAGAGCCACAGAGAGAGTACTCATCTACAGTCGTGACTTGTACTATTACATATTCGTCCTTGAAGACAGTAAAACTCCCAAAGGAGACTTTCAAGTTACAGAGGTTCTTGAGATTTTGACAAGTCTCGAGCCTAGGGATTGGCAATTCCCTTACATTGTCTTCGTCCTATACAGCATATTGCTCGACGACCACAGAGAGGTAGCTACCATCAGAAGGAACGCTTCTCGGTTCTATTACAATGCGATTATGTGAACATTGTATCGACGATCGTACGATGGAATCCTACTCTGATGTCTTTCACACAAAGAGGCACAAGAGGCAATGAAAGAAGCTCCTGATGGTACATGTGAAGCTCATCAACTCTGACCTAAACTCAGAAATCAGCTTAGAAGACATGGCTATTATTGGCCGAAGATGATTCCTGACGCCATCGCCTATGCTAAGTGATGCCATGCATGTCAGATCCATGGTGACTTCATCCACTAAGCACCGAGATATCTTCATCCAACATCCTCTTTATGGCCATTTGAGATGTGGGGAATGGATGTTATTGGACCCATCAGCCCTCTAATATCTAAATGACATCGCTTCATCTTTGCCCTAGCAGATTACTTCTCTAAATGGGTGAAAGTTGTTCGCCTGAAGGAAGTAAAGGCATCAAACGTGATCAAATTCACAAACATCACGTACTCTACAACTTCAGTGTACCTCGACGAATCGTCCACGATAATGGACCCCAATTCGTCAGCCAAGCATTCCAAAGGTTCTATAATAAATTTAGAATCCAAAGTATATCATCAATGACATACTGCCAACAGGCTTGCAGAAGCCTTCAACAAGACTATTGGAAAGCTGCTCAAGAAATTTGTCTCAAAAAGTCAACGTGATTAGGATGACAAATTAGGCGAATGCCTATGGGCCTACTGCACGATGGTGAGAACTCTAGCAAAAGGCACGCTGTTTTCCATGGTGTACTGATGTGAAGCTGTACTTCCACTGTCCAAATCCCATCCATCTGAGTCGCCTTCAAAACCAGGATAATGGACAAAGAGAAGCATTAATTGCGCCTCCAAGAGTTGGAAGCTTTAGACGACAAACATCTGCAAGCCCAATAGCAAATTGAGTTCTATCAAGCTCGAATTACCAAAGCCTTCAATAAAAAAGTCAGAGAATGAATTTTTAAGAAAGGCGACCTTGTCTTAGCTATCAGAAGACCCAAGGTTACGACACATAAGATGAAAGGAAATTTCAACCCAAATGGAAAGGACCATTTGTGGTAGAGTCAGTCTACTCAAATGGAGCATACCGCCTTATAACTCCGAATGGCGATATGCTCATGATGACGATCAATGGTAGATTCTTGAAAAAGTACTATCCTTAGATGGACTCTTCTCATGATCAGGTTAACATTACACCTTTGATCAAAGCTTCTAGATCCAAGATGTTTGAAAGAGCGCGCAAGAAGAGCTTCTTCCTTGAATGGATCATATTACGGTCGATCAACGCCAAGCCGATCGAACACTGCTGACATCACGATGCATGATGTTAATTTGAAGAGATAAAGTTAGAAACTTCAGTTTTAGTCCTATCACTCTTCTAATGATCAAATTAACATTGCACCTCTAACCAAAGCTTCGAGATCCAAGACGTTTGGAAGAGCGCCAAAGAAGAGCTTTTCCTTCAACGGATCACATTATGGTCGATCAATACTGAGCTGACCGAACATTGTTGACATCGCATGATGTTAATTTTGAAGAGACAATATTAGAAACTTTAATTTTAGCCTTGTCACTCTTCTCATGATTAGGTTAACATTACATCTCTGATAAAATCTTTGAGATCCAAGATGTTTGGAAGAGCGCCAAGAAGAGCTTCTTCCTTCAACGGATCACATTACGGTCGATTGACGTCGAGCCGACCGAACATTGTTGGCATTGTGATGTATGATGATAATATTGAAGAGACAAAGTTAGAAACTTCGATTTTAGCTTTGTCACTCTTCTCATGATCAGGTTAAGATTACACCTCTGATGAAAGTTATGAGGGCCAAGATGTTTAGAAGAGCACCAAAGAAGAGCTTCTTCCTTCAGCCAACCACCTCACGGTCGATCGACATTGGGCCAACTGAACAGTGGTGATATTATGATGTATGATGTAAATATCAAAGAAATGACAAAGGCAAAATGTCAGTCTCTAGCCTCGTCACTCTTCTCTACATGCACCTATCTTCAACTTAAAAGAATAGGACATATTTTGAAGTTGAGCATGCTTAAGCATCCAGAAGGATAGCTTATCTAGCCTGACTTTTTTATATATAATGGTGGCATACCTCTCTGCTCCTGTTCGATCGATCGAAGCTCGATGACAAAAGGTCCGAACAATTAGATGGAGGATCAAATGAGTTTATTTGATGGCTTATCAAGCCAAACTCATTGAAAAATGCTTGTGATGCATATTTGCAGAACCGTTCCACTGCTTCCACATTCATATCAAGAGGTGGTAACCGATCGAATGGAGGATCAAATGAATTTATTAGCCAAACTCATTGGAGAAGGTTCATAAGACATCTTTGCATAACCTTTCTATTATTTTCACATTCATAATAAAATGTGGCAACCAAATGAAGATCAAAGAGGACTTCACGAGGAGGCTAATCTCTAGAACCCTCACGGAATTCATGTCTACCTATATGGCCTCCAGCTTATTTATAGGAGGCACACTATAATACATTTGACACCTCTGACGGCTAAAAGATAGAGACAGCAGTTAGCATTTAAGCCCAATGAAAAATTCTCGATAATTCATCATGCTGAGGGAATCAGCATGGCTAGCCTAACTCAAACTGCAGTTGGTAAAGGTATACTAAATATGTTGATAGCTGAAGGGACCTGATCCTACCTTTTTCTCCAAAATCTCTTACCGATTTCCGTCCATGGAATGGTAGGGCCACAAGAAGGCTGTAATTGTTTCCCCAGCGAAATAATCACAGAGCAAACCTATCATGCTAATATTATACCTCTGGCATACCCCACTATTAAATTAACATTATACCTCTAACAGTGATTTTCTTTAATATCCTCAACAGATAAAATTTCTACTTGTCAATACTCTTTAATAGAATGACGAGTCCACTAAAATTGCTCAAATCGCAAAATTTTCCAGTCAAGTTAAATACTACACCTCTAACCAAGATTGCTATATCGTAATCGAAATCGCTGTTAGGATAATATTATACCTCTAAAAGTGATGTCCAATTTTTCAAGCGGATAAAATTTCAACTTGTCAATTCTCTTCAATAGAATGACAGGTCCCACTAAATTGCTCAAATCGTAAAATTTCTTGGTCAAGTTAAACACTACACCTCTGACCAAAATTTTCTCATATCGCAATATAAATTCCTGTTAAGTTAATATTATACCTATGATAGTAATTTTCATTGAAAACGAGATATTCGATGCTAAGTTAAATATCACACCTCTTGCATCCATTCCATTATTAAGTTAAAAACTACACCTGTGACATCTAATGCAAAGTTAATATTACACCTCTGGCATTCACATTGTTGTCAAGTTAACACTAAACCTATGACAGTGACTTTTCTCAGTTTCTCAATGAAAACAAGATTTTTTTGATGCTAAGTTAGTATCATACCACTAGCACATATATCATTATCAAGTTAATATCATACCTCTGACAATTCAATTTGCTTCCAATTGTAAATCCAAACTCGTCATGTTAATATTACACCACTGACGGAAAAAATCTCCATATATCCCTCAGTGGATTAAACTTCATTTGTTATTCTCATCAATAGAATAGCAAGTCTACAAAAAATCGTTCAAATCACGAATTCAACTCCTTTTAAGTTAAACATCAAACCTCTGGCAGTTATTTTTTCAAAATTTTTAATGGAATTACCAAACATTGAGGTGCTATATTAATCATCACCTCTAGCAATCAAACCCAATCACTTTCATTTGTCTGATTTTCAAACACAAAAAGAAAATAAAGGCAAAATGAAGGCAAAATTATCACTTTTATTATTCATAATCAAAATTAAAAGTTATATAAATACTCTCTTATTCATAATATAGAGTGCTGTAAAAAAAAGTTAACCTTGCTCAGCGAGAGACTTTATTTGGTCCCTAAGGTGTTGGATATCCTTTTGGCATGCTTTTTCAACGTCAGCTAGAGCCTGGGCCCTCAGCTCCTCGTCGGACAAAAGACTCTTTAAAGTTAGCTGTGTCCGAAGAGCTTCCAATTTAGAAGAATGATCGGCGAGCTCCTTCAACACCTGATGCTTCGCAACCTCAAGCTCCTTCACCTTTTTTTTCCTCATCTGCAAGTTTTAGCTCGTGATCCAAAATTATGGCTTGCACCTTAGCAATCACCATGCGAGCACTTGCAATGACGTCTTCGCAGTTTTGGAAACGATTTCAGATTGATGGATGTCGTTAATTAAGCTCTGATAGTTGACCCTAAAATCATCAATATAATGAGTACATTCAGTTATTGCTGCTCCTCAATCTCCTTCCACTCCCGCTCCTGTTTGATGCGGAGGTTCTCTGACACCCGTTGAGCATCAGAAACTGGACTGACTCTCTCTAGGTTCCTAATATCCTTCAAATATGTACCTAACTACTCAACTAGAGCCTGGTACGCAATCGTACAATCAAAACATCTAGTCTATTTTATATTTTCAATCGATTCTCAAGGAGTGACGACATGAATTCAAAAAGACTTCACCCAGAGAGTACCAGCTCGATGCAATACTTCATTGTCATAAAAAACTGCCCCACTATTAGGTGGGTGAGTTTTTCCATGATATCCGTGATTGCTGTTGGCACCTGCAGAGCACTTCCTGATTCAGTTTCCACAGTGGTGTTAGTGGTACTCTCATAAGGAGGAGGTGGTGCATTCATCTCTCCTTGGAGTATAGGTGCAAGTTGGACAATCTGTTCTCTCATTTCTGAGGTTACCACAAGAGTTTCAGAAGTGAAAATTATGGTAACTTCTTGGGTAGCAACCTCTAAGGTAGACTCCTCTGCCTGAACAGGTACAATCTCTCCTGCAGTCATTTTAACTGAACAATGTTAATATAGCACTAAAAAAATGAGAATATCAAGACATGTTGAGATATTACCAATTCGAGGGGTGAGAGATGGTAAATCTTCAAAATGAGAGGACCTTCCTGTCGCACCGGATGTACTCGCTGGAGGCTCCTCAACGCTGATCTCCTCTTTCACAAAATGAGAGTATTTGCTGGTATCAAGAGCAGAGTACACATTGTCCCAGTCAACATCATCATCTCCCAAGTAATCCAACCTCTCGCTCAAAGATGGGGACACAGGAGTAGGTAGAACTTCTGTAGTGGGAAGTTCAACCTCAATAAGCCTAGCAGTGGGACTTTGCTCTGAAACCTCCACTGAGGAGCCCGGTTGAATGCTAGGTAGATCAACGATCATTTCCTGACACTGAAAGAGCTCGAAGAAACAAATTTAATAGGCACTGGGGCGAACGAGGAGTCACCGCCAGTGGTTTGCCTTTTTTTGACTTTTCCCGGTGATATCTCAGTCATGACCACTGCAGGACCTTTTGTTCGACGGCTTTGCAGAAGGAGAGGAACCTCAGGGCCTTCATTCTCTTTAGAGCCTGCATGAATAAGCTCAGGGTCTATGGCCAATAAAGAAGTTTTTTGGGAAGGAACTTCATTCACGGGTTCTCATCGAGTCTTCTTCTTACTCGACTAGCCTTGTAGATTGAAGTTGAGTACGCTTTGCAACTCCTTGCGAGCATTGTTATTGAGACTCTTCAGCCGACCTTGCTCCATGTTCAACAGCCACTGTCAGATTGACCTCGAGCTTAGCCTGAAGAAGTTCGCCTGTCCCTCTCAAACGGGTAATTTTAGAGCCTTTCTTTGCTTAAAACAAGGGCTTGATCCACTTGATGCAAGTACTATTTACATTACTGCCAGGGGCTGAATCCGCTATTATGTACCATGCACAAAACTCAAGGCTAGCGTAAGAGTTCGGTACCTTCTGTGGAAGGTTGAATCTTGCCTTCGTTCCTCCAGCCACGTTAAAATACCATGCCCTTGCCCTTTCGTATAGATTGTCACTAAAATAAAGGCCTAAGTTCAGCTTACCTACATATAGTTGGTCGTATTTGAATTGGCGAGCAAATCGGCTGGGAAAATATGGCTCAATTATGCAAAAATATTCCTCTGTCGGAAGACCAAATATCTAGGGCGAATGTTGATCAATAACCAGAAAACCCCAGATGAGAGGACAGTGAACCCATCAGCAGTGGATCGATCCGAAAATCGCTCCCCATACGAAGCTCCTAGAAAATTAGGGAAGCACCTCACTAATTAATAGTTCATGCTACTTTGAAGAATTTGTCGGATCATCAGAATGTACCAGCCATTCCAATTTGAGCGCTCTAGTCGTTGAACAAAGGGCATAAAATCCTCAGATGACTGCACCGCTGATATTAGGGACGGGCAATGTATAATGGACCATGCCATAAAGTACGTATAAGGCAGCTCTACACGAGGATTCGGTGTCTTCATCCTGGGCTCACCATCCAGACCGACAACCACATTGCCCTCTCTGTCCTTTTCGGCTACTACATTGCAAAAGCTTTGACATAAAATTCAAAGCCCGCTTTGAAGGTACCTTACCATAGCAGGGAGTAAGCTGAAAGGCTGACCATAAGCAAGAAGAAGGGCTAGGTAAACTATGTCACTAACATTGACCTCATGTGGGGGAGTGGGTACAACATACCGCTTTAACCATAACATCAGGAATCCCACCAATAAGGCCCTGTTTGAGATAGGAATCCTGGCCTGATGGTGGAAACTGTCAAAAATAGTGAATGTGTCCTCGTTCGACTCTGATGTATATGAGGTCACCGATTCAGAAATCCTTTCTGTGATCTCAGTGTCAATGCTGGTTGCCAATCCAGATACTAAACTCAATTTCTCGCCCAGACCATATAAAACGTAGTTAGCCCTTGACACTTGCTTGACTCCTCCAGATCTCCATCTGGTCACTTGGGCGCAAATGTGAAAATGGCACACGACCTCCCAATATGTCTCATATACCCGAGGAGCATCCCTTTTCAGTAAATTTAATTCTTCAGTATTGGGGATATACTCCTCATATGGCAAATACCCCATGTTCAGCCTTGAAACTTCAAATATCTCATGCAGGGCGAATCCTATTTCCCCAATTGGAGTAAAAAATATGCAGGTGTCTGGGTTGTACTTCTTAAGAATTGCAAATAAGTTATAATTGCTCGAGGCAATCCCATAACACACGACCCTACCTGCGAGATACAACCCACACTAGAGTAATGGTTTCTCCAATTCTTTGAGGACGAAGCAGAATATTTTTGGCTACCAAGAGGTTGCTGTTGAATGCATCCATCCAGGCACCTAGAATTTAAATTGAGGGAATTCACCCTTCACTTCCATGAATCCGCTAATGAAAGTGGCAGCTTGCTTGGGAGTCTCGCCTGTCAGAAACTCATATTTCATCGAGCCCGGGAGTAGTTCAAGAATCTCCTTACTATGGCCAATGAGAAAAGCAGCGCGATTAGAGATCCTCATGATTGCGACACTCGACTGCGCTCTGACCAAATCCCAGTCCATATATTGGGGAAGAGACATGGATTGCAGATATGATAACAGAAACATCCATTCCATGTTAGGGAGGAAGAAATGACACTCCCTAATTTAACGGAGCCACTTATAGTTCCTGTTAAATAAAACCTCCTCATTTTTTCAATGGCGTCTCCAAAAATGAACACCTGTTTCCTAAACAGACGACGGCTGGTGGATTCAAATCTCTGGCCCGAGATGAGTTCTAGCAGAGTAGAGGTAGTACCCTTGGTTAAGCGGGCTTGGCGCTTCTCATTTGTTCCGGTGAATGCATAGATTGTTTTTCGCAGGATAAAGCGGAGGTTAAAATCAACACCGCCAATACGACCAAAGTGATTTCTTTCGGTCAAGGGATCTGAGGAGTACCTCACTGCAAAAAGAAGAACACAAAGTTATTACTTTAAGAACAGTAAAATTACACCAAGCGTTGGAGTTCAAACGCGGGGCTCAATACATGAGACCCTTGTTCTGTGATAAAACACGAGGCTCATATGAAGCTCGTGTCTAGACTTCACACTTAGGGAAAATTTCTATGTCCTGAGACTCAAACACGAGTCTCACAAACGAGACCTGCGTTCAAAAGTCTCAAAACGCGGAGTCCCATAGACTCTCATTCAATTTGCAGACGCGAAGGTCGCGTTGATAAAGCAGAAAAAGGCCAGAATCAAGAGACCCACGTTCTGCTCATTAATGCGAGAACCACGTTTACAAATCAAACACGGACCAGCAAGATCCGTATCGGCTTTTCAACTTCAATAAATGTTTTGAAATATCCAAAAAAGTTAAGAGATGATGTCTCTTCGTATTCTAATGGAGAAAATCATTTAACTTACAAGAAGTGGGGGCTTCCTGAAGAGGAGAACCATGCATCAAGGTAGCGTAGCGGCGACGCTTGATGAAGCAATGGTTTGCTTAGGTTTTGGGGCCATCTCGGGTGAAATCTTTGGATAGATTAGAAAAAGCTCGAAGCTTTATGGGTTCTGAAAGCTTGAGAGCTTTTGATCTTCAGGCGCGGGTATGATTGAAAGAAAAGAACAGTCAAGTGAATTGACTGTTGAAAGACCTAGGTCTTTTAAAGGCCCTTCTATGGCTGAGATATGTGGCGCGTATCTCGAGTTCGATCTGAGCAAGACACGCGTCTGACGCGGTAATCGTCCCCGCGTCCGGAAGCATCCAATGTAATCTTCGTGTTTCAAACTAAGAACCGCGTTTCAAAGCCGCGTCTCAATAGCAATTAAGGGTCGTACCTCAACAGTAATTGAGAGCCGTGTCTCAACAGCAATTGAGAGCCGCGTCTCTACATCAACTCAGTGCCGCGTCTCAACTTCATTGAATCTCACATCTGCACGACAATCGCGTTTATGAAGGCTGCGTTCTCTCATATACAAGGAGTATGTCCCTTCTTCTGCAATCAGTTTAATAGTACACTGGCAAAAGTAATTGACAACTCTACCGGTTCAATACTACACCGACAAACAAATTAGAGTTCATGACAAGTGCTAGACTGATTTTTTAAGACACTTGTAATGATCTTCCCTAGAGGCTTCAAGCAGTTCAATAGTACACTCACGAAGACTAGAATTCAGACAGGATCAAGCTCAGGACATCTTGAAAGATTGCCAGTCCAATACGGAGAGTCCAAAATCAACGTAAAGTCCAAAGTATTCTGAGTCCGCCCTAATTAACCGCAGAGTATCGAAAACTTTAAAGGGGTTTTGTAGGCTATCTAAAAATCACTAAAGATAAGTCATCAGACGCAAACCTCCCAATGCGAAGGTCACGTTTCAATTAAATTGCGGACCCCGCGTCCAAGAAGAAATGCGAACTTCAGACGCGGGTCTGAGAAACCTCGCATCTCACTTTAAATGTGGTTTGAGCAACTCTGCGTCTTATTTCAGGCACAGGTTTGAGTAACTCTGTGCTCCAGTTCAAACGCGGGTCTGAGTAACCCTGCATCTCACTTTATTTTGAATTTTTACTTTAATTTGAAGACAAGGTCTTGCATAGAGACTAAGTCTAAGGAAGAATAATTTTTGGTGGACTTATGACCTTAGATCGCTTATACTTTTGCAAAAATATTTCATAAACTTATCTATCTTTCAAAATGCATTTTCAAAATACTAACATTTGTCTTCTTTCTTTATGGATTTTGTGGGTGCAATCCGGTGAAAACCCTCAGGAGATAAAACTCCTCCTCTAGGGGTAACTTAGAGGTTTAACGGCTTGTTGCACATGCTCAGTGCAATCGCGTCACCTGCGAAAGTGGTGCAATAACATTTATAGTATAGTTTTTCTTTTCCTGTTTTGCTCGGGAGGAGCAAAAGATAAGTTTGGTGGTGTGACTAGTCTACAATTATGCATTATTTTATCGCATTCCCTACAAATTTTTGAATAAAATATCGGTCTAAACCGTGTTTTGGTCTCTCTTGTAGGTAAATCAAGAGTTTAAGGGCAAAGGAGTAATAAGAGGTTAATTAATCCCATTTTTGGGTAATTAATTCCACATTTCTTGGAGGCCAAGCAAGGGAACATCTAGAAGATGCATTGAACCTAGACCTTTGCGCACGTCAGACGAATATCCGGGTGAAAATACTCAAAACTAAATATACCAAGAAGGTCCTAGAAGCGACCAGAAGTTCTCGCCAAAAACCAGGGACCAAAGTCCCTGGTATGGCCGCGAATCCACGGCAATGTGATGGGCCCACGCGTTGATTTTTGACGCGTGGGCCCGTCTCGTCTTCTAGAAGTCTCCTATGCCTATATAAACCCCTACAGAGGCCCTAAACAAAGCAGTTTTTGATTTTAGGCTGGGGTTTCTATGTTTTAGTGTAGGATAGTGTAGGTGTTCTTTCTTTCTTTTCTTTTGTATTTGTATTTCATTCTTAGATCTTGTAGTAGGGCTGAGAGATTCAGAGAGAGATAGAGAGTGATTGATATAATAGATGGTGACAATCTATGTAAAGGTGCCTCCTTTCTTCTCCTATGTAATCTTCTCCATCTTCTATATGAGTTTTAGCTAACTTTTCTTCTCATGGCAATCTAACCACTAACCACTAACCATCTAACCGCTTACTTGATAATCCACATGAATCTAATAGCCTCATAAGGCCTTGCTCTTGCAAGAGCTATTGATGGCTCATGATGATGGATTCTAACATTCTAACATTTCTAACAGCTAACCCACTAACTTGCTAACTTGCAATGTCTTCTTTATTTCATGCTCACCTTTAACCGGTTTTTATGATTTAATAAGTAGCTTGAACCTTGTTAGTGGTATTGATGTGTTGTTTGAATGTAGAAGAACAATCTTATGGGCCATGCCCTGTATCGTCTCTTGAAGCCAAGGATTAGTGATGGCCGAGGATCCATGTGAGGTAACTATCACTAAGAGGTTAGCATGGTTAGTGGAGCAATTAGTAGTTTGTAGCCATGAGTTTTCTTTTATCTTGTTTTAAAATCATTTGTTTTTACCATCGTCATTGTTCATCTTTGTTTTCATTTTCTTTACCACAAGCTTCATCTTCTTTTCTATTTTGTTTTTCAAACCACTTCTCTTTTGTTTCGCCATTTTCATCGCCTTCTCCTCCTACCACATGCTTGATTTTCTTTTCTTTTCTTTTCTTTTTCTTTTTCTAATTCTTTAAACAAAGAAGACTTATTAACATAACACATGAATAAAGACTGTTAATGCTTCTATCGCCTCCCGTCCCTATGGATTCGACCTGTTGAGCCAATGCTATAACGGAAGTATCGAGGGAACATTAGCATATATACGAGCTTTTCATTAATTTCACAATACACACGTTTTCGAGTGCTAATTCCGCCCCGATCAAATGTTAGTCTACAATTATGCATTATTATATCACATTCCCTACCGATTTATGAATAAAATATCAGTCTAAACCGTGTTTTGGTCTCTCTTGCAGATAAATCAAGAGTTTAAAGGCAAAGGAGTAATAAGAGCTTAATTAACCCCATTTTCGGGTAATTAATTCCGGATTTCTTGGAGGCCAAGTAAGGGAACACCTAGAAGATGCATTGAACCTAGACCTTTGCCACGTCAGACGAATATCCGGGCGAAAATACCCAAAATGGAGTATACCAGGAAGGTCCTAGAAGCGACACGAAGATACTCGCCAAAACTATGGACTTTTGTCCCAGGTATTGCCGCGGATCCGCGGCAATAGCCGCGATTCCGCGGCAATGTGGTGGAGCCACACGTCGAATTTTGACGCGTGGCCCCGTCTCATCTTTTAGAAGTCTCTTATGCCTATATAAACCCCTGCAGAGGCCCTAAACTAAGCAGTTTTTGATTTTAGACTAGGGTTTCTATGTTTTAGTGTAGGATAGTGTAGGTGTTCTTTCTTTCTTTTCTTTTGTATTTGTATTTCGTTTTTAGATCTTGTAGTAGGGCTGAGAGATTCAGAGAGAGATAGAGAGGGATTGATGTAATAGATGGTGATATTCTTTGTAAAGGTGCCTCCTTTCTTCTCCCAAAAAAATCTAAAAAAAATTCAATTCAATATACTGTATTTTGTTCTGTTGTTGTGATTTGGATTGAGGTGTACATATGGCATTGCGTATAGCATAGGACAAACACATGGGTGATTTATTCGCTTTGTGTTATCTTTTTGTCTATATTGCACACTTGCACAAATTGAAATTAAGGGCAAAACTCATATAAGATAAGATAGGGATTTCATCACCCTTCTTTAGCCCAAAAATCACCTCCCCACTCACATAACCCAAGCCCTAATAAAAATTAATAGACGTTGGCCCCTAGGGACATCTCGGACTTATTAAGAGATTGACCGACGGTGGAACTTGTTTTGAATCTCACTCTTATGAAATCGGTGTCTAAGGTTGGGGATTAAGAGGTTACTCCTCAAAGATACCGTGGTTTGGCGTAATTAAGGCCCGTTGCTTACGCACGGATTCCTCCCACCGTATTTTTCCCTACCTGGCCGATTAGCTTGTGGTCGGATTCAAGCAACAACCTCCCCTGTGTAATCGACCAGTTAGGAGTCGTCTAGGTCTAGGTCAACCCTACTATAGGCTTAGTTTTGATTTTTCTTTTCTTTTTGTTTGTTGTTTGTTTTTTCTTTTTTGTTTGTAATTGTTTGTGAAATGTAATTCAACAATAATAATTCTTTCAATCCTAAAATGAATCCAAATTTCACACCGACCCCATTTGTTTCGGATAATTTCAACCCGATTTTTCACAATATGAACAAACCAAATACACCGGGTTGGACTTATCCGAATCAATACAACCCATACCCACAATCTTATGACTATAATTTCCAAAATATTTTCAACTCTTCACAGAGTCAATGGGGATTCACCTCCCCCGAGTTAAATTTTCAACCTCCTTGTCCACTGTGTCCACCTTGTCCACAATTTACACAATATTCATTCCCCGATTTCGCTTCCTATACTCCTTTTTCTAGACCTTCCATTGAAGAAAAATCCGAGCTAGAAAAGAGTGTAGAAGCCAACTTGCAAGAGGCCGAGCGATAACGTCAGAAAATATTGGCCTCTCCAATTTCACAATATTTTCAAGAGTCTTACTCAGTTCCACGTATTCAAAATGAACAGCCATCTGCCTTGAAACCGAGTAAGGAACTCTTGTGTGAGTCCAAGCTTAAATCTCAAAACATTTTGGACTCACAGTCTTCACAAAATTTTCAAAACTAAGATTCTTATACTCCCTTTCTGGACCATCCACTTAAAGAAAAATCAAGTCTAGAAAAGAGTGTAGAAACCTTGCAGGAATCAGCTTTACAATTTCAAAAATCTTCTTCTCAGTCTGTTGATAGGTTGGAAACATAATTAAGTAAATTAGTCAACATTTATAAAAATGAAGAAACTCCCTCTTCTCCACCTTTGACCAATCCAAATATCTCTAACTCTATTAATTTGACCCATGACTCTTGTTGTTTTGAAAACCAAGATTCCTACACTCCTTTTCTAGAACAACCACTTGAAGATACATTACATTTAGAAAAGAGTATAGAAGTCTTGCAAGAGTCTGTGCTAAAATTTCAAAAATCTTCCACCTAGTCTATCAATAGGTTGGAAACACAATTAAGTCAATTGATTAGTATTTATAGGAATGAGAAAACTCTATCTTATCAACTTTTGACCAATTCAGCTATCCCAAACTCTATTGATCTGACCCAGGACTCTTGTCATTTTGAAAATTAAGATTCAATTTCAGCACACCCATCTGAACTTGTCCAAACTTCAAATCCCATAACATTTTGGCAAGTTATCCTTTTCCTGAAATTGAACTTGAGCATGAATATGATCCTGAACTTTAACTTGGTAATTCAATTTCACTTCCTGATTCAGTATTGACTGAGGTATTTTTACCTGAATTCAGGCCTTTTCCCGAGTCAGTATTTGATCCAGTGCCAGTCCATTGTGAAATTGAATCACCAATCTTTTATGATCATCATATTGAACTTGACCAATTTCATACTTTTGAAAGTCCCATTGATCAATTGGCAAGTACTCATTTTTATGGAATTGAACTCTATGAGGAATGTGACTTCGATCCTCAAATTTGTGGTCCAGTTCAACTTTCTTAATAAATATTGACTCCTATTTTGTTACCCAATTTGAGCAAAATTTTAGAGTCAGTTTTGATTCCCATACCTGTCATTCTTGAACTTGAATCACCAATCTTAGATACTCACATTCCATCATGGGAAAAGAATATGGACTTGAGCCTCATCTTCTTGATTTGGATCCACTTCCTGAACCAATCTCAACTCCTGAACATTTACTTGACTTAAGTTTTTTTCCTGAGTCGGTATTAGTTCCTGTATTTCCTGAGTCCAAATTGTTGGCCCAAAGGCCTATCACCCTAGTTTTGATGATGATCAACTCATGAAGTTATGTTTACTAATGATCTTGTGTTTAATTAGTGACAGATTCATTATCAAGATCTTAGTAGGTGCATAGCTCAACAAAGGATAAAATGTCAAGATTTGGAGCTAGCACGGTGTGATCCAAGGAGTTTTTGGATCAAGCTTGGACCAAGTCAAGAAGATGAGAAGCCTTCAAGTGAAGACTTCAAGAAGATGAAGACTTGTGTCTAGGTATAAGATTTTGTTTTTGTTTTAGTTAAAAATGTAAAGGATAGAATAGTGGTGGATTGCTCAAGTACATATCACACACACACTCTTGATTTAGTTTGTTTTAGAAAAGAATTTTAACCAAAAACCAAACTGTATTCAAGTGAAGATTTCAAGTGTCTTGTTCATTTTTGGTGTTTCTCATATACTTATCCTTCAACCAAAACCAAGTTTTATGCTTAATACCAAAAACATAGATATTTCATCTTGATTGTGTAGTGGATCATATCCATACACACTATGCCTTAAAATGAACTATAATATCTTGTTTTTGTATTTTGAAGATGTTTTGGAAAAACAAAGTTTAGAAAACATGTTTTGGAAAATACAGTTTTTATCATGAGCCAAATATTTCCAAGTTACAAAAATAGTCCAATCTTTTATAACATGCCTTGATTTTGTGCAAGCATGTTTGTATTTCAAAGTATATTGGTAAAACTATTTTTGTAGATTTTTAAGTATTTTATGGGATTTTATTAGAGCCAAAAAGACAAACTTTTTAATCCCAGAAAACTGTTTCAGGCTTCGGATAAGTCGACTAAGTAACCTTTATAGTCGACTAATCCTGAAGTCGGTCGACCGGCCCGGTCGACCGACGTGCACAGACGTGCACGCCTTTGTGCACTGGTGGACGGCCGACCGTGCCGGTCGACCGCTCCAGAGAGCTCTGCTCTCTGGAAATCTCGCCCGACCGTACCGGTCGACCGACAGAGAGTTCACTCTCTCCTCCAGTTGCTCGGTCGACCCGGCCGGTCGACCGGAGGCTCCAACGGTCGGATTTTTGACCGTTGGCGGTCGACCGGACCGGTCGACCGGCAGTTCTGACAAATCCCAACGGCTAGTTTTCTGGCAGCCTATAAAAAATTGGGGTTTTTGTCATTGTTTGAAGCCAAGATTTTGGAGACCTTTAGAGCCAGTTTTTCCCATACTTTCAGAAGAGTTTTCTCCACAAAATAGAGTGCAAATATTTCCTATCTAAAGGAAGTTTTTATAAAGAGTGTTAAAAGAGATTTCTTGAGTTTTTCACCAAAGTTTCTTTCCTTGCTTTCTCACAATCACTTGAGCTATCCATTGCTTAATCTATCCATAGGATTGTGTTGTGAGAGCTTTGTTAGGTGATCAAAGTGTTTAGATCACCAAGATTTCATCTTTGTTCTTTGAGGAGACGGGCAAGTGTGCTCGTGGTGGTTTGGAGTTCGGTTGTGAACTCTTTGGTTCGAGGTGCGGCCTCGGCGAGCCGGTGGGCTTGCGGTGTGTAAGGGACTAGAGAGTCCGAGGGCTTGTAGGTGTTGCGGCACCGAGGAGAGATCCATTGGGATCTTGCATAGTGGAAATCCTTCGTGTGTCGAAGGCGGGGATGTAGAGCAAGTGTGCTCGAACCTCGAAACATACCCTTGTGTTTGCGATTGCCATCTCTCTCTCTCTATCTCCTTTATATCTTGCATAGCTTATATTGTCTTTACATTTACATGCTTGATATACCTTGTGCTTAATTGTTATATACTTGCGTGGGATTGTTGCTAACACTTGTATTCAACCAAGAGAGCCAACGCGGCACCTCAACCCATTCAAGGGGAATCAAGAGGGGTTTAGTCCAGAGCCTTGCAAAGGGAATTCGGCTACACTCTTGTGTTATACATAGTGTTTAGTGTAATAAGATTTAATTAGGTCATAATTGTTTTAGCTTCCGCATTGTTAGGCATTAAGTGACCATTAGATTAGCCATCACCTATTCACCCCCCTCTAGGTGAACTTACACAAATCAATCATTCCATTCTGGGACAAGGGTCTTGATAAATTTCAATCTGAAATTATTTTAAAATTTTGGAAATTAGATGGGGTAAAACTCTAAATAAAAATCATACATATATACATCATTCTTGTGGGTTGTATTATAGAGGTCTTTGGTGGGTTCCTCCGGATTCTACGCAAATTGGATTGGGCCGCATTTAGTGGACCAATCGACCACCACCGGAACCACCACCTTGAGGTGATTTTTCCTTCCCTCTCTATTTGTTTCATGCATACATACATCACGATGCATTGAGGACAATGCATGAGATAAGGGTGGGGGAGGGTTTACTAACATAGGTTTTTTAGATTTTCTTTCTTTTACACTCTTTTAGGATACTTTTAGAAATCTTCCCTTTTGTATAGGAATTTTCTCTTTGGTTTTTTAGATTTTCTTTCTTTTACACTTCTTTTAGGATATTTTTAGAAATCTTCCCTTTTGTATAGGAATTTTCTCTTTCTTTAAAAATTTTTTGAAATAAGAGACAAAGTTTTGATCTATTTTTAAGAAAATTAAGATGATCTTAGAAATTAAGGAAGCCTTAATTATAACATCTTAAACCTAGTTGAAATAATGGATCTTCTTTAAGATTATAGGCTAAGTAAGATAAATTGGAG
The DNA here is from genome assembly GCA_038442645.1 of Agave tequilana. Classification (NCBI taxonomy): domain Eukaryota; kingdom Viridiplantae; phylum Streptophyta; class Magnoliopsida; order Asparagales; family Asparagaceae; genus Agave; species Agave tequilana. The sequence goes on from JAVJIF010004636.1 coordinate 28,039, forward strand.
AGATAGTTTTATCTTGAATTTTTTTGCCTTAGATAGTTTGCACTTCACACTTACACATTTTTGGGATGGAAACAAAGACCTAAAATGCCATAAAGTAAAAATAAATAAAAAGAAAAAATATGTATTATATACGAAAAAATCATCACTTATTAAGCTGGATAATTATGCCTCAAGAAGCATGATTATTCATGTCTAACTGTGGTCAAAAGAAACAAATAATCCCCCTTAGTTTTGTGGCCTTGTTTACTCGAGTCCTTAAACCCAAGGAATGTTTTCTCATCTGGTGCCCTAGGACCGTCTGGTTTGGGAGTCATCAGTTAAAGGCTCATTACATGAGTAAATTAGAAAGCCTAGTGAAGCTAAGGGAAGAAAAAGAAAAATATATATATATATATAATATAAATAAATGGCTTGATGGTTGGAGTTGAAATTCAAGAAATCTTCACTATCACAAAGTGCATATTATCTAGGTTTTATGAAAGATAAAATATTCAATTGAATTAAGATTTTGTGATAGTATGCACTTTGTGATAGTGAAGATTTCTGGGATTTCAACTCCAACCATCAAGATATATATATATATATATATATATATATATATATATATATATATATATATATATATATATATGTATATATATATATATATATATATATGTACATATATATATATATATATGTACATATATATATATATATATATATATATATATATATATATATATATATATACTTTTTCTTCCCTTAGCTTCATTAGGCTTTCTAGTTTACCCATGTAACGAGCCTTTAACCGATGACTCCCAAACCAGATGGTCCTAGGGCATCAGATGAGAAAACATCCCTCGGGTTTAAGGACTCGAGTAAACAAGGCCACAAAACTAAGGGGGATTATTTGTTTCTTTTGACCACCGTTAGGCGTGAATAATCATGCTTCTTAAGGCATAATTATCCAGCTTAATAAGTGATGATTTTTTTCGTATATAATATATATTTTTTCTTTTTATTTATTTTTGCTTTATGACAATTTAGGTCTTTGTTTCCATCCCAAAAATGTGTAAGTGTGAAATGCATACTATGTAAGGCAAAAAAATTCAAGATAAAACTATCTCTCCAATTTATCTTACTTAGCCTATAATTAAGACTTCCTTAATTTCTAAGATCATCTTAATTTTCTTAAAAATATATCAAAACTTTGTCTCTTATTTCAAAAAGTTTTTAAAGAAAGAGAAATTTTTTATACAAAAGGAAAGATTTCTAAAAGTATCCTAAAAGAAGTGTAAAAGAAAGAAAATCTAAAAAACCAAAGAGAAAATTCCTACACAAAAGGGAAGATTTCTAAAAGTATCCTAAAAGAAGTGTAAAAGAAAGAAAATCTAAAAAACCTATGTTAGTAAACCCTCCCCCACGCTTATCTCATGCATTGTCCTCAATGCATCGTGATGTATGTATGCAAGAAACAAATAGAGAGGGAAGAAAAATCACCTCAAGGTGGTTGTTCCGGTGGTGGTCTGATTAGTCCACGAAATGCAGCCCAATTCAATTTGCATGAAATCTGAAGGAACCCACCAGAGACCTCTATAATACAACCCACAAGAATGATGTATATATGTATGATTTTTGTTAAGAGTTTTACCCCATCTAATTTTCAAATTTTCAAAATAATTTCAGAGTCAAATTTATCAAGACCCTTGTCCCAGAATGGATTGATTGATTTGGACTCAGGAAATACAGGAGCTAATACCGACTCAGGAAAAAACTTAAGTCAAGTAAAGGTTCAGGAGTCGAGATTAGTTCAGGAAGTGAGTCCAAATCAAGAAGATAAAGCTCAAGTCCACATTCATTTTTCCATGATGGAATGTATCTAAGATTGTTGATTCAAGTTCAAGAATGACAGGTATGGGAATCAAAACTGACTCTAAAATGTTGCTCAACTTGGGTAACAAAATAGGAGTCAATATTGATTCAGAAAGTTGAACTAGATCACAAATTTGAGGATCGAAGTCACATTCTTTATTGAGTTCAATTCCATAAAAATGAGAACTTGCCAATTAATCAATGGGACTTTCAAAAGTATGAAATTGGTCAAGTTCAATATGATGATCATAAAAGATTGGTGATTCAATTTCACAATGGACTGACACTGGATCCAATACTGACTCGGGAAAAGGCCTGAATTTAGGTAAAAACACTTCAGTCAATACTGAATCAGGAAGTGAAATTGAATTACTAAGTTGAAGTTCAGGATTATATTCATGCTCAGGTTCAATCCAGGAAAAGGATAACTTGCCAAAATGTTAATGGGATTTGAACTTTGGACAAGTTCAGATGGGTGTGCTGAAATTGAATCTTTATTTTCAAAATGACAAGAGTCCTGGGTTAGATCAATAGAGTTTGGGATAGCTGAATTGGTCAAAGGTTGATAAGATAGAGTTTCCTCATTCCTATAAATGCTAACCAATTGACTCAATTGTGTTTTCAACCTATTGATAGACTCGGTGGAAGATTTTTGAAATTTTAGCGCGGAATCTTGCACGACTTCTATACTCTTTTCTAGATGTGATGTATCTTCAAGTGATTGTTCTAGAAAAGGAGTGTAGGAATCTTGGTTTCTAAAATAACAAGAGTCATGGGTTAAATTGATAGAGTTAGAGATATTTGGATTGGTCAAAGGTGGAGAAGAGGGAGTTTCTTCATGTTTATAAATGTTGACCAATTTACTTAATTGTGTTTCCAACCTATCAATAGACTGAGATGAAAATTTTTGAAATTGTAAAGCTGACTCTTGCAAGATTTCTATACTCTTTTCTAGACTTGAATTTTTCTTTAAGTAGATGGTCTAGAAAGGGAGTATAAGAATCTTGGTTTTGAAATTTTTGTGAAGACTGTGAGTCCAAAATGTTTTGAGAGTGAAGCATGGACTCACAAAAGAGTTCCTTACTCGATTTTAGGGCAGATGGTTGTTCATTTTGAATATGTGGAACTGAGTAAGACTCTTGAAAATATTGTGAAATTGGAGAGGCCAACATTTTCTGACATTGTCGCTCGCCTCTTGCAAGTTGGCTTCTATACTCTTTTCTAACTCAGATTTTTCTTCAATGGGAGGTCCAGAAAAAGGAGTATAGGAAGCGAAATCGGGGAATGAAAATTGTGTAAATTGTGGACAAGTTGGACACGGTGGACAAGGAGGTTGAAAATTTAAGGAGGTGAATCCCCATTGACTCTGTGAAGAGTTGAAATTATTTTGGAAATTATAGTCATAAGATTGTGAGTATGGGTTGTATTGATTCGGATAAGTCCAACCCGGTGTATTTGGTTGGTTCATATTGTGAAAAATTGGGTTGAAATTATCCGAAACAAATGGGGTCGGTGTGAAATATGGATTCATTTTAGGATTGAAAGAATTATTATTGTTGAATTTCATTTCACAAACAATCACAAACAAAAAAGAAAAAACAAACAACAAACAAAAAAAAAAAAAAATCAAAACCAAGCCTATAGTAGGGTTGACCTAGACCTAGATGACTCCTAACTGGTCGATTACCCAGGGGAGGTTGTTGCTTGAATCTGACCACAAGCTAATCGGCTAGGTAGGGGCAAAATACGGTGGGAGGTATCCGTGCGTAAGCAACGGGCCTTAATTATGCCAAACCACGGTATCTTCGAGGCATAAGCTCTTAATCCCCAACCTTAGACACCGATTTCACAAGAGTAAGATTCAAAATAAGTTCCACCCTTAGTCAGTCTCTTAATGAGTCCGAGATATCCCTCGGGGCCAACGTCTATTAATTTTTAATTGGGCTTGGGTTGTGTGAGTGGGGAGGTGATTTTTGGGCTAAGGAAGGGTGATGAAATCCCTACCTTCTTATATGGGTTTTGCCCTTAATTTCAATTTGTTCGAGTGTGCAATATAGACAAGAAGATAACACAAAGCGAATAAATCACCCACGTGTTTGTCCTATGCTATATGCAATACCATATGTACACCTCAATCCAAATCACAACAACAGAATAAAATACAGTATATTGGAATTGAATTGACACGTGCCTATATGCAAATGTCTAAACCGTTTTAAAAGCGTCCTAATACCGTATTTTAGTTCTTTAGTTTATTATGGTGTGTAGGCAATCAAAGCAAGAAAGTAATAGTACAGATCCGCTAGCTATTACAATGAACACAACCCAGCACAATAAGATACACAATTATCACAAAATCGCCGCGGTTTCGCGGCAAAAGTTGCGTTTGCGCGGCTTTTCTTTAGAAGCTGGGTCTCTGCTTTCTATAGCAGGGATATGCAAACCAGTGTTTGTTCAGCAATGTTCACTTTCAGCCAAAAAAAAAAATAACCTGCACACTAAAACAGAGAAGAAAATGTTAACAAAAACGTGATATCTAAACCATTCACATTCCCGGCAACGGCGCCAAAAATTTGATCGGGGTGGAACTAGCACTCGAAAACGTGTGTATTGTGAAATCAATGAAAAGCTCGTATATGTGCTAATGTTCCCTCGATACTTTCGTTATAGCATTAGTTCAACGGGTCGAATCTACAGGAATGGGAGGCGATAGAAGCATTAACAGTCTTTATTCATGTGTTATGTTAACAAGTCTTCTATGTTTAAAGAATTAGAAAATGAAAAAGAAAAGAAATGAAATGAAAATCAATCATGTGGTAGGCAGAGAAGGCGATGAAAACGGCGAAGAAAACAAAAGAGAAGTGGTTTGGAAAACAAAATAGAAAAGAAGATGAAGCTTGTTGTAAAGAAAATGAAAACAAAGATGAACAAAGACGATGATAAAAACAAATGATTTTAAAACAAGATAAAAGAAAACTCATGACTACTAACTACTAATTGCTCCACTAACCATGCTAACCTCTTAGTGATAGTTGCCTCACATGGATCCTCGGCCATCACTAATCCTTGGCTTCAGGAGACGATACAGAGCATGGCCCATAATATTATTCTTCTACATTCAAATAACACATCAATACTACTAACAAGTTGCAAGCTACTTATTAAATCATCAAAACCAGTTAAATGTGAGCATGAAATAAAGAAGACATTGCAAGTTAGCAAGTTAGTGGGTTAGGTGTTAGAAATGTTAGAATGTTAGAATCCATCATCATGAGCCATCAATGGCTCTTGCAAGAGCAAGGCCTGTGAGGCTATTAGATTCATGTAAATTATCAAGTAAGTGGTTAGATGGTTAGTTGTTAGTAGTTAGATTGCCATGAGAAGAAAAGTTAGCTAAGAATCATGTAGAAGATGGAGAAGATTATATTGGAGAAGAGAGGAGGCACCTTTACATAGATTGTCACCATCTATTACATCAATCCCTCTCTATCTCTCTCTGAATTTCTCAGCCCTACTACAAGATCTAAAAATGAAATACAAATACAAAAGAAAAGAAAGAAAGAACACCTACACTATCCTACACTAAAACATAGAAACCCTAGCCTAAAATCAAAAACTGCTTCGTTTAGGGCCTCTGCAGGGGTTTATATAGGCATAGGAGACATCTAAAAGATGAGACGGGCTGACGTGTCGAAAATCGACGCGTGGGCCCACCACATTACCGCGGATCCGCAGCTATTGTCGTGGATCCGCGGTAATACCAGGGACTTAGGTCCCTGGTTTTTGGCGAGAACTTCTGGTCGCTTCTAGAACCTTCTTGGTATATTTAGTTTCAGGTATTTTCGCCCGGATATTTGTCTGACGTGCGCAAAGGTCTAGGTTCAATGCATCTTCTAGATGTTCCCTTACTTGGCCTCCAAGTAATCTGGAATTAATTACCCGAAAATGGGGTTAATTAAGCTCTTATTACTCCTTTGCCCTTAAACTCTTGATTTACCTGCAAGAGAGACCAAAACACGGTTTAGACCGATATTTTATTCATAAATCGGTAGAAAATGCGATATAATAATGCATAATTGTAGACTAATCACAAACCTTGCGGTGCCAAATTTCATAATTTTCACCGTCTACTTTCTCTCCTTTGTTCAAGTCAGCAATGATATTCTTGGATGCCATCTTAGATGTGTAAACAAGGATAAAAGATATTATTATTGTGCACACACAAATAATATTTATTTTACATCAAAAATATCCTAATTTAAACCCAATAAGTCATATATGATACAAAATTGAAAGATCATTAAACTCAAAATCATTATTTATATCATACATTTATTATTAGTCTAAATTAGGTTTGTCCGCAAAATATGTATAGGAGTTTAAAACAAATCTCAACTATACTCTCACTCAAATAAATTATTTAGAGATACAACTAGCATGATAAAAATAATTATTATAAGGACTGCTCCAAACCCGGGTCTTGCCCAAGGAATAGTCTTATAGAATCCCTCAGGGATTTGTTGCCGGTGGTAGCGCCTTTCGTGGGCGCTACTGGCCAAAGCAATGTTGCGTTAGCTGCAAAATCGATGGTAGCCCCCGTGGGAGCTGCTTGTTAGCTGCAGCAGCGCCACCAAGGCCGCTATCTGGCCGCAACAGTGCCAGCAATGGCAGTGTCCCAAGGGATGCTGCAGACTATGGTAGCAGCGCCCCTAAGGGGTGTTGCCAGCTTTGGCAGAGCGGACAGTGCCCTGGGGGCACTGTCAACTGCGATAGTAATGCCCCCAAGGGTGCTGCCAACATGCGACAGTAGTGCCCCCAAAAGGGCGCTGTCAGTAGAGCAAGAAATGCCCCCCAGATACGCTGTCGCCTGGGCAGAGGCGGCATCGCCCCCAAGGGCACTGTCGGGCCGATGCAATGGCTGCAACGCCTGTTCTTTTTATCCGAGAAGGAGAGGAGGAAGGAGGACGAGGAGCGATACTGCTCCTAAAAGTGCCCGGAAAGATCATCTCTTATGATCTTCCAGATAAGGTATTTAAAGAAGTTTGGGATCTATCGTCTCCAATGAGATCTTATCACGGCCTGTACGAATGGCGTAAGTTCTTTTTTTCAGCCACACTGTTTTCTCCATGACTCTTTGTTTTGCTGTTATTCTATTGTTAAAATGAGAGTTGTAATTCTTTTGTGCTTTCATTTTCTTTTTTCTTTTCCTTCTAGGAGTTGTATTGTTTGCTGGAAAAGATCTCTGTCTTTCTAATGTTGTGTTGTTATTTTATTTTTGGGAAAATGGTCTTTAGGCCCCTTGTTGTGAAACTACTGTGTGAAAAAGTCTCCATAGTTTGGAACGGAGTGAAAAATCTCTTGACTAAGTTTTCACCCACTCCGGGTCCCTGTCCCCACCCAAAGGCAATACTATGCAAGTATATTTTCGTAATGCCCGCATTGCCCTTGATAACAATTCTAAGTTGACAAGCCCAAAGGTCTGCGCGCATGACGCGCATTTAATGCTCGTCACTGATTGCTAAGAAAAAAGAGAATATGTAAAGTATAATCTGATGTAGGATGGTTCTGAACTCTTCGCAATTTAACCGTGTAGCGAGGGCTATACGGGTCGAACCTTAGGGAGAGATACGATAGAAGCATTTCGGTATGGCTGTTTCCTTACACTTTCTTCTTTTGTTTGAAGAACTTAAAAAAAGATTAGGTTGAAAAAGAGTTTGGTTTTGATCAATGTAAAGACGGATCACAACCTGCTAATAATCTACCACCATAAATAAATAATATCAACTAAAAATTACCTTAACACTAAACCCTAAACATGATAATCTACCCTAGGATTCAAGTAAAACACATAAAACAAATAATAAGATTCTAGTTGAAATAGCACTAGTTAAGATTTAACATTAAAATATCAAGACAGTTGTCAAGCATAGATAAAGAAAATAGTTAAAGCGTACTAGCAAATAGTTAACATAGTTACGATCATCATGTGCCTTTAAGATAAATTTAGGATTTAAGCATGCATAGAATTTAATTAGGTTATCTATTTAATACTAGGTTCATGGCGGTGATATTAGCAAGTCATGAAAAGAGGATTTAGTTACTCATGGTGTAATTTAAACTAAGCATATTATATGAAGAAGATTGCATGAAATAACAAAGAAGTAAATAAAGAAAAAACAAATAATTAATAATAGGAAGATGGAAAATAAAGAACCTTTATTTGATGCTGTCACCGTCAATTATAAAGGCTTCTTCACTTTACAAAATTTCCTTCTTGCTTTTAAAACATAGAAAATACAAACTAAATTCGGAAAGAAATAGAAAAGTAAAGGAAGCCTGAACTTAGATTTTCTGTGATGCTCCCTCTCTCTGGCTCTACCTCTCTATTTATAGGAAAAATAGATGGTAGAGTCCCAGTCGAACACATACCCAACCAACACGCATGCAGCTAGAAGATACTCGCATTTTCGCGGCTTTCCTGGAGAAAATGCGGAAAGCTGGAGGCTCTTTGTCTTTGGGCTCTGGCTTTATCTCGTCCGTCCATATGGAGATATATCCTCAGAATCTTCGTTTGATCTCTGAAATTTAAAATAATCTTATTTCCTACATAACTTAGGAAACAAGTTATCTAAAAATCCGAGTTTAAATTTGAATTCTCCTCCTTTATCTTTGACTTGGAGCTCAAGCAACTTGATTTTAATTGATTATCTCTTTTATCTCTAAATTAGGATAGGATTATCTTTGAATTACTTGGGCTTGATGGGCTCTTGAACTTCTTTTAAACTTTTAGACTTTTTTAATCACCTTTATTTTCCTTCAGTGAATTTATGGAGGCCTATACAATACTAAGCAAAAATTGTTAGCTCAAAGGCCCTTCACCTTAGTTTTGATGATGACTAACTTATGAAGTTAATGTAATCACCTGGGGGTGAATAGGTGACTAGCTAATCTAATGGTCAATTAATGCGGAATTAAAACTATTAATGCAAACTAAAACTCTTAAGCTAAATACACCAAGTATAACACAAAAGTGTAGCCGAATTTTCCATGAAGAGCTCTGGACTAACTCCTCAAGATTCCTCTAGATAAGAGTTGAGGTGCCGCGTTGGCTCTCTTGGTTGAATACAAGTGTTAGCAAACAAACCCCAAGTATATAACAATTAGGCACAAATATATATCAAGTATATAAAGATAAAGACAATAAAAGCATGCAAGATATAAACAAGAAGAGATAGAGAGAGCAATCGCAAACACGGGAGATTTGTTTCGAGGTTCGAGCACACTTGCTTTACGTCCCCGCCTTCAACACTATGAAGGATTTTCACTAAAATCGATCCCACCGGATCACTTGGTGCCGCAACACCTACAAGCTCTTTGGACTCTCTAGTCCCTCTCTTGTTCCCGCAAGAACAATACACCGCAAGCCCACTAGCTTGCCGAGGTCGCACCTCTACAATGAGCTCTCACTAGAACTCGAAACACCCGCGAACACACAAGTCTGCCTCCTCAAAGTAAAGATGAAGTCTTTGGCGATCACAACACTTTGATCACCTAAAAATAATCTCACAATAACTCTCCTATAGGATGGATATATCAATGAAAAGCTCAAGTGTTTGTGAGAAAACTTGGATTGAATGTGGGGGTGAAAAACTCAAGAAAATCACTTTTGAAAACTCTTGATAAACTCTCCTTTTGAATGGAAGTATTTGGCTCAAATACAAGTGGAGAAAACCTCTTGATAGAGTATGAAAAACTGGTGCAAAAACCCACTTGAAATCTTGTTAAAACAGCACATGATAGCCTCTTTAAATAGGCCATCAAAAAATAGCCGTTGGGCTTAATCTTCAGCCTGGACGGCTGTCGGTTGACCGGCCCGGTCGACTGCCAACGGTCAGAAATCCAACCGTTGGAGCCTCGGTCGACCGGCCCGGTCGACCATGGCCTAGAACAGAGAGCAGAGCTCTCTGCCGGTCGACTGGCCCGGTCGACCGGAGCTTTCCAGAGAGCTGAGCTCTCTGGATGGTCGACCGGGCTGGTCGACCGGCCCTCCAACCAGACCTAGCGTTCACGTTTGTGTACATCGGTTGACCGACTCGGTTGATCGACTCCTAACTCGGTCGACCGGCCCGGTCGACCGGCAGAAGCCAGAACAGGACATTTTAGGAATTGAAAACATAGTATTTTTCTTTTAATAAAATCTCATAAAATCTCTAAAAATCAACAAAAATAAGTTCAGTATAATACTTTGATAAACAAACATGTTTGAGTAAAATCAAGACATGTTACAAACATTTTGAACTATTTTTGTAACTTAGAAATTTTGGCTCAAAATAAAAATCGTATTTTTCCAAAACTTCTCCAAATACAAAAACAAGATATTTTAAACACTTTTAAAGCATAGAGTGTATGGATATGATCCACTACACATATATGATGGAATATCTATATTTTTGACAATAAGCTCTAAAATAGTTTTGGTTAAAACACATATTATCTTTTGAATCTCAAAAACCAAAACAGTATTTTGCCAAAATGAAAAGTCCTTTCCAAAATAAAAAATCTTTTATGAAAACACATCTAAATCTTGAGTGTGCATGTATATGTACTTAAGCAATCCACCAACTATTTTATCCTTTACATTTTATCTAAAAAAGAATCTTAACTAAAACAAACCTAGACACAAGTCTCCTCTTGAAGTCTTCACTTGAAGTCTTCTTCTCCTTCTTGAATTGGTCCAAACTTTGATCCAAAGAGTTAGACTCCTCTTGAGTACTTGATGTGGTCTTGATGCATAGGCTCTTCAATCAAACCGTGTTAGCTCCAAAACTTGACTTTAAATCCTTTATTGAAGCTAAACACCTACTAAGATCTTGATCATAAATCTGAGACTAATCAAACACAAGATCATTAGTACTATAACTACATGAGTTAATCATCATCAAAACTAGAGTGATGGGCCTTTGGGCCAATAGTTAACTTACTAATGATCTTGTATTTTTATAGTTTCAGATATTGATTAAGATCTTAGTAGGTGTTTAGCTTCAATAAAGGATTTAAAGTCAAGTTTTGTAGCTAGCACCGGTTGATTCAAGAGCTCGTGCGTCAAGATTGTAACTAGTACTCAAGTGGAGTCAAGCTCAGGATCGTGTTTGGATCAAATCAACTTGGAGAAGAAAACTTGTATCTTGGTTTGTTTAGTTTAGTGTCTAATTCTAGTGTAAGGATAGTTTAGTTTTGATATGCTCAAGTATACACCCACAAAAGTTTAAATAGTTTTTGGTTTCAGTTTAACCGTTTGTGTTTTCAAGAATATATCTTTCGGTTTCATGAATAGATAGAATCAAAACAAGTTTACATAGTTTATATGTATGTTGAATTTCACCCATATGGATTTATACTTCATATGTTTAGAAAAACTTATTTTGATGTATATCTAGTCATGTGTTTAAAGTTTTGTTTTTATTAAAACTTAGTTTGGGATTTATTGTCAAAAACAAAGATATATCATTTACAATATATATTGGATTCTATCTATACACTTTATACTTTAAATGCGTTTCAATATCTTATTTTTTGAATTTATACAAGTTTGGAGAAAATGAATTTCCATTTTAAAATCTAAGTTTTTGAAAAATACAGTTTTCAGTTTAAGTTTAAATTTCTAAGCCTCAAAAATAGTTTAAATTATTTGTAATATGTGTCACATATATTTGTACTTCAAATATTTGCATAAACTTATTTTTGTGAAATTTATGGAGTTTTATGCGAATTTATAGGTATTTTCAAGACAACATTTTCAATCCTATAAATCACAGATTTAGGCTATTAGCGGTCGACCGGTCGGTCGACCGAATGTGCACAAGGAAACAACCCTTTGCCTTGGAGCCTTTTGACCGCATGGTCGACCGATTGGATCAACCCAACTCTCGAATTGGTCCCTGATTGAGCTTGAACCTGCACACAAAATACAGAATTTCAGAACTTTAAAATAAAGAGTGTAAGTGCTCAATTCTACCGCAATAGCAAGTGGCTATGCGGGTCGTGATCCACAAGGAGGGACTAGCGATGGAAACTTTTTTATTAAGTCTTCTTTTAAGATACAAAGTATGGTTAAAGTTCTTCTTTAGTTCTTTAAAAGAAAAAGAGAAAAATTAGGTTAAAGTGAGTTAGGGAGAAAGTGGTAGATTGAGAAGGTGGGAAAATGAAAAATGATTATATACAAAGAAATTGAAAAGGGTGTTAAAAATGGTTGGAGATTGTGATATTGAAACTAAAGAATAAAAGAAAAGAAAAATAACCTAAAAATTACTTACCTCTTCAGTGCTCATATACCTTGGATCCGTTGCGACGACTTACCTTGTCTTTGAAGGCAATCAAGCATGGCGTATAGGATCTTCCTCATTCTCGATCTATACTACGAATAAATGGGCAAACCATACTAGTAAGAGAAGAGTTGTTCATCACCATAGGCCATCAAGGGCACTTGTAACGGCTAAGCAGTCTCGAGGCTATCGGATTCTCTTGGATTGCAACACATCAGAGGAGAGTAAAAGAAAACAAGAGTAAAGAAAAAAACTTTGATTCGATTCAAATAACAATGAAAGAAGAGATCACTTACACTGGTGTCACCTGCAGTACAAGCTTGCTCTCATTCCTCCATGAAAGTCGTCTCTTCTCTTAGTTACATAAAGAAAAGTAAAAATTACATAAAAAGAAAACTAAAAAACCTAAGTTACAAACTACAAATTATCCTAAGCTCTATTCTCTACTTGGTCGTCCCCATTTACAGTGAAAACCCTGCCTTTTATAGGCAAAAACCCAGAGGGGAAAGGCGTGAGGAGATAGGGGGAGCAAACGCTCCCCCAACAAATATTAAACGGCCGCGGAAACGCGATTTTGGCCGCGTTTCACGGCCATGGTGTGGCCAGGTCAGGTTGGGGCAACTTCTTCGTTTAGAGATTTTTCCTTATCTCCTTCTGGTTTTCCCGTTTCTGCTTCAGAATTTGATAAAACGGCCTTTGATCTTTGACTTCAACCGCTTGATTTGGGATGATTCATTTCAACCAGTTTTCAACCTCTCTGATTTGCCAAGATATACCCTGATTCACTGATTTTGAATTTATTCTCATTTAATTCAGAATTTGATGGACTTTTGGGCTCATTTTTCTTCACTCTCCTTTAGGAATGGGCCTACAAATAAATTAAACAATAATTAGGAACAAGCAGAGTTTATTTAATAATAAGTATGAGAATATGATAATAAATGTGCAATCTTAGCGACCGATCACACCCCCATACCAATCTTTTGCTCGTCCTCGAGCAAAACAACTAAACTATACTAAAAATTATTAGACCACTTTCGCAGGTCACGTGATTGCACTGAGCATGTGTAACAAGCCGTTAAACCTCTAGGTTTCCCCTAGAGGACGAGTTTTGTCTCGTGAGGATTTTCAGTGGATTACATGTACAAAATCCATAAAGAAAGAGAAACAAAGAGTCAGTATTTTCGAAAAGCATTTTGAAAGAGAAAAATATTCGAAATATAATTGTATGATTTAAGTAATCTATAAGTTATAGGAAAACTGAATTTTTCATTACTAAACTTAGTCTCTATTCAAAAAATTTGTTATCAATCAAAGTAAGGAGTCAAATTGTACATCTCACCTAGTCTATTACTTTACCCTAAGTCATATGCACCTTGTGACCGTGAAAATTTTGACTAAGGGTTCTTTAACTCTAACTCTTATGCCTTATCTATATATATATATATATTGATGGTATTATTCCTTAGTTCTATTAGGCTTTCTAATCTGCCCATGTAACGAGCCTTTAATCGATGACTCCCAAACCAAACGGTCTTAGGGCACTGGGTGAGAAAACACCCCAAGGACTTAAGGACTCGAGCAAACAAGGCCACAAAACTAAAGATTTTATTATATGAACCACTTTTAGGCATGAATACTTATGCTTTATTATGCACAAATACCCAGCTTAATCAGAGGATTTTTTATATATATATATTTCTCAAACTTATTTAATCATCTTTCGCATAAATACTAAGGCTTGCTTAGGCCAAAGTACCTAGCTAATCAATAATTAGATTTGTTCATCTTTCATAGATATTTTTTTTCTTTTTTTTAATATATAATGCATAAGAATCTTTATTTTTGAACCCTAAGTGTGTAAGTGTATGAAGTATGCATATTTCATTAAGGTAAAGATCAAGACTAAATTACTTTGACAAATTATCTTCCTAACCCTAAAAAACAAACAAATAATCTTATTTTGATCAAGTTTAAGAAATCCTAATTTTGATTTTCCTATTCCTTAAAATTGACTCAATTTCTTACAAAAAATATGTCAAAATATTGTTTCTATTTTCAAAAAGTTTTTAAAAGTAAAGAAAATGTTAAAAAAATTTAAATAAAAAGAAAAACCTAAGTTATGTTAGAACCCTCCCCCACACCTATCTCATGCATTGTCCTCAATGTATGAATTAATGCATAGATGCATGAAAAAGAAGACAGGGATGGAAAATACTACCTTAAGGTGGTGGTTCCAGTGGTGGTCTGATTGGTCCACGAAATGTGGCCCAATCGACTTTGCATGGAGTTCAGAGGAACCCACCAGAAATCTCTCTTATATAACCCGCTAAAATGATGTATACATGAAGGATTTTTATTAAAAATTTGACCCCATCTAATTTCCAAATTCCATAATTAATTTTGGAGTCAATTTTGTCAACCGCCTTGTTCCAAAATAGAGTGTGAAAAGATAGAATGATTGACTTGGACTCAGAAAATACTGGAATTAATACCGTCTCAGGAAAGTGACTTAAGTCAAGTAAAGGTTCAGGAGTCGAGATTGGTTCATGAAGTGGGTCCAAATCAAGAAGTTGAAACTCAAGTCCACATTCATTTTCTAATAATGGAATGTGACTTAATATTGGTGATTCAAGTTCAAGAATGATAGGTGTGGGAATCAAAACTGACTTTAAAATATTACTCAAGTCGGTAACAAAACAGGAGTCAATATTGATTCGGGAATTTGAACTGGATCACAAAATTGAGAATCTAGGTCACATTTCTCATTGAGTTCAATTTCATAAAAATGAGAACTTGCCAATTTGTCAATGGGACTTTCAAAAGTATGAAATTGGTCAAGTTCAATATACTGATCATCAAAGATGGGTGATTCAATTTCATTATGAATTGGCATTGGATCCAATGTTGACTCGGGAAAAAGATTGAAATCAAGTGAAGACACCGGAGTCATAATTGAATCAGAAGTAGAATTGAATCACTAAGTTATGGTTCATGATATTATTCATTTTCAAGTTCAATTTCAGGAAAGGGATAACTTGCCAAACTGTCAATGTCACTTTCAAAATTTGGAGTTTGGGCAAGTTCAAATGATTGTGCTAAAATGGAACCTTTTGTTTCAAAACAACATGACTCTTTGGCTCTAACAGAATGGTTACCGACATCAGAACTGGCCAAACGGTGAGAATGTAGAGATTAGACCATCATATCTATGTCATGATTACGAGCGTTTTGAGCCTAAGTCATGGCTTCAAGCATTTTTTCATAGTTGATTGGTTCATCGTATTGTTAAAAAGATGAAGTGTTGTTTTGTAATTGGTGGTGAAATTGTGAATCCATCAGATTTTGTGATTTTTGTTTGGACTCACGCATACTCATTTCCAAAATTGATGGTTTTCTATTTTGGACTGGTGGAACTGAGTATGAATTTTGAAAATATTGTGGACAAGGTGGATAAGGAGGACAAGTTGGTTGAAAATTGAACTCGAGGAGGTGAATCCCCACTGACTCTGTGAAGAGTTGAAATTATTCTGGAAATTATGGTTATAAGATTGGGGGCATGGGTTATATTGATTCGGCTAAGACCAATCCGGCATACTAGGTTGGTTAAAGTTATGATATGCCGGGTTGGTAATATCCGAAAAAGAGGTTGGTGAGTAATATGGATTACCATTAAAATTGGAAAAATTGTTGTTATAAGCCATATCACACAATAAAACACAAAAAAAAAAACAAACAAATAAACAAACAAAAAAGAAAAAATTCTCACCTAAGTTAGGGTAGACCTTTGACCTAGACGACTCCTAACTGGTTAGACTGTCCATAGGAGATATAATGCAGACTTTGACCACAAGCTAATCAGCAAGGTCAGGGCAAGATTGGTGGGAGGTTATCCGTCAAAGACGTTCCTTAATTAAGTAACCACCAACCTTCGGGCTTTCGGCCCTTAATCCCCTTTCTAGACACTGATTTGGTAGGAGTCAAATTCCAACACCTTTTCCCCTTAGGATAATCTCCTAATTGAGTCCGAGATGTCCCTAGGGCCAACGTCTACTCATTTTTAGTTAGGCTTGGGTTAGTGAGTAAGGAGATTGTTTGTGGGCTAAGGGAGGGTAATGACTTTCCCACCTTATCTTGTTTATAGGAAAAGCCCTTAAGTCAATTTAGTGCAGTGTACAAGTATATAGAAAAAAGTAACATTCAAGAAATATTTCATACAAGAATGAACCTTATACTAAATGCTATGCACACATACCTTGGCTCCAGCACTCTTCAACAGTAAATGAAAAATGCAATGAAATAGACGCGTGCCTAAATGCAAAGTCTAAATCATTTTTAGCATTTACAATCAACTTTTTACTATTGTGTTAAAAATGTATATACAGTGAGTCAAACAAGGAGATAAATGCTACATAAATTTAGATTTTCAATTCAGCCAACCTGCAAAAATACAGGTTAGTAGTTCACTCAGTTTTGCCACTGGAATGTAGCAAATCTGAGGGCTTCTTAGCTCTGCTTTCTTGAGCAGAGTCCAAGGCCACTTATGTGTCCACTGTAGCAAGAATTTCTTGTTGTTAAATCTGCACAAAAAACAAAAAGAAAGTTAACAAAAAATGTAAACTTTTAAAGAGAATTACTTACCGTCCCTCCCCGGCAATGGCGCCAAAAATTTATTGAGCTTAAACCTGCACACAAAATACAAAATTTCAGAACTTTAAAATAAAGAGTGTAAGTGCTCAATTCTACCGCAATAGTAAGTAGCTATGCGGGTCATGATCCACAAGGAGGGACTAGCGATGGAAACATTTTTAGTAAGTCTTCTTTTAAGATACAAAGTATGGTTAAAGTTCTTCTTTAGTTCTTTAAAAGAAAAGGAGAAAAATTAGGTTAAAGTGAGTTAGGAAGAAAGTGGTAGATTGAGAAGCTGGGAAAATGAAAAATGGATTATATATAAAGAAATTGAAAAGGGTGACAAAAATGGTTGGAGATTGTGATATTGAAACTAAAGAATAAAAGAAAAGAAAGACAACCTAAAAATTACTTACCTCTTCAGTGCTCATATACCTTGGATCCGTTGCGACGACTTACCTTGTCTTTGAAGCCAATCAAGCATGGCGTATAGGATCTTCCACATTCTCGATCTACACTACGAATAAAAGGGCAAACTATACTAGCAAGAGAAGGGTTGTTCGTTACCATAGGCCATCAAGGGCACTTGCAACGGCTAAGTAGTCTCGAGGCTATCGGATTCTCTTAGATTGCAACACATCAGAGGAAGTAAAAGAAAACAAGAGTAAAGGAAAAAAAATTTTGATTCGATTCAAATAACAATGAAAGAAGAGATCACTTACACTGGTGTCACCTGCAGTACAAGCTTGCTCTCATTCCTCCATGAAAGTCGTCTCTTCTCTCAGTTACATAAAGAAAAGTAAAAATTACATAAAAGAAAACTAAAAAGCTAAGTTACAAACTACAAATTATCCTAAGTTCTATTCTCTACTTGGTCGTCCCCATTTACAGTGAAAACTCTACCTTTTATAGGCAAAAACCCAGAGGGGGGAGGCGTGAGGAGATAGGGGGAGCAAACGCTCCCCAACAAATATTAAACGGCCGCAGAAATGTGATTTTGGCCGCGTTTTCGCGGCCATGGTGTGGCCAGGTGGCCACACCAGGTTGGGGCAGCTTCTTCGTTTAGAGATTTTTCCTTATCTCCATCTGGTTTTCCCGTTTCTGCTTCAGATTTTGATAAAACGGTCTTTGATCTTTGACTTCAACCGCTTGATTTGGGATGATTCATTTTAACCGGTTTTCAATCTCTCTGATTTGCCAAGATTTGCCCTGATTCATTGATTTCCAATTTATTTTGATTTAATTCAGAATTTGATGGGCTTTTGGGTCATTTTTCTTCACTCTCCTGTAGGATTGGGCCTACAAATAAATTAAACAATAATTAGGAACAAGCAGAGTTTATTTAATAATAAGTATGAGAATATGATAATAAATATGCAATTTTAGCGACCTATCAGTCCCGGTCGACCGAGCAGTCGACCGATAGGCTGATTGCCTAGGGACAGCAGACCGAGTGGTCGACCGATGGCCTCAAACAGTCGAAAATTCGACCGTTGGGCGGTCGACCAGACAGTCGACCGGCAGGTCATTCTGGGTAGTTTTTGACCCCAACAGTTATATTTTTTTAGGCCTTACATATATGGGTTTTGAGGCCAGTTTTCTACAAGAATTTCAAAAGCAAAATTTCTCTACTTCTCAAGAGCTTGCAATAAGTTTTTGAAAGAAGTTTTTTGACCAAAACTTTTATTCTTTATTTGCTTCAAAGTTTTTTGAATAATCAAAGAAAATAATGTTTTGGGAAATCAAGTTTTTAGTTTTCAATTCTTCATCTATCAAGAGTTTTTTCCAAGAGTTTTTCTTTGTGTTTTCTTTTCAAAAACTTTATTTTACTTATCTTTTATCCCTGGCAACGGCGCCAAAAATTTGATTGAGCTTTAACCTGTACACAGAAATATAGAATTTCAAAAATAAAAAATAGAAGTGTAAGGTTCTCAATGCTACCGTTATAGCGAGTGGCTATGCGGTCTTGATCCACAAGAAGGGACTAGCCATGGAAGCTTTTTGTAAGTTCTCTTTAGTTCACTTGAAATGGTTAAAATTCTTCTTTTAGTTCTTGAAAAGAAAAGAAAAATAAGTTATGTTAATTTGTGAAGAAAGTGGGAGACTGAGAAGGTGGAGAAAATAGGAAATAATTTTATACAAAGAAATTAAAAAGATTGAATAAAAGATTTAGGAGATGGTAGTGATCTAAACTAAAGGATTAAAAGAAAGAAAGAAAAAATAAAAGAACTTACCCACCTCTTTCAGTTGACGACTTACCTTGGATTTTTGGCATGTTTTCCTTACTTTGGAGGCAATCAACATATAATCCATAAGAGCGAGCTCAGTTCCCATTCGCATTGCACTATCAAGACGAACAAGATTGAAATGATATAGAAACTTGAGGAGGAGATCATCATGAAATATCGGTGACAAATATACAACAAGGCTATACCGATACTAGTAGATCGCTTGGATACTCATAAAAAATCTAAAGAGGAAAAGTAAAAACGAGAAGAAGAATATAAAAACAAAGAAAACATATACCTTTTTATGTTTAAAGTATTTATTATTTCTTATTTAATATTTTTAAATTAATAATATTTAACAATTTATGTACTAATATGTATCTCATGTTTCTTGTAGTGTCCTCGTCAACCCTATAACATTCAGTACGGATACTATGTTATGCGGATGATGCATGATATTATCCACTTTCGATTGAATGTTATCCGGACCGAGGTATAATTCTATGCGTCCGATTTTTTTTGTATTAAATTTAATAAAAATATTTCAATATGTTTGCAGTTCAATTGCGGAAAAACATATACGAAAAATAAAATCAATGAAATTCAGGAGGAATGGGAGGATATTTGGTTATCTCATTTTAATAGTAAGCATTATTTTAATACTTTACTTTCTACATCATTTAAGTCAGATACTTATGATAAAGTTTTCTCATTCTGATTACAGATGATTAAATCTCAAGAGAAAGTTTATAAATGATGTTGTATATACAAGTTTCAGAGTATAGTTCAAATGTTGTATATATAAATCTACAAGATGCCAAATAAAACTCTTCGCTCTCATTTTGGTGCGTATTCAATTTGGTGCATATTTCAATTTGGTCCATGTGTTATTTTAGTATTGGTTTGTAATCGAAAATATATATGAATGTGTATTACATGTATCCATGTGAATGTGTATTTGCATGTATTAGGTGAATTTACATGAAGGATGTGTATTTAATGAGGATATAAAGTGTTTCTGTGGGATGGACAAGTGTGTTTCTCATATTTATATCTCTGCGTTTCTGATATTTGTAATGTATAGTGATTTTTTTATTTATACAAATTTGATTAAAAAAATGACCTTTCGCGCCAGTTCTTAATAGAACCGACGCGAAAGGTGCCATCGGTCCTGTATAAGAACCAACGCGAAAGGCCCAAATCTTTATTCAGGCATCGGTTATATGACCAACGGTATTTTCGTTTCGCGTCAGATTTACACGAATGCCCCTTTCTGTAGTAGAGATACTCGAAGTTATTTAACAATAAACTGAATTGGCTTATTGCCCTTCAAAAAAAAAGAGAACAGATTTATCCTATGTATGGATATTCATTTGATTCCTAAAAGAGTCATTTTTTTAACATTTATTTTCTCTTTTCCTAATGCCACAGCGTAGAGGTTACGCAAAGAAGATGAAACCAAGCGCAAGGTCCCGGTGCATTTGAGATAACAAAGCAGGAAAATTCGAAGTCACAAGAAACAAATAGAGACAACAAGGGAAGAGCCAAGAAGCCGGCCGTCCAAAAGATTAACGACACAAACACAGCCATGTATATGACAGGAATCTCTGCTCGGCATGATGGACATCAGCACACTGAAATTGGTTCAGCATAGATGCCGGCCAATCTCCTCCTCGACGAAGATATCGTATCTGAGATACTCACCCGACTTTCAGCAAAGGAGATTGTAAGACTTCGCTGCGTTTGCAAGCGATGGCTCTCCCTCACATCCAGTCCCCGCTTCATCCAGCATCACTCTGCTCGCAATCCCCGCCCGTCCCCCTCTGGTTTCTTCTTGTGTGATCATGTGAATGGCGCCAAGTACTTCCCGCTAAACGGAAATCCGCCTGCACTTCCGGATCCCACTCTCTCCTTCATCCCAACCGCGGTTGATGAAGACCGGATGTCCATCGAGTCCTCCTGCAACGGCCTCATCATCTGCTACCGAGCCACCAAAAGACGGGCTCACAGGCCTGCATACTATGTTTGCAATCCCACCACCAGAGAATTCGTCAAACTTCCTGTACCAAAAGAAGTGGACTGCAACTTTAGCCTCATCTTCGACCCCTCAAAGTCTCCGCATTACAAAGTTGTCAGCATATCGCCCCAAATCCGCATCTATTCATCTCAGACCCGTTCATGGAAGCTCTCAGTGGATAAGAAGCCGATAGAAGAACTTGGAGGCCTTCACCCTGTTAAGAGGGAGAGTGTCTATTGGAACAGTGCTCTGATATTGGTAGGTGAGACATGTCTTCTTTCATTTGACCCAGTGGGAGAGTGCATCAAGAAGTTGCTGATGCCACCAGAAGCACCCGAGTACTCAAAAGTGGTGTACATGGGAGAATCAGGAGAGAAGCTTCAGATTATTGCGAGGACTGATGATGAAAGGTCTCCTGTATTTTACATTTTAGAGATGGATCCTCAGTGTTCCCAGTGGTCAATTCTGTCCAAAGTTGATTTAGAACCTGTGAAGGATTTGTACCCGGAGACGCAAGAACGGTCGATCTGGACCGACGGGGTAACGGGCAATATTGGATGGGCTGCGAGAAATTATCTGGGATTTGCACCTGTTCTTTTTATCCGAGGAGGAGCGGAGGAAGGAGGACGAGGAGGGACACTGCTGCTAAACGTGCCCGGAAAGATCATCTCTTATGATCTTGAAGATAAGGTATTTAAAGAAGTTTGGGATCTATCGTCTCCAATGAGATCTTATCACGGTCTGTACGAATGGCGCAAGTTCTTCTTTTTCAGCCACACTCTGTTTTCTCCATGACTTGTTGTTTTGCTGTTATTCTACTGTTAAAACTTCTTTTCTCCTTTCATTTACTCTTTTTTTCCTTTTTCCACTTCTAGGAGTTGTATTTTTTTGTTCGAAAAGAATTGTCTTCCCAATGTTGTGTTGTTATTTTATTGGGTACACCTTTTTTTTTGAAGAAAAAAACCGTGAGGCTAATAAAGCCTTCCAGTGTTTCATTAATAAAATCTTAACGAAACAATCCTCAAAAAGAAGGGAACAAATATGTAAAAATATAAAATTGAGCCATCCAAAAATAGAAAAAGCTCCAACAGGGGGCCACCTTACTTCCAGACGTCCAGACGACGTACCCACCATACATCCTAGCGCACCCGCGACCTAAAAAGCGATGTTGAGTTTAGCCCAACCCAAACTGCCAAAAACTGCTCTGACACAAAATCCTCTGACAGAGCCCGCTTCTCTACCACTCCGACACTTCCGCTACTCAAATTTTCTGTTCCGCTGCGGAACCCCAGGTGTCGATGAGGTCTACACCAACCAACGGACGCTGCCCGCCCAAGAGCAAGACCTCTTCCATCAAGTAGCTCCTCTAGCTTATTTCCCCTTCTTCATCTTATTATTATTCTTCTTAATGTTTGAGGGGAACAAACCCAAAAAATTCTCAAACTCGCTCTTAAAATATCCCTGCGTCGCCTGCTTCAGAAAGAGCTCACCACTTGCATCTCCAAAAGCTGCACCTTCAGAATTAAACCCATCAAGGGGTTAGGCCGACTCGGAGTCAATAAAGTCCCGCTCACTATCACCACCAGCATTCTCCAGACCACGATGGCTCACTATCCCTTCTTGGGTGCCAGCATAACGACCCCACCCCCAGGCCAGAAGCATCAGGCCGCAGCAAAAACCCCCTCCTAAAACCACTCGGCCCACCCAATTTTCCCACTGCGCTAACCCGGTCCGTCTCCTTAGGCTTAAAAGGCCCAACGTCTTCCTCGTATAAACTGTTAAGATTTGTGCAAACAAATAGTCCCACATTGGCTAGACAAGGGGATGGTCTTGGGTATGTAAGGATTTTGAATACTCCAGCTAGAAAGGCTAGTCTTTTGGGATAGCGCCCCAGATCCTTACAAATGGTATCAGAGCCATGCCCCAAACTTAGTCATGTGTGGAAGATCCCCCAAGAGTGGATGGCGTAGTCCTAGGCGTAGGCACAGGTGCAGTGAAAGATACAGTGCAGTGCAGCAAAAAAAGGCGCAGGTGCAGGCGTAGGTGAAAAAGCACAGTATGTGTAGCGCAGCACAGCGATTAAGACGAAAGTCCGGACTCTTTGTTTGAGGGAGAATTGTAAAGATTTGTGCAAACAAATAGTCCCACATTGGCTAGACAAGGAGGATGGTCTTGAATATATATAGATTTGGGCTACTCCACCTAGAAAAGCTAGTCCTTTGGGATGGTGCCCCAGGACCTTACATAAACACCGCTCAGCGCTCGCGACGAGATCCCCTAATGAAGACGCTCCCAGATTTGGCCGAACCTTAATTTAGGCCGGTTCAAGATAAACTCCCTCCACCAAAACCTGTTTACCCTCACTGAGTCGGATACGAAAGTGAAGAAGCAATGGCCCCCCGCCATCCTCATCAACAATACCCATAAAATTCAAATTTGAATTTGAATTATCTGGAACCATTCCCCCACGATCTTCACCCTCGCAGTCGTCGAAATGAATAGTGACTGCGACAACCTCGGTAACGATCGACAGCAATTTCGATGACGACCTCGCTTGTCCACGCCGCTCCCTTGGCTGCGTCGCCACCAATGTCCTCCCGCTCTCTACCCACTTCGAAGAGACGAACTCACCCCGAAACTCGCAGGCCGAGCCACAGCCTTCGCCTGAGGATTCCCCCGCTCTCACCGTCTTCACCAATGAGTTGCCAACTGGACGACGATCGCTATTGCTGGCAGTCTCCACCCCCTTCAGCCCATTTCACTGCTCATCGATAATCCACTATTTACGATGCGAGACAGAGGAAGAAGAGAATGCCATCCCCGGTGCCTTGATGGCTAACGATACACTTCCACTCTCCCCCACCATCTCCCCCAGGATCGGGAATTCAAAAGACTCATCTGAAATTACCGATCCCTTGCTAATATAGCCGCAGACCAGCTAGATCCGCTGGCACTGTCCCCCACTATCCTCCTCTGAACTACCTCTGCAAATAAATTGCCCGCTCTCCAACTGCGACCATTGAAAACACATCAAAGTGGTATCCACTTTATAATATAGTCAAAAAGTCACATATGGCAAATATAAAGTAGCATCCACTTTATAATATAGTTAAAAGTCACACATGGAAGATTTAAAGTGTGATCAATTATATTAGTCCATAAGGACTCACACAAATAATGAAGTAGAGATGATTCTTTCATTTTCTTATTTTGATCTATAAGCACTTGTAGTATGAAATACATGCAACAATAGAGTTTTCTCTTTAAGTAAAAGAGTGCATGTCACAATCTAACACCGTACAGATTTTAGTCCAGTCGCTACATAATGCCTTACTCGAATCCTCTGCCTGCTCGCTCTTCTTAATTCCTACTTAAGGTTTTGTATTTGGCTTTACCAGGTCATATAGATTGTTGGACTCAATTATTCACGTGAAATCTTTAGGAGACTATTTCTTGGCTTCAACCAAGATGACATCCTAATCAAAGTTGGTTCATCTTGCCACATTTGCGCCATGAACTCAATATGTCTCATCTTTGCTCGCTCTCTAAGCGCCAAAGGCGATCACTCCTGCGAGTGAGTTGCTTTTTGCCTGTTGACATACTCATGCTATAAAGTCCTTTTCATAGATAATGTGTATGCACATACTCGAAAAAAGACAATGCTTTATTCAATAATTATATCCATGAAACAAATATCTGAATCAAATGATCAACTGAAGACATGCAAATCACAATCTGTGAAGACCTAAACTTTGACATGAGCCTGATAAGCCTAATGAGCTATCAGCTTAGTCAAAGGGTTAGCATTAATGGGACTTGTTGAAATATGTCTCAGGATCACCACCTTTTGTACAATCATATGTTGAACAAAATGGTATCTTATGTCTATGTGTTTGGTTTTTCCATGATACTTGGAGTCCTTAGAGAAGGCAATAATAGCTAAACTGTCATAATATATAGTGACAGATTTCTGAACACATGCGACAATGCCAAACTCTCGAAGGAATATCCTCAACCAAACACCCTCCTGAACAGTCGCAGAACCAGTAATGAATTTTGTGTCTATAGTGAACAATAAACACAAGTTTGCTTCTTGTTGCACCATGTATGACCTCGCCATTCTGTAGGAAAGCATAACGTGAAGTAGACATGCGCTCATCAGGGTCACCACCCCAGTCGGCATTGCTGTAACCAAGTGCAGATCTGGTGCTTGGTAGCGTAGCATGTAATTCGCTATTCCTTTGAGGTATCTGAATATCCACTTAACTATTTTTCAATGAGCAAAGCCAGGATTTGCTTGGAACCGACTGAAAAGGTCAAGTGCATGGAAAAATATCTGGCTGAGTACACATCATAATGTACATCAGGCTTCCAACAGCGTTTGAATAAGGAACTCAAGGCATCTTCTCTTTTTTCTCTGAAATCTGAGGACATATGCTAATACTCAAGGTACTACTCTTGTCGACAGGAGTGTCAATAGGCTTGCAAGCTTGCATCTGAAATCATTCGAGTATCTTCTTAAAGTATGTCTCTGGAGACAAACCAAGAAGTTTTCTAGAATGACCTCTTAGGATCTTAACTTCAAGCATGTAACGTGCTTTACCCATGTCCTTCATCTCAAATTTTGAGGACATCCAGCCCTGCGTGGCGACGATCATCTCATTATCATTTTCAGCTAAAAGTATGTCGTATACATACAAAGAAAGAATTAAAAAATTACCTTTAGATTGTTTAACATACACACAGTGGTCTTCCTTAATCATTATTAACTCGTTAGAAGTAATGATTCGATGGAATTTGAAATACCATTATTTGGATGATTATTTCAAGGCACAGATGGATCGTCGGAGCTTGCAAACTTTGCGCTCTTTCCTGTTTGCTATAAAGTCAATAGGCTGATCCATGTATATCTTCTCATCCAGTTCTCCATTGAGAAATGCAGTTTTAGCATCCATTTGGTAAACTTTTAAATTCAAATGAGCGACAATAGTTAGAATTAGCAAATTGAGGCAAACCTCACTACCAGTGAGAAGGTTTTCTCATAATCAATACCCTCTCATTGGGTGTAGCATTTCGCCATGAGTCAAATTTTGTTCCTTTCAATGGAACCCTCTATATACTGTTTGACTTTCAGAACCCATTTGTTTCTGATAGTCTTATGCTCAGGGGGAAGATATATCAAGTCCCACACTTGATTCTTTCTCATGAATTTCATCTCATCTTTCATAACAAGTTTCCGTTCCTCAAAAGTTTGGGATGTCAAACCTCTTGATTGTTTTTAGGCTCATCTACCTCTTGCAGAGCAAACATGAAAGCTTCCCCCTTAATCCCAAAGCGACGATGAGGGACGTTTTCACGTTGACTTCTACGCAAAAATGTAGCTTCAGAATCAGTCCCTAATGGTATACTCCTACTCGAAGGTACACTCCTATTAGGCAGTAAGTCACTATCATCTTCTTTGTCAGGATTAAGAGCGCCTTTATGTGACTCGTCCACTTCAAAAAAATCTATCATTGTCATTGATATCTCCTTTTCTTAGAAATTCCCCTTTAAGGAAAACCACAGCTCATGATTCAATTTTGGCAATCGTTCGATCTAGCTGTTCACCAAGCATCACATACCCTTTGAATTCATCAAAATATCTAATGAATATGCACTTATTTGCTCTAGGCCAAGTTTCTCATAAGTATGGGAGTTGCTGTGAACATAGCCGGTGCCCTCTATATGCACATGTAGCTTAAGTCAGGCTTTCTGCCCATCCAAAACTCAAATGGCTTTGTTCAAATTGATTTGGAGGGTACACATTAAGGATGTAGGTCGCTATCAATAAAGCATCCCCCAAAAAGATATTGGTGTTTAGTTAGAAAAATTAAAGCGTGTAAAACTTCTTTGATATGAAAAGAAAGTTACAACAGATCAAAACTCCAATTAAAAAAGAGAGGAGAATATCTGATTCTCCCATTTGTTTAAGGCTGAGTTCTTGATGTGGTGATAGAGAGTGATTCTTGTCCTCTGTTGACAGGCTGAACGACAAGCTTCTCTTTGAGATTCACTTCGGGGCGCTCTCAAAAAATAATCAGAAAAGAACTCTATTTTTAACAAGCTAAGTGTTTAGAGTTCATTGATTTCTCTCTCTCTCTAAACCTTTGAGGTTGAAAAGAAAGAAGATTGTAACTTGAGAATTCTCAGTCCAATGTCTCAGAGAAAGCCTCCTCATGATCATAGCTCTTGAGGCTATTTATAGGGGGTCTTAGGGATATAATTATCCCCTAGAATTCCTCTATAATGTGAATTAACTCCCATATTATGTGGGTGTTGAAACTTACAACTTGATAGATTTTGATAATGGATAACAAAGTGATACAGATGCATTGGAGCTCTATTTTAAGAGTTAATACTGAGTTTTGGTTGCTCAAGCTCATATAAGGCTTTGACTTTTTTTTTGTATATTTTTAGAATTTTTTTTAAAAGCCTTAATCACACATATAATATAGTCATATAGTCGACTTATTCCCTAGACTAGTCGACTAATATATCCTCTAGTCGATTTGATATTTTATATAGTCGACTAAATCTTTCCACAAAAATATATCAGTTCTCTGTTTGTTAACTATTAGCAGTATTAGTCGACTTACCTACACTGATAGTCGACTAATTCAAGTTGTAGTCGACTTACCCTTTCTGCTGGTCGACTAATTATAGTTTTCAGAGACTTGTTATTCTGTCTTGATATAGTCGACTTGACCTCTTAACTAGTCGACTAACCAGGCAAAACTTCTTCTATTAGTCGACCAATCCATACCCTAGTCGACTATAGACAGTTTCTGACTGTTAAACAGTTATTGTTATTCTGGTATTTATCTAACGTTCTGATTTTCAAATTTGAGTTGATAACTTCCCTAACTGATAATTGATTTTACCTATAAATAGGGATATTGTCCTAAGATGAATTCACCATTCAAATCACAAGTTTTTCTGCCCAAACTCTATTCAAAAGTTCTGTTTTTCAGAAAACTTGTTTCTACTTTCTGTTCTTCACACAATTCCAATTTTATTGTGAAAAATTCTGAGAGTCCACCTATAAGATACCTTGTTCACGATCACATACAAATTTTAAGGCTTATAGTATCAATTGTATTCATTCAAAGAGTTGTTGTCTTCTTTGTGTAGAGAAGAGTTGCACAGATTTGGCAAATGTTATTTTGTCAAGTGGTGTATAAGGAGTTGATTTTGGGGTGTATCAAAATCAGAAAAAGAAAACTTTCAAGCGGGTTGCTTGAGGACTGGACGTAGGTCACAAGGACCGAATCAGGATAAAATCTCTTGTGTTTGCGTTTGTATTTTTTTGAGATTTTTTCCTGTACATTTACTTTCCTGCAAGTAATTTATTTTAAAAGTTTATAAATACTATCATCCCCCTCTAATTTTTGTGTTGCCTTATTTATAGATCCTACACTTGGTATCAAAGTAATGATGGCAACGGAGTTTCCTTCATCACAATTCAAAGAAGGACATTCGACACAACGTCCACCATTATTTGATGGATCAAACTATAACTACTGAAAGTGTAGAATGAAGATCGACTTGCAATCACTCAACTATGAACTATGAAACATAGTGGAAGCACCATACACCAAACCTACAACCAATTATGATGCTTGGAGTGAAGAACAAAAGAAGTCTGCCAACCTTGATGCCTAAGCAATGAACGCGCTTTTTTGCGCCTTGAACAAAGAAGAATTCAATCGTGTGTCAATGACGAAATCTGCAAATCAAATATGGCAGATTTTACAGGTAACACATGAAGATACAAATAAGGTTAAAAAATCTAAAATTTCGGTTATTGTTCACAGGTTTGAACTCTTCAAAATGAAGGGGAATGAAACTATTGCAGAAATTGTTACAAGATTCACCGACATTACAAATTACTTAGTAGCCTTTGGCAAGGAATATACTCAAGTTGAAAAACAGAATGTTGGATAAACACCAGAATAACAATAACTTTTTAACAGTCAGAAACTGTCAATAGTCAACTAGGGTATGATATTGGTCGACTAATAGAACAAGTTTTACCTGGGTTAGTCGACTAGTCAAGAGGTCAAGTCGACTATATCAAGACAGAATAACAAGTCTCTAGAAACTATAATTAGTCAACCAGCAGAAAGGGTAAGTCGACCACAACTTGAATTAGTCGGCTATCAGTGTAGGTAAGTCGACTAATACTACTAACAGTCAACAAACAGAGAACTGATATATTTTTATGGAAAGAATTAGTTGACTATATAAAGGATCAAGTTGACTAGAGGGTATATTAGTCGACTGGACTAGGGGATAAGTCGACTATATGACTATATTGTATGTGTGATCAAGTCTTTTAACAAAATTCTAAAAATACACAAAAATAGTCAAAGTTTTTATATGACCTTGAGCAACCAAAACTCAGTATTAACTCTTGAGATAGAGCTCCAATGCATCTGTATCACTTTTGTTATCCATCATCAAAATCTATCAAGCTGTAAGTTTCAAATTATCCCCTTTTTTGATGATGACAACCTGTGTAACGAAAACTCCCCCTGCAGTGAACAGGTTATAACAAATATATATATAATAAGTATTCTCCCCCTGCATGAGACATAAACCATAGCCATATATCCATATATTTTATCCATATATCATTGCTATATATCTTATACAGATATCAAGAATCACAACACAGCACATAATATCTAGATATCAAGAATCACAAGCACATATATAACTTCAAACTTTCTCCCCCTTTGTCATTACCGAAAGAGAAATAGCATTGAGCATAAAGGCAGACATAAATAACCAAAGTTTATATTACATAATAGAAAATGTCAATTATTACAATAGCAAAAGAAAAGACAAAAAAGGTGCAAGAACCTAAAAAACATGTAGCAACAAAAATCAAATCCAACGCCATGTGCATCTAATGTTGGATTTGGGAGGAGGAGGTGGTGGAAAATAGGTCTTGAGGAGATCCAGTATTTCTATTTGGATGGCTTCAAAAGACTCCATGTTCAGTTGCATATTCATAAAATGTTCCATTAGTAGAGATTGATTTGTGAGCAATGCAGATTGAGAGTTCAGCATAGATTGTTGTTGGGCTTGTAGAGTCAAAATTTCAGCATAAATAGAGTTGTAGAAGGCATCAGGAAATAAAGGAGGTGATTGAGAGGATGTAGGTTCAGTGAATGGAGGTTTAGTGGATGAGGAAGGAACTTGAGTAGATCTTTGTGGAGGAGGAGAGGGTGGATGTTGAGGTTGTGGTTGTGGTGGAGGTTGAAGAAAGTCATGAAGTTTCATACAATGGAGAACGGCACGATCAAAAGGCACGAAAATTTTGATGACACTTATTTTGGAAGCAACATCTATTTTAAATTTTCAAAACACATGAGAAAGAAAGGCTCCATATGGTAAGAAGGAAGTATGTTCCTTGACAAGATTGTCAAAAATTATCTTGGCCCAATTAACTTCTAGTCCAGCCATGATGGCATAGACATAAGTAGCTAAATCACGAAAATAATAGTTATAACTCCTGATTTTTGGGCATATATTATAAGTAAGGATACGACCAATTAGACGAGGAACAGGTTTTAATTTATTGTTAGTCATTGTTAATCCTTGACTTGGAAGAAAGATATTTGATAACACTTTATCATCATCCATATCAATATCATTAAGAGATAGGCAGTGATACGAAAAAGAAAGAATACAACCTAAAGATTTTGGAGATAACTTTATATGAATTCCTTTGACCAGAGAATAGATATGAACATTATCATCATTACTTCATAGGTTAAATTTGTGTAAAAGAGGTGGATCAAGAAGGGATAATACCCTTGCCTAGATTCTGTGAAAAACATAGTATAAAACAAGAATTTTAAAGATATGAAGCAATATTATATTCATTGAAGTATTCATACTTAACAAATCTACCAGGAAGAATTTTTAACTAAGAAAGTCTTAAATTATCATCTTCTAGAGCAGGTTTTTTAAGAAAAATCCTAAAATCTATTTGAGAAAAAGATGAAGATGGTGTAAACTTAGATTTTTTAGATCTAGACATGATGAGAACTGAAATTAAGGCCTAAGAAAGTAGAAATTGAAAGTAAAAGACAGAGATTAGAATGAGTTTTACCTAGAAATTGGAAGGATAAAGGAATGGATTCTACTGCTGTTGCTGTAGTCGACTGCTACTGCGGTTGGAGAGATAGGAAATGGGTAAAAACAAGGGTTTTTATGATGGGGAAGGGTAAATATGAGAAGTAAAACCAAGATCAACGGTAAGGATTGACTATGGTAAAGATCGGATCCAATAATAATGGGTTCAAAAGTCAAAATCCAATAACAGAACACAGGTTTAAACAAGGTTAGTCGATATGTGCTTGTGATTCTTGATATCTGGATATTATGTACTATGTTGTGATTCTTGATATATGGATAAGGTATATGGCAAAGATATATTAAGAAAATATATGGATATATCGCTATGGTTTATGTCTCATGCAGGGGAGAACACTTGTTATATATATTTGTTATAACCTGTTCACCGCAGGGGGAGTTTCTCTATAGGGGAGTTTCATGTACACAGGTTGTCATTATCAAGAAGGTGGAGAATATTGGAACTTACAGCTTGATAGATTTTGATGATGGATAGCAAAAATGATACAGATCCATTGAAGCTCTATCCCAAAGTTAATACTAAGTTTTGGTTGCTCAAGCTCATATAAAGCTTTGACTATTTTTTGTGTATTTTTAGAATTTTGTTAAAATCCTTGATCACACACACAATATGGTCATATAGTCGACTTATCCTCTAGTCTAGTCGACTAATTTATCCTCTAGTCGACTTGATCCTTTATATAATCGACTAAGTCTTTCCACAAAAATATAATAGTTCTCTGTTTATTGACTGTTAGCAGTATTAGTCGACTTACATACACTAATAGTCGCTTAATTCAAGTTATAGTCGACTTACCCTTTCTGCTGGTCGACTAATTATAGTTTCTACAGACTTATTATTATGTCTTGATATAGTCGACTTGACCTCTTGATTAGTCGACTAACCCAGGCAAAACTTGTTCTATTATTCTACCAATCTCATACCCTAGTCTACTATAGACAATTTCTGACAGTTAAACTGTTATTATTATTCTGGTGTTTATCCAACGTTCTGATTTTTAAATTAGAGTTGATAACTTCCCTAACTGACCATTGATTTTACCTATAAATAGGGATACTATCCTGGGATGAATTCACTAATTCAAATCACAAGTTTTTCTGCCCAAACTCTGTTCAAAATTTTATTTTTTAGAAAACTTATTTCTACTTTCTGTTCTTCACACAATTCCAGTTCTATTGTGACGAACTCTGAGAGTCCACCTATAAGATACCTTCTTCATGATCACATACAGATTTCAAGGCTTATAAGATTCATTGTATTCATTCAAAGAGTTGTTGTCTTCTTGGTGCAGAGAAGAGTTGTACAGATTTGGCAAAGGTTGTTTTGGCTTGGTGTACAAGGAGTTGATTTTGGGTTGTATCAAAATCAGGAAAAAAAAAATCTTAAGCGGGTTGCTTGGGAATTGGACGTAGGTCACAAGGACCGAACCAGGATAAAATTTCTTGTGTTTACGTTTGTATTTTTCTGAGATTTTTTTCTGCACATTTACTTTCCTACAAGTAATTTATTTTAAAAGTTTATAAACGCTATTCACCCCCCTCTAGTGTTTGTGTTGCCTTATTTATAGATCCTATAGTGGGGAGTTAATTGACCTAATAATGGTGGCAGTTATAACAGAGATGTGGGTCACGCACTGGGCGTGGATCTCGCGCTGATGTGAAGACGCGATGCTCACAGTTTTCTCATAACTGCGTTGAAGTCAAAACACGAAGCTCACAGGCACGCGTTGAAATTGAGACATAGAGTTGCTTAGACTCACATTTAAAGAGAGACGCGGAGTTGCTCAGACACACATTTGAAGTGAGACACGAAGTTGCTCAGACCCATATTTAAAGAGAGACGCTGAATTGCTCATACCCGCATTTGAGGTGAAATGCGGAGTTGCTCAGACTCGCGTTTGAAATCTGTGTTTGCCCATGGACGTGAGGTTCGCATTTTAGTTGAAATGCGACCTTCGCATTGAAGTGAGTCCCATGTCTGAGGACTTAACTCTAACGATTTTTAGGCAGCCTGCAGAACGGCCTCCAAAATTTTTGAAACTCCGCGGTGGATTGGGACGGTTTTGGAGTACTTTGGATTTCAATTTGATTTTGGTCTCTCCATGATTGGACTGGCAATCTTTTGAGATATCCTAAGCTTGATCTTTTCTGGATTCCGGTCTTCGTAAGTGTACTATTGAAGTGCTTGAAGCTTTCAGGGAAGATCGTCACAAGTGTCTTAGAAACTTAGTCTAGCACTTGTATGAGCTCCGGTTTGTTTGTTGGTGTACTATTGAACCGATAGAGTTGTCAATTACTTTTGCCAGTGTACTATTGAACTGATTGTAGAAGTAGGGACATACTCTTTGTATGGGGGAGAGAACGCGACTCTCATTTGATAAAGACATGACTTTCATGTTGATCATGTTTGGACGCAAACTTCAATGAAGGGGCGAGCCTTGTTGAAACGCAACCCTCCGTTAATGTTGGGACGTGACTCTCAATTGATGTTGAGACGCGACCCTGGCAGTTGTGCTTAAAATGAGAAGATCGCGTTAGATGTTTTCAGATGTGGACATCACTTTACACGAGCGCGATGTTGGACACATGTCTTGCTCAGATTGAGCTCTAGATACGCACCACGTGCCTTGGCTATTGAAGAGACTATAAAAGACCTGTGTCTTTCAAAGTCAATTCACTTGACTGTTTATCTCTCCCAACAGGCCCGCGTCTGAGAACAAATCTCTTGAACTTTTCTGAACCCACCCAGAGATTTTCAAGCTTTCTTCAATCTTATTTGAAAGATTTAACCATGCACATGGCTCCAAAAGCGAAGCTATCGCTTCCTCCTCTAGCATCGCCGCTGTTGAGACCCGAATGGGTGGTGTTTATCTTCAAGAAGCCCCGATTTCAGGTAAAAACTCTTCAAATGGCTTTCGCCATTATTATGAACACGAAGAGGCTTTGTCCTCTTAACTTCTTGAAGTTTTTGTACTTCTGTTGAAGTTGAATAGTCAACAAGAATCTCGCAGGTCCGCGTTTAATTTGTGAACGCGGTTCTCATATTAATAAGCAGAATGCGGGTCTGGTGATCCTTGTGTTTCCTTTGCCTTGTCAATGCGACCCTCACGTCTGTGAATTGAACGCGAGTCTGGTGGGCTCCACATCTTGAGACTTCTAAACGCAGGTCTCATTTATGAGACTCGCGTTTGAGTCTCAAGACTTAGAAAAATTTCCTAAATGTGAAGTCCAGAATCGTGCTTCATATGAGCCTCGCGTTTTAGTCATTGAACGTGGGTATCATGTGTTGAACCCTGCATTTGAACTTCAACACTTAGATAATTTCATTGTCTTCAAGATGTTGACTTTATGTTCTTCTCTTTGCAGTGAGGTATACTTCTGTCCCTCTATCCAAGATGTGCCACTTTGGGCACATAGGTGGTGCAGACCTGAACATTGCTTTCATCCTCCGAAAGATTGCTCCGGTGTTTACTGGGAAGAGCTGGGAGCGACAGACTAAGCTGAGTAGGGCCAGCATGTTGACTTTTTGGGAACTTCTCTAGGATGGGTGGTTGATTCAGACTCCCATACTCTGCTAAGGAAGCCGAACTTCTTCTTTGGCGATTCAATCGATGAAGACGAGGAAGTTCTATATAATGTCAATTACAAATGGCTTTGTCAGATTAGAAACTGGAGTTTCTTTCTCTCCAATATGGAGCAGATGTATCCCCTGTCATATTTGCAACACTTGTCTATACGCTGACTAATTATGTAATATCCCTAGTTGATAATACAGTATTTGTAAATCTTTTTCATATTTATTTGGTTTCACTTATTATTTTTATAATAAATATACAAATTATTTCGAAGTATTTAAATGTTAATTTGGCCTTATATGTATATTTAGCATTATTATGTATTATCATTTTAATTACTAGCTACTATTTTTTCTATAAATATTATTACTATTCTTATTATTTTAGTTGTTACTATTATTGTTAATATTATTATTGTTATTATTATTATTGTTATTATTATGTTTAGCATTATTATTATTCTCTATTATTAGTAGTAGTATTGTTACTAAGTATTATTAGATAATATTCTTATTGTTGATATTATTATTTTTGTTATTTTTATTACTATCTCATTTTGATTATTTTTATCATTTATTATTATTGTTATTATTATTCCCATTATAATTAGTATTGTTATTAGTATTATTATTTGTATTATGATGATTATTATTATTATTAGTGTAATTAATATTATTAACATTGTTATTATTATTCATGCTATCACTAATTGTGATTATTATTATTAGTGGTATTATTTTCTATTCCCTTTAATCCATGTTCCTACCTATTAGCCCATAACTCTTTATCTACACCCAGTGCCCACCACCCAAACCCGTTAACCCAAGACCAGACCCAATAGCCCAATCCAACTCCTTTCTTTTTATTTTTTTCATTTTTCTCTATCCCAAACCATTGCTTCAACTTCTTTTCTATTTATTTCTTTTCTTCATTCTTAGCCTATAATCAAAACCCACAAACCTATGGCCCATCATTCTCCTATATTATCTTCCGCTAATCATAATCCTAACTAAACCCCAAGTATCTCCTAAACTAATCCTAAATCCTATCCTAATCGCTATATAATCCTAAACTTAACCCTAATCATCTCCATCTCCCAACCACAGCCGCCCTATCTATTTCCCATCTCCACGCAACCCTGCAGCAAATTCCCCACGGTGGCATCTAGGCCGTCCTCCTCTTCTTCCAGCACACCTCCAGCCTTTCCTCTTACCGTATCTTCACATTAACCATGGCCTGGCCTTCTCCTCCTGGCGTGCACCCACACCAACAACCCAACATCACCGCAGATAGCCCCTATCCTCCTTCTCGCGGCCTCTTCGGCAGCAGATACAATCCTTCGGCAACGACCCTTGCATCCCACCTCGGTGCACTCCCCTTGGCTTCCCTTTTCATAGCCACAACGCGCCCCTTTACCTCTCCAGCGATAGCACGGAGCCGTGAGTCCTCATTGCTTGGCCAAGCCCTGAGCGCAGCCATGCCGTCTCCCCCAATCTCCACTCGCGCTGTTCCCCTAGGCCACAGCAACCACCATGACAACCTCTTTCACAACCCTCTCCCCTTGGCATCAACAATAGCCCGGATCACCCATGCCAGCACAAGCACTCCACCAAGCCCTTGCTGTGCCTTTCCCCTCCTTGGCCTTTCACCTTCTTGATCAAGCCAGACCTCCTATCTTAGTCGTTGCCTCCTCCACCGACGAGCGCCCGTGGCTCCTCGATCCTCTCTGGCGAGCCACCGTCATCGTCCGCCTTCTCCATCGACTCTGCTAACGAACTCTCCATGATGGCTGTGAGTTCCCCCTCTTTCTAATTCTTTATCTTTATATATTATGTGTATGTTTTGTTATAATGTGTATGTAATTATATTTGAGGTGTGTGTGTGTGTGTGTATATATATATATATGGTGTGTTAGAATGTGTATTGGTGGGTTTATGTGTGTTTATGTATGTGTTCGGTGAGGGTGCGTGTGTATATTTAAATGTGTGTGCGTGAGTGTTTATTATGTGATTGTGTGTGCATTTTAATTAATGTGTATAATTGTGTGTATGGAGGTATATGTGTACGGATGTATATTCCTGTGAGTTCATATGTTTGGTTGCGTGTTACATCATTTCGGACTCATTCGTGTAATCTGAACTCGGTAATGAGAGATTCAGATTGGTGCGCGTTATGGACCTGACACACTGGAGATTTGAAGACCGACCTATGAGATGATTCGGAGATTCGTATCAGTTCGTGCAGTGAAGACCAGACAACGATTCAGATCCAAGATCACGTCATTTCATGTGAGTATTTTCTTTTGTGTTATTTCCTTGTTTACCATGGTCAATAGGTGTTCGTATTTTGCTTGTATCATTTCATGTTACCATCTGATATATTCTACTAGTATGATTACCTGTATCCCTTCATGTGATATCAGTGAGTGTTCACATTATTTATTTAGTTGATATGAGCGTTTATCAGCATCATTTCATATGTAGTTGGTCACCACATTGATTCAGAATTTCTTGCAGTATACCTGAGACTGAACTTGATCCTGTAATTGACCTATTTGTGATTAATCTTAGAATATAAATTGATTGATCTTGAGATTGTCCTAGTTCATGTTTGAGGATAAATAGTATCAGACATTATTTGGTGATTATTTGGTGAATTGAAACTTGCATGATAATTATTTGTTGATTGATTGGTGAGTTGATGATGGCTAGATTGTCAGGTATTAGTTTCTTATATGCTTGACGGTATTTAAAGTTACTTGGTAGTTCTTGATGCTACCTTATTGATATTAAGCACCAGATGTATATGGACTTTATATCATGGTAATGAGATTTGGGCTTATGTCATTTCATGTGCAACCGATTTGGATTCAGATTTAGTTGTGATAAATTTAAGAATGTAATTGGATTGATTTTGAGATTGAGTGGATTTGTGTATGACTTTGTTAGAGTGGGTATTGACCTGAGTTTTGTATTCTTTTTGTTGGATTCACGATTGATATGTAGATGGGATGTAGAATGGTTGAATTATGTTCAAATGTGTGAATATGATACCCTTGACTCTGATATATACGATGGGAATGACTTTTGGACTGTTGGAACTATTATTTCAAGATTCTCGCATTGATGAGTTTAACTGATGTATTGATGATCTTATTGATATTGACTACTAGATATAGAGATGATCGAGATTTCATGTTGGT
Source organism: Agave tequilana (assembly GCA_038442645.1). NCBI lineage: Eukaryota > Viridiplantae > Streptophyta > Magnoliopsida > Asparagales > Asparagaceae > Agave > Agave tequilana. Next base: position 66,072 of record JAVJIF010004636.1, read on the forward strand.
CGAGGATGCTACACTTCTTAGTTAGGATCTTGATTGGTATGGATAGCGATGATAGGTTAGATGTGCTGGAGCATACATTTATTTTAGGTTGTTGAGATTTAGATACACCGGTGACTTAGAGGGTGGATATGTTGATGACTTTGAGGATCAGAACTGATAATGAGGTTATTGGACTTATGATTTATAGTATCGGATACTATGATACAGACTTAGTATTTGATGTTCATGGTGATTATTGCAATTATGAGTTGATGAAACATTACTGTTATATCTAGTACAGGTAGATGAGATCTTGATCAGTCTTATATGAGATTGTACATTGACTAGACGGTGCAAGACAGTTATTAATATTATTTCATATTACTGAAATCACTGGGAAAGTATTGTTAGACCGTAACGTCATGTACAATTCTATTGTGCATCGTATACACGGTTACTGTTACTGTTTACTGTTCTTGTTACTGTTCACAGTATATACGATTATTGTTTACTAATATACTATAATGTTATTGTCCCTGTATCATCCCAGTATTCTTGTAACATGGATGTAGATTGTTATAACTGAATTAAAAAATAATGTAAATTGACAACTTATACTGGGTTGGGGAAATTGATGGAGGAGACAGCATCTATTTTTTGGGTGGGCCTGTGCATCCGACTTACGGTTAAACTGCAGGGTTCCGGAAAATAACTAACATCCCATCTATTTATTGCTCCACAGTGTTACTGTGAGTATTATTTCACAGTGATACTGGGAGTACTGTTACTGTTACTGACTACCTAGCGGTAAAGCCTGGTTCAGCTCCAGGCATCTGCGTCGTGGTCCCGTATGTACGAAACCCATCTAAAGCATGAATAATATCTCCAACCAATTAGTTTCAATAACTTGGAACCTTGATTGACACGTGTAGTATGCATAGTATGGGATGCATCTATTACAGGTGGAATTTGGTGTTGGCTGACATAATAAATAACAAAAAACTTTTCATAATTTACTGATACTGATTGAATTCACCCGATGCATGTATACATGTTATGACTGACACCCGATTGTACTGATGACCTAACGTACATATGGTTCTGATATAAAATATCATTACTGATACATTATACTATGTTGGATACCCGGTGATACATATGACATGATTGGACATCTAGTTCTGTTACTGACTGCTTTATTTATTGTCTATTTATGTTATGCTTGTTATTTTAGTCTTATTTCAGTATATATTATCTTCATATGCTCACACGTTTTATGCACATGCACCTTCCCCTTTATTTTACACACTCACTAGGTCCTTTTCTGATGACCCTGGATTTGCACGTCCAAATATTGGATGTTTTATTTTTTTGATCAGGTGTTCGATGAGACTGCAGATATTGTGAGGAGCTAGAGTTTTCCTCTATCCATTCTGGTATTCTTGTCTTCCTTCTTTTTCATATTGTTTCTGTAGTTTCTTTGATTCTATGTCATTACCGGTCGTTATTCCATTCCTTATTCATATGTTATCATGTGTGGATGCTTATATGTGATATTGCAGTGATATTGATTTATTGTAATAGATTTTATAGCTTCTTCAGGTTACTTTAGGCTTAGCATGTATACGTGGGGTATTCTCCTCGCGTATATACGTCATCGACTCATGGCGACTCCGTTTCCACGTATTTTGGGAAGCAGGGCGTGATAGGGTTTTCTTGGTAGCAGAGCAAGACTTTTGACTTTCGATTTTTGAATTAAAGACGACCTAATTCTTACCGATGACGTGAGATGAGTTATATTTACACTGCAATAAACATGTACTATTCACACGATGATGCTAAGTCCACTTGAGAATTGACCATCCTCCCTTGGAAATCCATCTCTTTGATTTTTTGTTACCCTTATTTCAACTCTTTTTCTAGAGTAATCATGGTTCCATCTTGATTTTTATCCTTTTTCCTGATTCTATTTCCCTGATGTTGTCTTCTGAGTTTGGTCACTCTATGTTGAAGACGGCAGCAGATATTAGAGCGCGCAGTGGAAACGTGGTAGGCCCTTGATGCACCGAGAAGCGATGTGGAAGCTTCATCTTCTCCCTTAACTTGATTTTTACCATTTTCTACTTTATTGAAATTTCGGGGACCAAATTTTTTTAAGGTGGGTAGAATATAATATCCCTAGTTGATAATACGGCATTTGTAATTTTTTTCATATTTATTTGGTTTTACTTATTTTTTTATATTAAATATATAAATTATTTTGAAGTATTTAAACGTCAATTTAGCCTTATATGTACATTTAGCATTATTAGGTATTATCATTTTAATTACTAGCTACTATTTTTCCCATTACTATCATTACTATTATTATTGTAGTTGTTACTATTATTGTTAGTATTATTATTGTTATTATTGTTATTATTATGTTTAGTATTATTATTATTCTCTATTATTAGTGGTAGTATTGTTACTAAGTATTATTAGATAATTCTCATTGTTGATATTATTATTGTTGTTATTTTTATTACTATCTCATTTTGATTATTATTATCATTTATTATTGTTATTGTTATTATTATTCCCATTATTATTAGTGCTGTTATTAATATTATTATTTAATATTATTATTTGTATTATTGTTATTAGTGTTATAAATATTAATAACATTGTTATTATTTTTGATGCTATCACTAATTATGATTATTATTATTTAGTAGTAGTATCATTTCCTATTCCCTTTAATCCATGATCCTACCCTTTAGCCATAACCGTTTATCTATAACCATTACTCACTACCTAGTACTCAAACCCGTTAACCCAAGACCAAACCCAATAGCCCAATCCAACTCCTTTCTATTTATTTTTCCATTTTTCGCTAGCCCAGCCCATTGCTTCATCTCCTTTTTTATTTATTTCTTTTTTCATTTAAGCCCACAATCAAAACCACAAACCCTATGGTCCATCACTCTCCTATATTATCTTCCTCTAATCATAATCCTAACTAAACCCCAAATAAATCCTAACCTAATCCTAAATCCTAACCTAATCCCTATATAATCCTAAATTCAACCCTAATCATCTCCATCTCCTAACCACAGTCGTCCCATCTATTCCTTATCTCCACGCAAGCCTGCACCAAATCCCCCACGGCATCATCCATGCCGTCTTCTTCTTCCTGCAGCTCACCTCTGGCCTTGCCTCTTGCCGCATCTCCACATTACCTATGGCCTGGCCATCTCCTCCTGGTGCGCACCGACACCAACAACCCAATAGCACCACAGACAACCCCCATCCTCCTCCTCATGGCCTCTCCGGTAGCCGCAACAACCCCTCGGCGACGCCCCTTGCAGCCCACATCGGCGCACTCCCCTTGGCTGCCCTCTTCACAGCAGCAACACACACCCCACCTCTCCAGCGACAACTCGAAGCCGCGAGTCCTCATGGCCTGGCCAAGCCCTGAGTGTTGTTGCGCTATCTCCCCCGATCTCCAGCCACGCTGCCCCCCAGGCCGCAGTAACCTCCACGACAAGCTCCTGCACATCCTTCTCCCCTTGGCATAAACGGGACATCCATGCCAGGACATGCACTCCACCAAGCCCTTATCGTGCCTTTCCCCTCCTTGGCCTTTCTCCTCCTTGACCGAGCCAGACCACTTATCTTAGCCGCTGCCTCCTCCACCAGCGAGCACCCACGGCTCCTTAATCCTCTCCGGTGAGCCTCTGACATCGTCCGCCTTCTCCATCGACTCCGCCATGAACTCTCTATGGTCGGTCGTAAGTCCCCCCCTCTTTCTAGTTCTTTCTCTTTATATATTATGTGTGTGTATGTGTTTGTTATAATGTGTGTGTAATTATATTTGAGGTGTATATATATATTTTGGTGTGTTAAAATGTGTATAGGTGGGTTTATGTGTGTTTATGTATGTGTTTGGGTGAGGGTGCATGTGAATATTTAAATGTGTGTGCGTGAGTGTGTATTATGTGATTGTGGGTGCATTTTAATTAATGTGTATAATTGTATGTAAAATTGTATATATGGGTGTATGTGTACCGGATGTATGTTCGTGTGAGCTCATGTATTTGGTTGCATGTTACAGCGTTTCAGACTCGTTCGTGCGATCTGAAATTGGTAATGAGAGTTCGAATTGGTGCCCGTTATGAGCCTGATACACTGATATTTGAAGACCGACCCGCGAGATGACTTAGAGATTTGTATCAGTTCATGCAGCTGTAGTTCCTGCTCTGATACCAAATGTGGATCTAAAATACAATGTCAACACATATACTAAACAAAGAATGATTAGAGTTAAATAAATAACGAACTTGCAATAAAAGAAAATTAAATCTCAGAAAAGTTAAGCAAACGCAAACACGGGAGATTTATCCTAGTTCGGTCCTCATGACCTACATCCAGTCCCCAAGCCACCCGCTTGAGATTTTCCTTTATCCTTTGACTTTGTACACGCAAGATCAACACCTTGTATCCCACTTGACAAATCCCCTTTGCCAAATGTATACAACTCTTCTTACAACCAAGAAGACCACAACACCTTGTACACTTCTCTTCTACACCAAGAAGACGCTCTTGTACAATGCTTCCTTTGAGTGATTACAACCTTTCCTATAAGCTTTGATTCAGTATGTGATCGTGGACAAGGGCTATTATAGGTTGACTTTCAGAAATCTTCACTTTGGAGTAGGAATTTGGTGAAGAAACAGAAAGTGGGAACAGTTTTCAGAGAACCAGAATTTTGGCAGAGTTTTTGGTCAGAAAACTATTGATTTGAATTGATATGTTAACCCTAAGATAACAACCCTATTTATAGCTGAACTCTATGGTTAGTTAGGGTAGTTATTAGGACCATTTTGAATATTCAAACGTTGGATAACGTTGAAGAAAATACTAGAAAACAGAAACTGTCCAACAGTCAGAAACTGCCATTAGTCGACTTGACATATGGGGTTAGTCGACTAGGGTAGGCAAATTTCACTAGGTTAGTCGACTATAGAAGAGACCAAGTCGACTAGGTCATGATAAAATCAAAAGACAAGTTTCTGGAAACTGAAACTAGTCGACTAGAAGGAAGTATAAGTTGACTACATAAGTCTATTAGTCGACTATATAGACTGTTAAGTCGACTAATAGTACAAACAGAGAGTTGGTATGTTTCAGGACAAATATTAGTCGACTATAGAGTTTTGTCAAGTCGACTATAGTTGGTATTAGTCGACTAGTCATTTTGATAAGTCGATTAACAACCCTATTAGTCTGCTAATAAGAAGGGTCAAGTCTGCTAATAGCAAGGGCCAAGTCTATTAATAGGAAGGGTCAAGTCTACTAGTAGGTGATCAAGTCTACTAATAGGAAAGGTCAAGTCTACTAATAAACTAATGATGTGTATGTGTGTTTCAAGGCTTTTAACAAACTATTAAATATTACAATACACATCCATAGCAACACTCTTTGGAAAGTCTTGATCATGTAGAACTCTTGAATAGGCTTGTGCAAAAGAGCTCCATTGAAATGGCTTCACAAATGTATCATCAAAAGCAAGTTCCAACGGCAACAAAGACCAGAGAGTGATTCGGATCCAAAACAGCGTCATTTCATATGAGTATTTCCTTTTGTGTTATTTCCTTATTTACCGTTGTCAATAGGTATTCGTATTTTACTTGTATCATTTTTTTGACCATCTGATATATTTTATCAGTATGATTACATGTATCCCTTCATGAGACACCAATGAGTGCTCACATTATTTATTTAGTTGATATGAGCATTTATCAGCGTTATTTCATGTGTAGTTGTTCGCCGCTATTAATTCAGGATTAGTTGTAGTATACTTGAGACTGAACTTGATCTTGTAATTAATCTAGTTGTGATAAATCTTAAAATATAAATTGATTGGTATTGAGATTAGTCTGGTTCATATTTGAGGATAAATAGTATATTCATTTGAGGTATTTATCAGACATTATTTGGTGATTATTTGGTGAATTTGAACTTGCATGATAATTATCTGTTTATTGATGGTGAGTCTATGATAGCTAGATTTTTAGGTATCAGTTTCTTATATGTTTGGTGGTATTTAATATTACTTGGTAGTTCTTGATGTTACCTTATTGATATTGAGCACCAGATGCATATAAACTTTGTATCTTGGTAATGAGATATTAGACTTATGTCATTTCATGTGTAACCGTTTCAGATTCATATTTAGTTGTGATAAATTTAAAGATGTAACAGGATTGACTTGAGATTGAGTGGATCTATGTATGACTTAGTTAGAGTGGGTATTGACCTGAGTTTTGTATTCCTTTCATTAGATTCACGATTGATATGTAGATGGAATGTAGAATGGTTGGATTACGTTCAGATGTATGAATATGATACCCTTGACTCTGATATATACTATGGAACTAACTTTTAGACAGTTAGGAACTATTATTTCTGGAATCTCGCATTGATGAGTTTGACTGATGTATTGATGATTTTATTTATATTGACTTTTAGATGTAGAGATGATCTAGACTTCATATTGATCGAGGATGTTATACTCTTTAGTTATGATCTTGATTGGAATAGATAGCAATGATCAGCCAGATGTGGTGGAGTATTCATTTATTTCAGGTTGTTGAGACTCAGATACACCAGTGACTTAGAGGGTGGATATGTTGATGACTTTGAGGATCAGAACGAATTATTAGGTTATTGGACTTGTGATTTACAGTATCAAATACTATGATACAGACTTAGTATTTGATGTTCACGGTGATTATTGAGATTATGAGTTGAAGGACCATTACTGTTATATGCAATACATGTGGATGAGATCTTGATCAGTCCTATATAAGATTATACATTGACTAGACAGTGCAAGACTGTTATTAGTATTATTTCATGTTATTGATATCACTGAAAAAGTATTGTTAGACCGTAACACCATGTACAGTTCTATTGCTCATCATATACACGGTTACTATGACTATTTACTGTTCTTGTTACTGTTCACTATAATTATTGTTTATTGATATACTGTACTGTTATTGAGATTTTACTTACACACAAAAATATAAAATTTCAGAACTTAGAATAATAGTAGTGCAAGGTGTTCAATTCTACCGCTATAGCAAGTGGCTATGCGGGTCGTGATCCACAAGGAGAGACTAGCGATGGAAGCTTTTTTAGTAAGTTCTCTTTTATGCTACAATTAATGGTTAAAATTCTTCTTTAGCTTCTTAAAAGAAAAGAGAAAAATGGAGTTGCAGTTAAATTAGGAAGAAAGTGGTAGATTGAGAAGGTGGAGAAAATAGAAATGGATATGTACAAAGAAATTAAAAAAGAGTGAAAAAGATTTAGAAGATTGTGGTGTTGGTAATTTACACTAAAAAATTAAAAGAAAGAAAACTAAAAATTACTTACCTCCTTTGGCCCAATACTTACTTTGAATCTGTGGCAATGATGTTACCTTGAAGTAGAGGCGATCAGCGCATAGCCCATAAGAGTTGATTCCCGTCTCTTCCACATTATATCATCAAGACGATGCAAGTATGAAGTGACACAGAATGAGACTAAAAATCCATCGTCATGAGCTATGGTGGCACTCGCAAGGGCAAGACTCTTTCGATGCTATAAGACTCACTAGGATAGCAATTGATACCAAAAAAAAAAGTAGAAAGAAAGAAGAAGGACACAAAAAAATAAAGAAGAACTTACAAATGCAACTATAGATTCAATCTTATAACAATAAGAGAAAAGAAGAATAACTTACACCGGTGTCACTCTCAGTACAACATTCACTCTCGTTCTCCTATAAAACTCTGATCTCCTCTGAATTACATAAATAAAACTAAAAATTACATAAAACGAAAAACAAAAAACCTACGCTAAAAAGAAGGAAAAACTGGCCTAAAGTCTATCTCTGCATGGTCCTTCCTTTTTTGCCTTTGAGATTGCAGGTATTTATAGGAGAAATGCAGAAGGTAGAGGAGTATAAAGATAAAGGAAGCTGGCTATTACTGAATTTGAATCCTTCCCTTATCTCCAAACATGATTTGATGTGGATATTCCGTTCTGATCTGCAGCTTATTGCCGTATTTATTGCTAAATATAACTTATCAAATGACATAATTAGAAATAGTGATCAACTTAAGTGTTGTAGCCCTCTAAGTCCTTTTTTTGGATCATCTTGAATCATTAGATTTGAGTTTTGGTAGCGAACATTATGATTCAAATACTAAAATGTATCCAGCCAAAATCTGAGTCAAAATTGCTTCATCTTATCTGTAGATCTTCTCTCTATCCATTTACCCTTTAGATTTGGACTCTGTATTTGACGTTATCCTCGGTTGATCTTTAGCTTTAACCACTTGATTCACCAAAAACTGAATTTAACCAATTGAATTTGGGATTATCCTCCTCTAACCAAATAGATCTAGTTAAATATGAATTTAACTGATATTTATTCGATTTTATCCTCTTTCTCCCCATGATTATCTTCTGCAAAATAAACATTTAAGATAAGGAATTTAGAAGATTTATTACATGATAAATGTGGATATGTAATAAAGAATAATGCAATAAATGTGTGCAATCACACCCCCGCACCTATCTTTTGCTCGTCCTCAAGTAAAACAACAAAATAAAACTAAAAATTATTAAACCACTTTCGCAGGTCACGCGATTGCACTGAGCTTGTGCAACAAGCCGTTAAACCTCTAGGTTACCCCTAGAGGTCGAGTTTTGTCTGTGAGGGTTTTCAGTGGATTGCACCCACATAATCTATAAAGAAAGAAAAAAATGTTAATATTTTGAAAACACATTTTGAAAGAAAAATATTTGAAATATTATTGTAAGATTTAAGTAATCTATAAGTTATAGGAAAATTAAAATTTTCATTCCTAAACTTAGTCTCTATTAAAAAATTTGTTATCAATCAAAGTAAGGAGTTAAATTGTGCTTCTCATCTAGTCTATTACTTTACCTTTAGCATATGCACCTTCGTGACCGTGAAGTTTTGACTAAAGGTTCTTTAACTCTAACTCTTATAACTTATTTATATATGTATATTTTATTTTATTTTTGGTGGTATTATTCCTTAGTTCTATTAGGCTTTAATTGGTGACTCCCAAACCAAACAGTCTTGGGGCATCGGGTGAGAAAACACCCCAAAGACTCAAGGAATCGAGCAAACAAGGCCACAAAACTAAGGATTTTATCATATGAACCTCTTTCTGGTGTGAATACTTATGCTTTATGAGGCACAAATACCCAACTTAATCAGAGGATTTTTATAGATATAAATTTCTTTTTTTTTCAAACTTATCTAATCATCTTTTGCATAAATACAAAGGCTTGCTTAGGCCAAAGCACCTAGCTAATCAATAATTAGGTTTGTTTATTTTCATAGATATACATATATATACACACACACACACACACACATATATATTTATAAGACATAAGAATCTTTGTTTTTGAACCCTAAGTGTGTAAGTGTATAAAGTGCGCATATTTCATCAAGACAAAGATCAAGACTAAATTACTTTGACAAATTATCTTCCTAACTCTAAAAATCAAACAAATAATTTTATTTTGACCAAGTATAAGAAATCCTAATTATGATAACCTTATTCCTTAAAATTGACTTAATTTATTACAAAAAATATGTCAAAACATTATTTTTATTTTCAAAAGTTTTTTTTAAAAGCAAAGAAAATGTTAGTAATATTTTTTGTTTTTTTAAAAATGAAAACCTAAGTTATGTTAGAAACCTCCCCCACACCTATCTCATGCATTGTCCTCAATGTATGAATTAATGCATAGATGCATGAAAAAGAAGAAAGGAAAGGAAAATATTACCTTAAGGTGGTGGTTTCGATGGTGATCTGATTGGTTCACGAAATGCGGCCCAATCGAATTTGCGTGGAGTTCGGAGGAATCCACCAGAAATTTCTCTAATACAACCCACTAAAATGATGTATATATGAACGATTTTTATTAAAAAAATTTACCCCATCTAATTTTCAAAATTCACAAATAATTTTGGAGTCAATTTTATTAACACCCTTGTCCCAAAATGGAGTGTAAAAAGATGGAATGATTGACTTGGACTTAGAATGTACGAGAATTAATACCGACTCAGAAAAGTGACTTAAGTCAACTAAAGGTTCAGGAGTCGAGATTGGTTCAGGAAGTGGGTCCAAATCAAGAAGTTGAAACTCAAGTCCACATTCATTTCCAAACAATGGAATGTGACTTAACATTGGTAATTCAAGTTCAAGAATGACAGGTGTCGGAATCAAAGCTGACTCTAAAGTATTACTCAAGTTGGGTAACAAAACATGAATTAACATTGCTTTAGGAATTTGAACTGGATCACAAATTTAAGAATCTAGGTCACATTTCTCATTGAGTTCAATTTCATAAAAATTAGAACTTGCCAATTTGTTAATGTGACTTTCAAAAGTATGAAATTGGTCAAGTTCAATATGATGATTATAAAAGATTGGCAATTCAATTTCATGATGAATTGGCATAGGATCCAATGTTGACTCGGAAAAAGATTGAAATTAGGTGAAGATACCGGAGTCATTATGAAATCAGGAAGTAGAATCTAATTACCAAGTTTAAGTTCAAGATCAATTTCATTCTCAAGTTCCATTTTAGGAAAGGGATAACTTACCAAAATGTCAATTTTGTTTTCAAAATTTAGGGTTTGGACAAGTTCAAATGGGTGTGGTAAAATGGAATCTTGTTTTCTAAAAAAACATGATTCTTCGGCTCTAACAGAATGGTTAGCGACATCAGAAATGATCAAACGGTGAGAATGAAAAATTTTGACCATTATATCTATGTCATGATTACGAGCGATTTGAGCCTTAGTCATGGCTTCAAGCATCTTTTCATAGTCGATTGGTTCATCATTTTGTTGCGATTGGACTTGAAAAGATGAAGTTTTGTTTTAGAATTTGTGGTGAAATTGTAAGTCCGTCAGATTTTGTGATTGTTACTTGGACGCACGCATACTCATTTCCAAGATTGATGGTTTTCTATTTTGAACTGGTGGACTGAGTATGAATCATGGAAATATTGTGGACAAGGTGGATAAGAAGGACAAGTTGGTTGAAAATTAGACACGGGGGAGGTGAATCCCCATTGTCTCATTGAAGAGTTGAAATTATTTTGAAAATTATGGTCATAAGATTGGGGGCATGGGTTATATTGATTCAGATAAGACCAATACGGAACACTAGGTTAGTTAAAGTTATAATATGTCGGGTTGGTAATATCTGAAAAAGAGGTCGGGGTGTAATATGGATTACCATTAAAATTGAAAAAATTATTGTTATAAGCCATATCACACAGGAAATGTCAAATAAAAATAAGGAAAAATAAACAAATAAAAAGAAAAAATGTAACCTAAGTTAGGGTAAAGCATAGAACTAAAGGACTCCTAACTGGTTAGACTGTCCACGGGGGGTATATTGCTGAATCTGACCACAAGTTAATCGGCCAGGTAGGGGCAAGATTGGTGGGAGGTATTCGTGCTTAAAGTAACGGGACTAATTATGCCAAACTACCAGCCTTCGGGGTTTCGCCCCTCAATCTCAAACTTAGACATCGATTTGGCAAGAGTTAAATTCAAATAAACTTCCCCTTAGGTCAGTCTCCTATTTGAGTCCGAGATGTCCCTAGGGCCAACGTCTACTCAATTTTAGTTAGGTTTGGGTTAGTGAGTGAGGAGATTGTTTATGGGCTAAGGGAGGGTAATGACTTTCCCACCTTATCTTGTTTATAGGACAAGCCCTTAAATCAATTTAGTACAGTGTACAAGTATATAGAAAAAAAGTAACACTCAAGCAATATTTCATACAAGAATGAACCTTATACTAAATGCTATGCACGCATATCTTGTCTCAGCACTCTTCAACAGTAAATAGAAAATGTAACGAAATAGATGATTGAGAAATGAAAGTGATAAGAATTACCGTATAGATTTGGGCTAACGGGTCGTGCCTACAAGGAAGAATGCGATGAAAGCTTTTCGGTCTTTTTGTTTAGAAAGCTAAGAATGGTGCTGATTTTTTAGTTGAAAAGAGAATGGAGAGAAGGGAAGTGATTTAAAGAAAAACTTAAAACTTAGAGAAGGTTTTGGAAAAGGTGATTTTGAAAAGCTTGATGAGTGATTTGTTGTTTTTAATATAAGAAGAAGATCTGGGCTCACTATCTCATTACTCAACGATGTGTTCTTCACTTGAAATTCTTAGTTCCTCAACTTAATCATAGGCAAAAACTTAAGCTTGAGTTAAGAAAGTTTTAAGTAAAGCACATAAGATAGTTTGAAAAACTTAACTCTTTTTTTTAAGAAACCATTTTGAATTGAATGTTAAATCATCAAGTATTTCAAGCATGAAATAAAAACAAGTTCAAGAGATGTTTTAAAAGGAGTACAAGTTTAGAAATCCAATCCCATCCTCATGTGCCTTCAAGAACACTTTCAAAGAAGAAAGGCTTAGTTTAGGCATACATATGATTCCATTGGGTCTTTACATAAAAATCATTCAAAAAGAAGAGGGATCGAATAAAGGAACAATAGTGAGCCCAGTTAGCTACTCGTGGAAGATGAAAAATAATATATGAAAATAAAGCAAGACATACCCGTGAATTGGAGTGGAAGAAGAGAAAGCTTGATCCTTTTATTGATGTCACTTCAATCTTCAGATTACAGTCACTCTATCCCTCTCTCTCACTGGTATTTGAACTGAACTATAAATTATAAAGTAGAGATACAACTTCTATACTATCTAACAAAGAGCCTAAATCTTAAAAACAAAGAGAAAATCTTAAAGTAATTTCCGGTCCCTTTTTCTCTAAAAAATACAGTACTTATAGGCAAAACTCAAAAGAGGGAGGCGTATCGAGATAGGGGGAGCAAACGCTCCCCCAACAACAATCAAAAGACCATGGAAATACGGCTTCGGCCGTGTTTTCGTGGTCTGGCTGTGGCCAGGTGGCCACAGCCTGGGGGTACACCTCCTAGTTTTGTTATCTGGCTTTATCTACTGTTGGTTTTCTGCTTTCAGCTCTATGATTTGATGAAACAGCCTTTGATCTTTGGCTTCATCATTTGATTTGAGAAGATTCATTTTAACCGGCTTTCAACCTCTCTGATTTTCCATGACCTGCCCTGATTTCCTAATTTCAAAATAATTCTAAATTAAATCAGAATTTGATCAGCTTTTAGGCTCGTTTCTCTTTCCTATCCTTTAGAAATTGGCCTGAATTTTATAAAGAGAAATAAGACTTATTAATATAATTTATTTAGATAATAAACATGATAATGTGACACTAAATATGCAATATATGTGACCGATCAGTAGACACGTGCCTAAATGCAAAGTCTAAATCATTTTTAGAATTTACAATCAATCTTTTACTGTTATTGTTAGAAATGTATGTACAGTGAGTCAAATAAGGAAATAAATTGCTACAGATATTAAACTTTATAATTCAGCCAACATGCAGAAAATACAGGTTAGTAGTTAACTCAGATTACCACAGGAATGTATCAAATCTGAGGGCTTCTGAGCTCTACTTTCTTGAGCAGAGTCAAGGGCCACTTATATGTCCACTACAGCAAAAATTCCTTGTTGTCAAACCTGTACACAAAGAACAAAGAAGAAAGTTAACCAAAAATGTAAATATAAAAAGAGAATAACTTACCGTCCCTCCACGGCAACGGCGCCAAAATTTGATTGAGGTTTTACTTGCACACAAAAATACAGAATTTCAAAACTTAGAATAATAGTAGTGCAAGGTGTTCAATTCTACCGCTGTAGCAAGTGGCTATGCGGGTCGTGATCCACAAGGAGAGACCAGCGATGGAAGCTTTTTTAGCAAGTTCTCTTTTATGCTACAATTAATGGTTAAAATTCTTCTTTAGTTTCTTAAAGGAAAAAAGAAAAATGGAGTTACAGTTAAGTTAGGAAGAAAGTGATAGATTGAGAAGGTGGAGAAAATAGAAATGAATATGTACAAAGAAATTGAAAAAGAGTGAAAAAGATTTAGAAGATTGTGGTGTTAGTAATTTACACTAAAAAATTAAAAGAAAGAAAATTAAAAATTACTTACCTCCTTTGGCCCAATACTTACCTTAAATCTATGGCAATGATGTTACCTTGAAGTAGTGGCGATCAACGCATAGCCCATAAGAGTTGATTCCCGTCTTTTCCACATTATATCATCAAGACAATACAAGTATGAAGTGATACAAAATGAGACTAAAAATCTATCGTCATGAGCTATCGGTGGCACTCGCAAGGGCAAGGCTCTTTTGATGCTATAAGACTCACTTGGATAGCAATTGGTACTAAAAAAAAAAAGTAGAAAGGAAGAAGAAGGACACAAAAAATAAAGAAGAACTTACAAATGCAACTATAGATTCAATCTTGTAACAATAAGAGAAAAGAAGAATAACTTACACCGGTGTCACTCTCATTATAAGCTTCACTCTCGTTCTCCTTTGAAACTCTGATCTCCTCTGAATTTTATAAATAAAACTGAAAATTACATAAAAAGAAAAACAAAAAACCTACACTAAAAAGAAGGAAAAACTGGCCTAAAGTCTATCTCTGCATGGTCCTTTCTTTTTTGCCTTTGAGATTGCAGGTATTTATAGGAGAAATGTAGAGGGTAGAGGAGTATGAAGATAAGGGAAGCTGGCTATTTTGAATTTGAATCATCCCCTTATCTCCAAACTTGATTTGATATGGATATTCAGTTCTAATCTGCAGCTTATTGGCGTATTTATTGCTCAATATAACTTATCAAATTACAGAATTAGAAATAGTGATCAACTTAAGAGTTGTAGCCCTTTAAGTCCTCTTTCTGTATTATTTTGAATCATTAGATTTAAGTTTTGGTAGCGAAAGTTTTGATTCAAATACTAAAATGTATCCAACCAGAATCCGAGTCAAAATTGCTTCATCTCATCCATTGATCTTCTCTCTATCCATTTATCCCTTTAGATTTGAACTCTATATTTGACGTTATCCTCGGTTGATTATTACCTTTAACCACTTGATTCTCCAAAAACTGAATTTAACCAACTAGATTTAGGATTATCCTCCTCTAACCAAATAGATCTAGTTAAATATGAATTTAACTGATATTTATTTGATTTTATCCTTTTTCTCCCCATGATTATCTTCTGCAAAATAGACATTTAAGACAAGGAATTTAGCAAATTTATTACATGATAAATGTGGATATGTAATAAAGAATAATGCAATAAATATATGCGATCAACTGTATCTGTCACTGCATTGTCCCAGTATTCTAATAACAGGGATATTGATTATTATTATTACTGAATTAAATAATAATGTAAATTGAAAACTTACACCAAGATTGGGAAAATTGATGGAGGAGACAGCGTTTGTATTTTGGTGGACCTAGGATACATGTTGCGTAGCCAACTTACGGTTCCACTGCAGGGTTTAAGGGTAACTGACATCCTATCTGTTTATTGTTCCACAGTGTTACTATGAGTACTGTTCCACAATGATACTGTGAGTACTGTTACTGACTACCTAGCGGTAGGGCCTGATTTAGTGTCAGGCATCTGGGCCGTGGTCTCGGGTATTTATGGGACCCAAATAAAGCATGGATAATGTCTCTAACCAATCAATTTCAATAACTTAGAATCTCGATTGACACGTGTAGTAGGCATAGTATGGGATACGTCTATTACATGTGGCAATTGATATTCGCTAACATAATAAATAATAACAAACTGTTTATAATGTACCGATACTGATTGTATTCACCCGACGCATGTATACATGTTATGACTGACACCTGACTGTACTCATGTCCTGATTGTACATATAGTTCTGATATAAAATATCATTACTGATACATGTATGCTATGTTGGATACCCGGTGATACACATGATATGATTGGACATCTAGCTCTGTTACTGACTGCCTTATTTACTGTCTATTTATGTTATGCTTGTTATTTTAGTCTTATTTCAGTATATATATTATCTTCATATGCTCACATGTTAAATGCACGTGCACCTTCCCCTTTATTTTACACACTCATTGGGTCACTTTCTGGCGACCCTGGATTTGCACGTCCAGATATTGAATGTTTTATTTTCTTTGATCAAGTGTTTGATGAGACTGTAGATGTTACGAGTAGCTGGAGTTTTTTTTACCTATTCTGGTATTCTTGTCTTCCTATTTATTCTTATTATTTCTATAGTTTCTTTGATTCTATATCAATATCAGTCATTATCCATTTCTTATTCATATGTTATCATGTGTAGATACTTATATGTGATACTGCAGTGATATTGATTTATTGTAGTAGATTTTATAGCTTGTTTAGGTTACTTTATGCTTAGCGTGTATACGTTGGGTATTCTCCTCATATATATACATCGCCGACTCTGTCACGACTCCGTTTCCATGTATTTTGGGAAGCGGAGCGTGACAAATGGATTGGGATTTGACAAAATCTTTGTCGGGTGTTTCTTTGGGAAAGATTGGTGCTAATGCCACTTACCTAGCTGGCCATGGTAGAGAAGTTATCGAATTCAACCCGGGTTGGTCAGATCCAAGTATCCATTAGGAGAGACTCCTCAGCGGGCGGCTACCTTCATCAATCAGTTTTTATTGCTACGAAGGATAATTTCCTATGGTGAATTTCGTGCGATAGGATGTATTCACTCTAAAAAGAAGCAATGGTGGTCAAGGATGGTGAGCTTCACCCTTGCACAATTTGAAGACTTGTTATGGTAAGTGGATTTATATGGGGCTGTCAGGACCGTCATGCATGGTATCCCACATAGCAATCACTATTTTTATGCTGCATTGGATTATAATCCAGGGACGTGTACGTTCTTTACTCCCATCGGAGAGATGGGGTTCGCCTTGCATGAGATGTACGAAATCTCAGGGCTAGTGATGGGGGACGCTCCTTATGAAGAATATGTCCCATCTACAGAGAAGTTGCATGTACTGAAGAAGGATGATTCTTTGGTATATGAGATCTACTAGAAATTACTATGTCACTTCCATATTTGTGCACAGACAGCCAACTGGAGGTCTGGAGGAATCAAGAAAATGGCGTGGGCGAGCTATCTTTTCTATGGTCTGAATGACAAGATCGGTCCAGTAACTCGTTTGGCACCCAACACGGATGAAGAGACAGAAGAAAGGATCAGCGCATCTACCAGCTCATACACCATGGAGTCAAATGAGGACACCTTCAAACCTGATGTCATTTTTGAAAGTTTTCATCATCAGACTAGGGTTCAAATTCCTAATAGAGCTTTGCTGGCAGGATTTCTGATGATATGGCTGAAGCGACGCGTGGTGCAAACACTCCCTCATGAAGTAATTGTTACCGACGTGGTGTATCCGGCAGTTTTGTTGGCGCATGGCCGGTCTATAGCCCTCCCCAGCAATGGTGGGCTGCATTCAAAGTGGATTGCGGGTGCCGACAAGAAGCTTCTGTCAGGTGGAAGCTTTTGTGGATAAAGATGGCAAGCCCCAACTTAAAATGCCCCATCCTAGAGTCGAGCTGTCATACACATACCTGATGGCCCGGTATATATACATTGTCCATCATTGATGACAGTGGTATCAGCGCCAGAAGTTTCATGCCATTTGTGCAGAGGTTAGAGAACTTGAGTTGGATCCACTCTTATATGTTTTTATCCGAAGAACTATTCTGAGTGGATCAAACTACCAGCTTTCCAGGTGTTTCCCTGATATCCCCGATGCATCTTATTGGGATAAATTCTTAGACTTCACAGGTCTGGACGGATTCACTACTCTGTCTTCTGGGATCTTCTGGTGGTTAATTAACATCCAGCTTGGGTATTTGATCTTTCGACAAGGTAATGTATGCACGATCGAACCAAATATGCCCAGTCAGTTTGCCAGGCAATTTGGATACGATCAATTGTATATTAGAAATCCAAATGCGAATATTTGTTTTAGCGGGAATCTATTTGAAGTTGCCCATGTATGGTATTATAGTTCAGTTGGAGGGACAGGGGCCATCTTCAGTCTTCCTCAAAAGACTCCCAACTCCTACATGAGTCACGGCTTCTATACATGGTACATCATTGCCAATACGGTGCCTAGCTTTGGCATAAACACCTTGTGCATCAACGCTATCAAATCCATGTACAATGCCCGAAGAGGTCCCAATGCTTCATGGATACAGGAGGTGAACGAATATTTAGAGGCTGAGAAGGAGGCTGGCAGATATGAAGCGGCCCAAGATTTAGAGCATGGTATAGAGACCACTGAGGAATGTTCAGCCAGAAAATCCTGCCAAGCCGTGGTGAAGCGTGCCCAACCATCTTCCTCTGAAGGTGGTTCAAGTCAAAAGAAGCCATGAAAAGGGTCTGAAGCTGAAGTTCCATCGTAGGGAGCTTCTCAGTCATGGATGGGTCTTGAGAAGATCATCTCAGGTAATGAAGATTCGGAAGAATCCCTGCCATTTCAGTAGCGATAAAAGTTGCAGAGAAACCTCAATTGGAAGTTGCATCAGCATCTTTGATGACCTCAGAAGAAAGAAGCAAAAATGCAACCAGGCTCTCCAAGCATTATGATGCCGGCCCTGAAGATCCCTGAATGTAGTCCAACAACTAAGCCAATTGATGGCAAACATTCAATTACCAAGGCTCTCTCAGTTCAAGTATTGTCTTCGTTATCCGATGGAGACGACTATAATATTGGTTATGAGCCGCTCCTCATGATGCTAGCAAATTCTCCCATATGACAGAATAGGAGATGCAAGTAGCTGCCTCAGAGACAGAACTGCCATCCAAGGAGATTGCTACCACTTAAGGTATTCTTTCTTTTTCATCTATAACTTTTCTTCTCAAACATATAGATGTTATTTTAACACCTGCTTGGATGACCCTTTGCAGAGGCTATCGCTACTAATGAAGGTGAACCTCCTCAAATATCATTGAAATAATTGAGGGACTGACCCAACTGGAGGGTTCAATAGTTCTTAAGATCAGCACTGAGGTTGTCCCTGTGAGCACAACATCTGTGGCCAGGGAATCTTCTCAGCCACGGGAGCTGCAGGAGGATTTGCCATCTCCGTCTCCTCAACCTGGTAAGATATCAGAATTTGATATTCTTACTCTTAACATTGTCACTGACATCATCATAATGACTACAGGTAATGTTGCACCGGCTCAAGAAGAAGAGCTTATAATAGATACCAGTGCAAAGGACATTCCTATTGAGGCTGCAACAAGAAGGCCCTCACTGTGGAGCCTGTTCTTAAGGCTGCTACACAAGAAGCTATTACAGTTTCC
Source organism: Agave tequilana (assembly GCA_038442645.1). Classification (NCBI taxonomy): domain Eukaryota; kingdom Viridiplantae; phylum Streptophyta; class Magnoliopsida; order Asparagales; family Asparagaceae; genus Agave; species Agave tequilana. Next base: position 85,409 of record JAVJIF010004636.1, read on the forward strand.
AATCCTGAAGCTCCTGTGGTAACCTCGGAGATGAAGCAGCTTCTAATTCAACTTGCTCCTGTACTTTTGGAGGGACAAGCGCACCACCCTTGACTTTTGAGAGTACTTCTATTATAATCGTAGAGACTAGATCAGGAAGTGCTCCTCCGGTACTGACATTGGCTATGGACATCCTAGATTAACTGACCCTTCAAATGGTCGAACAGTTCTTCACCATGATGAAGTATTGCACTGAATTAGTACTCACTGGGTGAAGTTCCTTTGAGTTCGCACGAACACTCCTCGAGAACTAGGTCGAGAACATCCGACAGACTGGGCGTTCTGATCAAGCGAGAGCGTATCAAGTATTGGTGGAGTGACTGGGAATGTACTCAAAGGATCTGAGGAACTTGAAAAGTGCCAATCCAGTTAGTGAAGCTCAACAGGTGTTCAGCAGGCTCCGCGCCACTCAAGAATAAGAACAAAAAGAGGTCGAGGGACAGATAGCTGAGGAAGCTCGTTATCTTGATGATTCCATGGCCAGCTATCAAAATCTGACAGATGACCTTTAGTGATCTGAGCTTGTCGCCAAGAATGCAGAACGTGTGATAGCAAGTGCTCGAGCTGCGATTGCTAAGGCAAAAACCTTAATCCATGACAACAAGAAGAAGCTTGCGAATGAGAAGAAGAATATGGAGGAGCTCGAGGCCACCAAAAGTCAGGTACAACAAGAGCTCGATGTTCACACTTCGAAATTGGAAGCTCTTCAGGCACAACTTGCTATGAAAAAGCTTTTATCAGATGACGAATTGAGGGTCCAGGCTCTGGCTGAGGTTGAGAAGGCATGCCAAAGGGATATTCTACACTTCAAGGACCAAATAAAATCTCTCGCTGAGCAAGAATTACTTTTTGTCTTTTCCTCTTTTGTAACACTCCATCTTATTGAATAAGAAAGTATTTGTATCACTTTTATAATTTTGATATGAATAATAGAAGTGATAATTTTTCCTTCATCTTGTTTGATGTTCTTTTTGTATTTGAAAATCAGACAAAGGAAAGTGATTGAATTTGATTGCTAGAGGTGGCGATTAATATAGCAATTCAAAGTTTGATAATTTCGTTAGGAAATTTGAGAAGGTTACTGTCAAAGGTGTGACGCTAACTTGACAGGGATAGAATTCGTGATTTGAACGAATTTTGTTGACTTGCTATTATAGTCTATCTAAAAATCATTAAAGACAAGTCATTAGATGCAAACCTCCTAACATGAAAGTCACGTTTTAATTAAAACGTGGACCTCACGTCCAAGAAGAAACGCAAACTTTAGATGCGGGTCTGAGGAACCTCGCGTCCCACTTCAAACACGGGTGTGAGCAACTCCATGCCTTATTTCAAGTGCAAGTTTGAACAACTCTGCACTCCACTTCAAACGCGGGTCAGAGGAATCCTGCATCTTACTTTAAACGCGAGTCTGAGCAACTCCGCATCCTATTTCAAGCGCAAGTCTAAGCAACTCTGTGCTTCACTTCAAACGCGGGTCCGAAGAATCATGCGTTTCACTTCAAATGCGAGTCTGAGCAACTCTGCTTTCTATTTCAAGTGCATGTCTGAGCAACTCTGCACACCACTTCAGACGCGGGCTGAGAAACTCTACGTCTCACTTCAAACGCAGGTCTGAGCAACTCCGTGTCTATTTTAAGCGCAGGTCTAAGCAACTCTGTGCTCCTCCTCAAACGCAGGTCTGATCAACTCCGTGTTCTAGCAGAGAGGCGGGTTTAAGCCCTGCGTTTATGCAAATGTGAGGTCCGTGTCCAGTGCAAGATCCGAATTTCTGCTATAACTGATTCCCATTACTGGGTTAATTAACTCTCCATGTAATGTCAGAGTTAATTGATTGAGATTTTAGAATTTGTAAATAAGAAGAATGAGTTGTAGAGTTCTTAGTCTCAATGCTATCCGCTGTAGCAAGGGCCAAAGCGGGTCGTGATCCTCAGGGAAGGATGCGATGCAAGCTTTTCGGCCGATTCCTCTGTATGCTTTGAATAAAACAAAGAAGGGATTAGATTTGAAGTGTATATGAATAAAGAAGTATGGATTTTACTGATCTACTACCACACAACCCACCATGCAAGTCTTGGATGTTGAATTTCATCTTGAGATAAATGTGATTTACCCTAGATTATTAAGAGTGATTCAAGCAAGAAAATATGATACTAGAATCTAACTAAGTTGCATTATCAAAAACTAAACAATGTTTCATCCTAACATCTAAGTACAGCTTAAGAAAAGACTAATCTTAAATTTAGGTTGTCCTAGTTCTTAAGTATGAAGGCATGAGGAGTTATTTAAATGTGCAACCTAGATTAAGAAATCTAATCATCAGTTTAATCTTCAAGAAAAACAATCTTTAGACCTAGGGTTTCTAAAAACTGGTCATCAATCGATTCAAATCCTAACTTGCCCTAGGGTTGCTTAAGAGATCAGCAAACCACACAAAGAATTAGTTAGACATCATTTTTTTTATAATTATTTTTTTATATTGTTTTTTTATTTTCTTTTTTAATTAGAAGAAAAGAAGAAGAAACAAAACAAGAGATCACAGATGAAAACCGAAGCAATTAATCGCAGAGAAAAGAAAATAAAAATTGACAAGAATTAAATATGCAAAAGAAAGTAACTTTATTCGAAAGTATGTCTCCAAATACAAGCTCCTTCTTCTCCACAAAGCCTTTAAAACGAAATTACAACGTGCAGAAATTTAAGAAAAAGCTAAAGAAAAACCCTAATCTTCTCTGGATGCCCTCCCTGTTGCGTCTGCAGGGGTATTTATAGGTGCAGAAGGTGATAGAGTCCCGGATAAACTCCTCCACGAAATCTGTTCCCTAGACTCATCTTGTTTGTCGCGGAAACGCGGCTTGGGCCGCGTTTCCGCGGCCATACAGTGGCAGATGGCCACGCGCTTTGGCGCGTGGCTTCTCCTGGTCCGTCCATCTGGGCGTATGCTTCTGGAAGCTGGATCCTGGCTCTTCATTTTCGATTTTCGAGATAACTTAGAAATCAAGTTACCCTAAATTCAAATCCCTTCAAAAACGAATCTCATCCTTGCACTCTTATTTATCCTCATCCACCAAGCATTTAGGGTAGAATAGAATTCTATCCTTTCCCTCTTTGTAGTATTTGTAATTATTACAATTTGTATTTGCACTTTTGACTTCTTGTAATTGCACTTTTGCACCTGGGCTTGGACTTGGGCTTGAATATGGGCTTTTGGGCTTCATTAAGCTTTAATTCTTTATTTAATTCAATACTCAAGGCCTGCACACATTAAATAACAAAATATTAGTAAATGTGCAGAATTATATGAATAAATATGAAAATGTGATGGTAAATATGATGACAATTATGCATTTTTCACTACCAATCACACCCCCACACTTATCTTTTTGCTCGTCCTCGAGTAAAAATCAAAAGAAAAAGAAAAACTAATCTAGCTAACTCACTTTCGTAGGAATCACGGTTGCACTTAGCATGTGCAACAAGCCGTTAAACCCCTAGGTTACCCTAAAGGATGAGTGTTGTCTCGTGAGGGTTTTCAGCGGATTACACCCACAAAATCCATAAAAAGGAAAATATTTGAAATATATTTGAAGAGACTAAGTAGGCTATAAGTTTTAGGATTATCATTTTTATTCATTCTTAAACTTAGTCTTAATAAAGTAAAATTGTTATTCATTTTAGGTAAGGATCACAATTGAATGTTTGTATAGTCTTTTCGTTACCAAAAATCATATGCATCCTTGTAACTTTGCTAGGAATTCCTTAACTTGGACTCTCATGCCTCTTTATTATTTTATAACTTCATCTAATTTTCTTTCGTGTAAGTATCAAGGCTTCTTGAGGCCCTCATACCTAACTAATTGACTATTAGATGTGTTAATATAAATTTTTTTTTAGCATGTATAACTCATCTAATTTTCTTTCGTGTAAGTATCAAGGCTTCTTGAGGCCCTCATACCTAACTAATTGACTAATAGATGTGTTAATACATGTATAATATTTCTCAGTTTTTTTAGGTTTTCTAATCCACCCATGTAGCGAACTTAAAGTCGGTGGCTCCCAAACGGTAGGTTTTAGGGCACCAGGTGAGAAAACAACCCCGCAGACTCAAATTCGAGTGAACTAGGCCACAAAACTAAGGGCTTTATTTTATTCAGAACCTCACCTTTAGGCGTGAACACTTTTGCTTCTTGAGGCACATGTATCCAGCTTAATTAGTGATATATATTATTATTATTATTTTTTTTATGAGGCACAAGGGTCTTTGTTTTGGAATCCTATATATGCACTAGGTATGCACATTTCATTAAGGTAAAAATCAAGACTAATTACTTATTCAATTTCTCTTCCTATACCTAAAAATTAAACATTTATTTATTTTGACCAAGTTTTTCGAAATCCTAATCATGACTTTCCTAATTCTTAAAACTAACTTAGATTTCTTTCAAGAAATAAATCAAAGTATTGTCCTTTTTATAAAAAAATTTTTTATTTTTTTAGAATAAATAAAGAGAAAAAGAAAAATATTTCTATTTTTTTATATAAATTTTTTTTTCTTATATATTACATACCCTTCCCCCACACTTGTTTCATGCATTGTCCCTAATGTATGAATGAAATGCATGGATGCATGAACTGGCAGAAAGATATAGTTACCAATACAGTGGGTCAAAAAGACCCATGGCTGCATTTACTTCCAGTACTGACTCCAAAAAGATTTTAAGACGTTGACCATTTACCTTGAATGCATTGCCATTTTTGGGGTCGTAGATCTCTATGGCTCCGTGTGGAAACACAGTCTTAACAATGAAGGGCCCTGTCCATCCTGACTTCAACTTACCGGAAAGAGATGAAGTCTAGAGTTATAGAGTAAAACTTTTTGTCCTTGGACAAAAATTTTTCTCGTGATGAACTTATCGTGAAAAACCTTAATCCTATCCTTCGCAATCTTCGCATTGTCGTATGCTTCGTTCCTCAATTCCTCTAGTTCAGAAATTTGCAATTTTCGAAGCTCAACGGTCTTATCTAGATCGAAATTTAGCTGCTTAATTGCCCATAAGGCCCGGTGCTCTAGCTCAACAGGAAGGTGGCAAGCCTTTCCAAAGACTAGTTTGTAGGGAGACATTCCTAGAATCGTCTTAAAGACAGTCCTATATGCCCATAGGGCATCCACCAGTTTGGTGGACCAGTCCTTCCTATTCTGATTCATAGTTTTCTCCAAGATGAGCTTGACTTGCCTATTGGAAACTTCTACCTGTCCGCTAGTTTGAGGATGGTAGGACGTAGACAACTTGTGAGTTATGGCGTATTTTCGCATAAGAGCTTCAAAAGTTCTATTGCAAAAATGCGTGCCATTGTCACTAATGATGGCTCGAGGGGTTCCAAAGCGCGAGATGATATTTTCTTTCAAGAATTTGAGAACAACTTTGTTGTCATTTGTTGCAAGGGACGGCTTCAACCCATTTTGATACATAGTCTACGGCCAACAAGATGTATTGGTGCCCAAATGAATTAGGGAAGGGTCCCATAAAATCAATGCCCCAGACATCGAAAAGTTCTACTTCTAGAATGGATTTAGGGGCATCATATTTCGTTTGAAAATTCTTCCTATCATTTGACATCTTGTGCAAGTTTTGCAATACTCGAATGCGTCTTTGAACACAGTTGGCCAATAAAAGCCACTTTGCAGGATCTTTTCGGCAGTTTTGCGGGGACCAAAGTGTCCACCGGAAGCGAACTCATGACAAAAAGCTAGAACGCTTCTAGTTTCCTCGTCGGGGACACATCTCCTAATGATTTGGTCGCTACAAATTTGAAAAGATAAGGAACTTCCCACATGTAATACCGGACTTGAGACAAGAATCGGTATCTATCCTGTTTTGACCAATGAGGTGGTGTTTGGTTTGTGACTAAGTAATTTACTATGTCAGCAAACCATGGTTCCTTAGAGATTGCTAGAAGTTGTTCATCGGGAAAATTGTCATTGATGGGCAGTTCGTTGGAGGGTGCATTAGGCACGCGAGAGAGATGGTCTGCGATAATATTTTCAACACCTTTTTTATCTCGAATTTTGAGATCAAATTCTTGAAGGAGAAGGATCCAACGAATGAGTCGGGCCTTCGCATCTTTTTTTAGTATAAGGTATCGAAGTGCAGAATGGTCAGTGAAAATCGTGGTCTTAGTCCCAAGTAGGTATGGGCGGAATTTCTCCAAAGCGAACACTACTGCCAAGAATTCCTTCTCGGTTGTAGTATAGTTCATTTGGGCGTCATTGAGCGTCCTACTCGAATCGTAGATCACGTGCTGCTTGTTATCCTTACGCTGTCCTAAGACAGCACCTATCGCAAAATCTGAGGCATCGCACATGATCTCAAAAGGTTTGGACCAGTCCGGAGGTGAGATGATAGGTGCAGAGATAAGTTCCACTTTCAAATTCTCCCACGCACTATTACACCTATCATCAAAGATGAAGGGCACGTCTTTAGCTAGAAGGTTAGTAAGGGGTCTAGCAATTTTGCTAAAATCCTTAATAAACCTACGATAAAACCCAGCGTGTCCTAAGAAAGACCGAATGTCCTTCACGCATCGTGGAAGTGGAAGTTTGGCTATGATCTCCACCTTGGCCTTGTCTACCTTAATCCCTTCCCTAGATATCTCATGACCTAGGACAATCCCATGCTGCACCATGAAGTGACACTTTTCCCAATTGAGGGTCAAGTTCTTTTCGGTGCACCTATTCAGCACTAGCTCCAAGTGATGGAGACACTGGTCAAATGAATTCCATAGACGGAGAAGTCGTCCATGAAAATCTCTAAGAAACGCTCGACCATATCAGAAAACAGGCTTAACATACAACGTTGGAATGTGACGGGGGCATTACATAAGCCGAAAGGCATTCGACGGTAGGCAAATGTCCCAAATGGGCACGTGAACGTTGTCTTTTCTTGGTCCTCCGGGCTATAGGGATTTGGTTATACCTGAATAACCGTCCAAGAAACAGTAATACTCATGACCGGCTAATCTTTCCAGCATTTGGTCGATAAATGGGAGGGGAAAATGATCTTTCCTAGTGGCGGCGTTCAACTTGCGGTAGTCTATGCATACTCTAACCTTGGTAGGCAATCATGATTGCACTAACTCATGCTTGTCGTTTTCTACCACAGTAAAGCTGGACTTCTTAGGGACCACATGCATTGGGCTAACCCATTCGCTATCGGAAATGGGATAAATGATCCCATTATCTAACAGTTTCACTATTTCGGCTTGTACAGCCTCCTGCATAAGTGGGTTTAGCCTACGCTGTGGATCCCTCTTCGGTCTAACCCCTTCCTCTAGATGGATACGATGCTGGACTATCGTAGGGCTCAGTCCTTGATATCTGCCATAGTCCAACCAAGCTTCCCTATGTCCCAAGCATTGTCCAAGATCCCACTCCCCTTATTAGTCAATAGATGCAGATGCAACTATGACCGGTAACGTCTCTTGTTCACCTAGGTAGGTGTACTTAAGATGTTTAGGCAAGGCTTTTAACTCCAAAGAAGGAGGTGGCTCGATGGGTGGAGGTGTTAAGCTAGAATCTCCCATCTCTATAGAACTCAGATTTGATTCCCATTCGATCTCATCAAGGCTGAGATCACTTGCTTCTAAGTCTTCCTCTTCCTCTGACTCTAGTGTGATCTCCTCATTGTGCTCACTCATCATGTTTTCAATGAAGTTAACCTCAAAGGGTTGGTCGGTCACATCGTAGGGATGCTTACCTAGTTGAAAACATTGACTTCCTTGGTCATATCCCCAAAAGTCAATCTCATGGATCCGTTTCTACAATTTATAATTGCATTTGCGGTTGCTAGGAACGGTCTTCCTAAGATGACGGGAGTTTGGGACCTAGGATTAGACACAGGTTTGTCTCTAAAACAATGAAATCAACTGGGTAAATGAATTCTCCCACCCGTATGAGAACGTCATTGATCTCTCCCTTAGGAACTTTGATTGAGCGGTCAGCCAACTGAATAGTAACTTGGGTCGGGTTGAGTTCACCTAATCCAAGTTGTTGATATACGGAGAGAAAGGGAGCAAATTGATGCTAGCTCCTAAATCGATGAGTGCTCGATTGATTTCGGCTCGACCTATGGTGCAAGAGATGGTGGGGCAACCAGGGTCCTTATACTTAACAGGGATCTGGTTGGACAATAGCTCACTAATGTTAGTGGCTAGAAAAACCTTCTTAGGCACATTAGTCTTTCTTTCTTGGTGCACATGTCCTTAAGGAATTTGGCATAACTAGGGACCTGTTGGATTGCATCAAGAAGTGGGATGTTGAGCCTAACTTGATTGAACACCTCTAATAATTTCTCCATATGCACATTGTTGTTGCTTCTAAGCCTATTTGGAAATGGAGCTATAGGCTGGTGCACCTGACCTGCTGACTTTTCAACTTCAGTTTCATTGGAGCTGGGTGGAGAAGGAGTGGAGCTAGATGGAATGGAGGACTGAGATGGATCCTGTGGCATGGATACTTGATTATCAACTTGTTTCCCGATCTGAGTGTATGAACCATGTGACACTGGTTTGGGTCTTGAGCCTCATTGGCTGGCCTAGGATTCCTAGGATTTGGCAATGGTTGACTCGGTAGGGTACCCCTCTGTCTCTCTTGCTGGTTCAATTGGATCTCTATCCTAGTTAAGACTTGAGCCAGCGTGTCGTGGCTTTTAACTAGAGTGTCCATCTTTCTTTCCAAATTTGAGAGTCTTGTTTCCATTTGCGAATTTGGAAAGATTGTTGAGGATTTTGACTAGGAAAATTTTGTTGATAGGGGCGGATTTTGAAAATTGTTAGAGAATTTGGGCCTAATTTGATCATTGTTGCTTGGGCCCATGAAAAATTGGGATGGTTTCTCCAACCGGGATTGTAGGTGGGCGAATACAGATTGTTGGCGGGCCTTGTGAAGGCCGCACTCATATGTTCGGGCAAGCTTTGATGCGCGATGAAGACAGGACATTCCTCGAACACATGGTTCATATCTTGACAATAAGTACAGCCCGCCGAAGATGTTGGGCTGACTTGGTTCACAGAGACTGGCTCTTTAGTTTCAAGAGCCTCTAGTCTTCGCATAACAGCAGCTAACTTAGCATCGGTTGCTATGTTGGCCTCAATGGAATGGATACCTCATTTAGAAGAAGTAGGGTCATTAGTCCTAAATTTTTCCGGAGTAGGTTCCCATTGGATGGTATTTTCAGCTAATTCCTCATACAATAGCCATCCTTCATTTTCGTTCTTTTTCATAAATCTTCCTTGGCACATGGATTCTAACAACGTTTTAGTTTGATATTCTAATCCATCATATAGAACTTGGCAAAGTCGCTATTTCTCTATCCCATGGTGAGGGCATTGGGCAAGGAGGTCCTTAAAACGTTCGAAATATTTCCAAAAAGGATCATTGGCTGTTTGCTTAAACTGTAAGATGTTCTTCCTAATCAGTGCAGTCTTGTGAACGGGATAAAATTTCTTTAAGAAGGCCTTAACGGAATTATCCGAAGAAGATATAGAACCTACCTCTAGACTGTAGAGCCATTTCTTTGCTAAATCCTTCAAAGCAAAGGGGACAAACCTAAGTTTGATGTCATCTTTTCCCAACTTAGGAATATTCATCATGAGACATACTTCCTCAAATTCCCTTATGAAGAAGTATGCATCCTCAGATTCAAGTCCATGGAATTTGGGAAGGGTGTTGATGTATTGTGGCTTAAGCTCAAATGGGTCAACACCTTCATCGGTAAGCTTGATGCAAGAAGGAAGAGAGGTCCTGATAGGATAGATCCTATCTTGGAGTGATGGCGGTTGTGCCATGTGTGAGTCGGGCTTTTGCTCGGGTGGTGAACTAGTTCTAGTTAGCCTGGATGTAAGTGGGTCTCTCGACCAAGCGGACATGCACAATTAGCAAACAAGTTCACCCAATCAACCAAAAAAGAAAAACAAACAAAAAATCCTATTCTAGGGTTATCCTTGACCTAGACGACTCCTAACTTTAGACTGTCCTTAGGAGGTCTATTGTCGACGTTAACCACAAGCTAATCGGCCAGGTAGGTGGCAAGACCGGTGGGAGGTTTTCCGTCAGAGATGTTCCTTAATTAAATAACCACCGTTCTTCGGGCTTTCGGCCCTCAATCCCCTGCCTAGACACCGATTTGACAAGAGTTAATTTCGAACAATTTTCCTCCTTAGGTCAATCTTCATTGAGTTCGAGTTAACATAGGGCAACGTCTAGTCAAATTTTACTTAGGTTAGGGTTGTGAGTGTGACGGATATGATTTGTGGGCCAAGGAAGGGTGATGAAATCCCCACCTTATCTTGTTTATGGGTTATGCCCTTAAGATATTTTTGTGTACGTGTAAAGCAGTAGAAAAGTAATCACTCAAAAAGCAGTAAACAGCCAAGAGTGTTTCCTAATCTATATGCAATGCAGACGTACCTTGTCGCCAGCACTCTTCAACAGAATTAAAAAATTAAAATAGACACGTGCCCTAAATGCAAGAGTCTAATTTTTTTTTATTATCAACAAATGGGTTAATGTTATTAATTAGCAGTTGCAGAATGATCACAGAGAAAATTTATCACAACAGTAAGCAGTATTTGCAATTCTGAGCAACCTGCAGAAAACTTTATGAGTAGTGAACTACTCAGGCCGCGAAACGCGGCTTTTGCCGCGGACCCGGCTCTGAAGTAGGCTCTGATGCTCTGCCTTCGAGGGCAGAGGCACAGAGTTGCTATGTGTCCTCGCTGCTGCTTTGTTTTCCTGTTCTCTGAATCTGCAAACAGAAAGAATAAAAAATAATTAGTTTGAGAAAATCGTGTTGTTCCTTCCCCGGCAACGGCGCCAAAATTTTGATTGAGATTTTAGAATTTGTAAATAAGAAGAATGAGTTGTAGAGTTCTTAGTCTCAATGCTATCCGCTGTAGTAAGGGCCAAAGCGGGTCGTGATCCTCAGGGAAGGATGCGATGCAAGCTTTTCGGCCGATTCCTCTGTATGCTTTGAATAAAACAAAGAAGGGATTAGATTTGAAGTGTATATGAATAAAGAAGTATGGTTTTACTGATCTACTACCACAACCCACCATGCAAGTCTTGGATGTTGAATTTCATCTTGAGATAAATGTGATTTACCCTAGATTATTAAGAGTGATTCAAGCAAGAAAATATGATACTAGAATCTAACTAAGTTGCATTATCAAAAACTAAACAATGTTTCATCCTAACATCTAAGTACAGCTTAAGAAAAGACTAATCTTAAATTTAGGCTGTCCTAGTTCTTAAGTATGAAGGCATGAGGAGTTATTTAAATTTGCAACCTAGATTAAGAAATCTAATCATCAGTTTAATCTTCAAGAAAAACAATCTTTAGACCTAGGGTTTCTAAAAACTGGTCATCAATCGATTCAAATCCTAACTTGCCCTAGGGTTGCTTAAGAGATCAGCAAACCACACAAAGAATTAGTTAGACATCATTTTTTTTATAATTATTTTTTATATTGTTTTTTTATTTCTTTTTTAATTAGAAGAAAAGAAGAAGAAATAAAACAAGAGATCACAGATGAAAACCGAAGCAATTAATCGCAGAGAAAAGAAAATAAAAATTGACAAGAATTAAATATGCAAAAGAAAGTAACCTTTATTCGAAAGTATGTCTCCAAATACAAGCTCCTTCTTCTCCACAAAGCCTTTAAAACGAAATTACAACATGCAGAAATTTAAGAAAAAGCTAAAGAAAAACCCTAATCTTCTCTGGATGCCCTCCTTGTTGCGTCTACAGGGGTATTTATAGGTGCAGAAGGTGATAGAGTCGGATAAACTCCTCCACGAAATATGTTCCCTAGACTCATCTTGTTTGCCGCGGAAACGCGGCTTGGGCGCGTTTTCGCGGCCATACAGTGGCAGATGGCACGCGCTTTGGCGTGTGGCTTCTCCTGGTCCGTCCATCTGGCCGTATGCTTCTGGAAGCTGGATCCTGGCTCTTCATTTTCGATTTTCGAGATAACTTAGAAATCAAGTTACCCTAATCCAAATCCCTTCAAAAACGAATCTCATCCTTGCACTCTTATTTATCCTCATCCACCAAGCATTTAGGGTAGAATAGAATTCTATCCTTTCCCTCTTTGTAGTATTTGCAATTATTACAATTTGTATTTGCACTTTTGACTTCTTGTAATTGTACTTTTGCACCTGGGCTTGGACTTGGACTTGGATATGGGCTTTGGGCTTCATTAAGCTTAATTCTTATTTAATTCAATACTCAAGGCCTGCACACATTAAATAACAAAATATTAGTAAATGTGCAGAATTATATGAATAAATATGAAAATGTGATGGTAAATATGATGACAATTATGCATTTTTCACTACAATCATTAATCCCCATTATAGAGAGATTTTATGCGACAATAATATCCCCCATGACTTGCTATAAATAGCCTGAGTAGCTATGAAGAAGGGGGAACTCTTTTGAGTAGAGAGGACTTTTGGAGAAGAAGCCTGAGAAGAGAAAGAGAAACTTTTGATTGAAAGCTGAGAATTCTTAACCCAAAAGTTTCTTGCTTTCCTCTTGCTTTTTCAGAAAGAAGAAATCAGTGGACTCTAAACACTTAGTGTGTTAAAATAGAGCTCCCTTCTGATTGATTTTGAGAGCAATCCCAAAGAGAAGCTTGCCATTCATCCCGTCAACAGAGAACAAGAATCACTCTCCATCGCCACACGAAGAACCCAACCTTAAACAAAGGAGAAAATGATTATTTTCTCTTTTTGTACTCGGAATCATTCCATTGTAACTTTTCATCCACTTAAAAAATTTTACTTCGCGCTATTTTTTGACCAAACAAAAGATGACAACTCCACTGGGGACTTCTTTCTCTACCGATGAGAACGCCATGGAGCAAGCCGATGTCCAGCTTCTTGGTAAGACGGTGGAATATCTTTTCATTTAATTTGATCAAGAAAAGTTTGAAGAATATTTTCCTCAGTCTGCCAGTCCAAGGCAATGCGGCTCTACCGTAAAGTCTTTTCTAAGACTCCCTCTCGAATGTCCTCAAAGATTTCTTCCCAAGTGGCCCACACCACTGCTTATAACGCAAGTGGTGCCACTCTAACGAGGTTCTGGAAACTTGTCGTGCAGCCCGTGCATCCCGCATCAATGTCCCGCAAGGGACCCGCAAGGCTAATGCGCCGGCACACGATCAAAGTGATGGAAAGAGCAATTCCACCATCCTTCTCTTCTCTAAACTCTGCAGTTCCAGAGCCAAGGGTTCCCATCAATCCTTGTGACTTAATCAGAATGCTAAACATCGACGAAGGCTTCGTGCTTGTGGATAACACATCAAAAATTTTGCAGAGGCAATCTGTTCTGTAGAATCAGAACGCGAGGTTCATATCCGTGTTTCTCTCAAATAACGCGAGGACCGTGTTCCTGTCCCAGAACGCGAGTCCCCTACTCTCCAAAATCGCGAAGGATCCAAAACGTGAGACCCGCATTTTTGATCCAAATTGCGAGACCTATGTTCTGCCTGTTTCAGAATGTGACTCCGCGTCTCTAATCAAAATGTGAGACCGCGTTCTGAGGTAAGCTCAACCAACAATGGAGATCCATATTTCAACACCACACAAGGTCTGCGTTTCAACAAAGAAACGCGAAACTCGCGTTCAGAATGGCATGTCTTCAAGACATATAAAGCCAAAAAGCCTCCCCCCAAGAGTTTGAGGCTAGGTCCTCAGACATCCCCGAGACGGACCTAAGGGACTACCTGATAAGGAAGTGAAGTGTGTATCATATTATTTCTCAATGTGACTGTGAGCGACTCATCTCAGCAGTACTCTCAAATTGCTATTGTGGCTTTCAAATGACCAATCCTTCGGTTATTAATCGGTTGTAAGCAGCTTCAAACTCAGCTAAAAGTCGATGGTCCTGAAGAAGAAATATTCTCCGATATCGTGTACCCAGAAGTGATTGCAAACATGGTGGTGCCTAGTTTCACACCAAGCAAATCCAAAGGGAAGCAGCTGGTTGTTAGCTCAGAATAGTTGGATGTTTATCGATCTTGTGGTTTGAAGGATATTCTTGTTGAACCTGAAGGGATCTATCGACAAACTCAGACCCACGAGAATAATTGCCCAGTCGACTACAGTCTATTGGCCAAGGAAACTGAGGTGAATGATGAGCACCGCCATCATTGAATCCCAGTCTTTGAATTCTAGTTTGGAAATAGCCGCCTTTGCTTACATGGCGAGAACTCTTAAGGAAGTGACCCGGCAATTCGAAGAGCTGGCCCATGTCCAAAGGGAATGATTCGAGATGATTCAAGCTCAGCAAGAATCTATCGATGCCCTTAAGCAAATGCTATCACAACTGCTT